>OX359285.1:22281218-22723718 GCA_947179155.2 Hedera helix
GAGTTAGTGGTAGGTGATTGGTGGGCTAGTAGACTGTAACGTGTCATACCACTTTTTGTCTCGTGTGTTTGTAATTAGGTCCATGGTAATGACCCTACTGAGCTCATAAATAATGATCACTACGTTACCTTAACAAGACAGTTCGAAAGGAATGGATTGAGTCTCATTTTGATATTTTGTAACAAATCAAGAATTCATTTTAAAATGGATGGAGTATTAAATAAGAAAATTTGATAATATTCTTTTTGTCTCAAAATTTATTTAAGATATTTTTAAATTTAAATTTAATGTGTATTAATTTAGATTTAGATGATAAAATTATGAAAATTGAAAACTGTTGAAGTATTCGTACTACTATTAGAATTTTAATTATTTTTAAAAATTAAATAAATTATATTAACTTTAAATTTAAAAATATTTAAAATTAAATAAAAAATGTTAAACTGTATCCTACTAGTCCTTACTTAGCACACACATATTACTTAGCACACATTATGTGTGTGCAAGTAAAAAATTACAAGTTAATTAGTTAATTAGTGGGGAGATAATTTAGGAATGATAGAAAAAATAGGAGATAAAAACCATAAGTGTTACACAGCTTCAAGAAATGTACTTTTTCTTCTCCCTTTCCCTCTATAAAATAGATATTTTAAAAATGGATGGAATATTATGTGAAATTAATTATATATTTATTGCACAAAGTTGAAGTTTAAATGAGACATCAACTATCTACTCAAAAGTAAAAACTTGGTTTTACATATTTTTACTTTAACTTTTTCCTTTCCTATTCAAATTATAACAATTAAATACTATCTAAATTTGTAACGTATTTAAAACAAATCACAAATTGCTAGAAAAATGAAAGGTGTTTTTTATTTTTAAATCTTTAATGGGAAAATGAACTTTTAAAAGAAATTTTATTTTGGTTCTACCAAACTTATTACATTGTCACAAATTTATGATAGATAACATATTTTAACAAATTTTATGTAGGATAATTTTATTATTACATGTTTATTAAGATGTCTAAAATATCTGTTAACATATCACACGATTTAATTATATTATTATTAGTCATAAATTTTATCGTTAAACTAATCATGTCATAACTAAATTAAATTCACTAAAATTTGAAATTTTATCAAATAATTCTATTAATAACGTATGTGAATTTTTTTACAACATAATAACTATAAAATTAATTAAAAAATTATAGTGAATTCATTATTAACTAATTCTCATCAATAGATTAAAATTTATTAAAACTTTATTGAGTTTCATAGTTTTATTTTGATTAAAATTTCAAACAAATTTTGTCAATATACATATTAATATATAATTCCATCACAAACTTAAATAAAACTAAAATAATTATTTTTTCATAACCATAACTAAATAAATTTACACTATCTAAACTTGACAATGGAAGGCGTTCGGCGGAGCTAGCTTATTAAATTTGTAATGGCTGTCGGAAAAATAAATAAGCTTGAGAAATCGTAGAAATTCGTAGCATATGCCTTACGTGCAGTACTGTATTAGGAAATAAAAAATAATTAGAAAATAAAGAGTGTTCTAGTGTCAGCTTTTTCTCTTGTCGTCCACCTATACATGCAACTAAATTGCATTTATTTGTCATTTGACAAATAATTATTATTTGGTGGACTAAATTCAACGAATCCAAATCCTCTCTCGTGTTTATATGCGTGTACTCATCATTTTTATGGCTCATTTAGTTTCTCTTTTATACATCTTTAATTACCATTAGAATATGTATCAAATTCAGACTTGTCCATTGATATAATATTATTAAGCTAGTAGGTCACACCGCTCTGAAGTATTTATGGTTATTGGTTGCAGAGAAATGAATAATGCAAGTTGAAGGCTCATGTAATGATTAATGAAAGTAATACAAGACGGACAGGTTAGTTAGACTGACATGCCAGCACATAGCTTCCTCTAACACTCAAGGCTACAATAGTGCAACAGGACGTGAAAAAACAGCTACCTTTAACTACTGAGAAATGCAATTGTATTAAAACATAAATTAATAAAAAGTTTGCTAGAGTTCATATAGAGATCAGTTAAGAAAACAGTTACAAAAAAAAAACAAAAATTCATGCAATATATCTGATTCAAAATTGAGTAACGATAGATTCTCAAATTTAAAATATCAAATTATCAACGCGTACTTAGTTGTTACAAGATCGATAATTCGTGCAAGGTATGTTTTAACTAAATGATCGAATGTATTCAAACAATTAGAGATTCTGCATTTTGATTTTAAATGACTGCATGTACCAAGCAAATGTGACAAAATATAGATGAATTTGGAAGGTTTAAAGTTGTCAAATAACCATCCAAACCAAATTATATTATGCGTAATTTATCTTCTTACGAATTTTTACATATAAGGTATACATTGATTTATTGTATATTTCATTAATGATCAGATAAAATTAAAATTTTATGACATGTTAATAATCTCATGTGAGACTCCGCTCGACATTACTCAATTTAATCAAGAGTGTATTATAAAATCCAAATTAGATTTGGGGTGCATCAAGTCTTTGGAATGCATACACGCGCGTTAATTTCATGACGGAAACGTAACCTTACAGGAAATCGCATAAATAATATTCACTACAATATAGAATTAAAATACAGATATGGCAAAAGCATTAGATATATATTCATGCTCCTTAAAGTATAACACATCAATTTTTTGTATTGATAAATTAGACCATTTTAATCAAATTACTAGCATTCCTAGTGAGTTATATCTTCAAACATTAAACTTGAAAGCCACATGCAGCTGCAACTAAGCACTAATCTATCCTTTTCATTTTTGTCTAGGCTCTTTATTGCCAATTGGTCCACTATTGCATATTGTCTGATCTTATTCAACACTTAGTATCTAAACGGATAGGGTAATGATTTCTCAAGTCTGTCAACCATATATATAGTGCCCATTTTAACTATATCTGGTCCACACCATTTTAGTAGTTGAATATGCCAGCTGCACTTACATTCTCAATGCGTACGTATTCACACAGTATCATCTTTTTTTTCTAGGTTACGTACTTGATTTGGATTCAAATCATATTCTTATATTTGACTATTCTCGTATTCGGACCGGTCATCGAATTAAAAAAATTATTAAGTAGACGGATCACTGGTGCAATTAGTGATCGGACCGTTATTAAACTAGTGACGTCATTAATATATAATAAATAATAAATAATTAAATATATTAATTATTATTATATATTATATATTATATATTATATATAATATTTAGTAAATATGTAAAATTAATCAATTTATCTACACACAAAAAAAAATTAAACTTATTTGTACAATATTTACTTCATACAATTCAAAAAAAATTATAAATTTATATATAAAAAAAGATATTAAATTATGATCATAACTCAAAATTCAAGACCCCAGAGTGATAAAATCAAATACAAATGAACATAAACATCTTTAGGATACATTCAATTAAATTCGGTAAAATAAATAAATCTATTTGTATAATATTTATTTAATACAATTCAAATAAATACTAAATCTATATGAAAAGAAATATATTAAATCAAGATCATAACTCAAAACTCAATCAATGATATATTTAATCAAGTTCAAATGCTTAAATTTTAAATAAATAAAAAAAAAAACATAAGTAGGGAACCGGTAAAACCGATGACCGGGTCACTGGATCAACCAGTCCAACCGTCGGGACACCGGTTTTTACCGATTTTTGATCAAATTCAATTTTTTGGCTTAAATCGGATCGAAAAACCTACCGATTTTGATTTTTTTTGGTCGGACCGACGGTCGGTCCGATTTTCATAACCATGCTATCACCTACATAATTTGTTTCCTCCAATTAAGAAAATGAACCACCAAATTCATCCGTATCAGTTTGACTTAATTTTATCATACTAGTCTCCTGTGTACATTGTTCATGTGTGACTTATTTTTAATTATTAATACTTAAAACTACTAAAATAAAAAAGTAAATAATGAAAGAAACTTCAGATATAAGAAAGAAAGATGAAAAAAAATAGATAAATAGATAAATAGGAGTAAAAAGTAGAAATAGTTGAGAGAAAAATAAGGAAGAGAAAAATAAAGAAACCTTAAATTACGTTAATAGCCATAAAATTATAATTTTTTTAGTTAAAAAGAGATGTTATAATTAAAATTATAAAATGAGGACATCAAGAGACCAAAGACATTGCTCTCTTTTTATAATATAGATAGATATATATAACTTTGGAAAAGACTATTCGTTCCATCTAATTTTTTCTTAAAAAATAAATACACCATAATTTATTCGGAATTGGAAATTAAGCAATTTAGATCAATAAACAACATAATTTTTAAAGGAGTTCACCCGAAATAGCTAGGTTTGAAGATGTTTAAACCTAATGATAATCTTTAGTAATTAGACTCCCAATTAGTATGCAGGAGATATTTTTTAAAAATTACGATAAAGGACATGATTAGGATGAATTTAATTAACTTAAGATCATATATATAATATATCTTAATTTTTGGAGGATGATTCGGAGAAATTTTTATTTTGAATTTCCGGTGGAGGATAGAATAGAGTAATCATTTCAGAGTTATCTGAGCCAAAAGCCCATTCACTTATTACTCCATTCATTCGCAAGTTACTTTCTTCTTGCTTCTTTTTTCAAAGATGAATTTCTTAATGATAGTTAGTTGTATTCACAAATCAATAATAGCCTATTCTACAACAGGATTCACCGCATTTTATATGTTTCGGGTGGATCTATTTACTGACTTTGGAGAGTACTTTTTTATCCCATGCATGAACAACGTAGCTGACTATGAAGTCTTGCTTATCGGATTAGAACTAGCCGCGGCAATGGGCATGCGATCCATCCACGTAAACTCTCATTTTTAAGCGGAAGTAATATTATAGTAACCCTTTAATTATCTTAATAAAAAAAAGTATATATTATCTTCTGAAAAATTAGTAGCGTTGAACTTGAACATAAATTTGACTGGTTGAATCTTGCATTCATAAAGGAATGAGGGATTCTGCAGTGCTCTGGCTGAAAACTGAACTAGATTTGTCAAGTTTGCTAAGCTCTGCATAGAAACTCATGGACAACATTACTCCGTATCTTTTTTCACTTGGGAAATACAAGAGGTGATAATGAAATCTCTGTTCATTGCATCGTAGTGTTTGACCTTTCTTATCAAGAATAATCTAATCCAAATTGGAGATGGTAGATTAATTAATGCATGAGTGATGGAAAGTATGGGCATGAAGTAGTTGAGAGTTCAGTTAAAATGGGCAGGAAGGGACCAATATAATCGGCACTAAATAGCCTGGACCCCATTTATACACTATTCGTCCAAAAATAAAATCCCAGTGTCACTTTTTAATTTTTTTTATTCGATATATTAAGCTTGGTGTATACGACATATACTTCATATAGATATATTCATAGGGTAATTCTTTTTTGGTACTGAACAATAAAATTATATTTGTTATCAACAAAACTTGTGATTACATATCTTAGTAAACCTTAATATGCATAAATTAAGTCAAAAAATTAAATGGAACTCAGAAGCTGAAAATATGACTAATCGAGTTGTGTTTGGGGTTTGTTTCTATGCGTTTGGAGCGTTGACTTATAATGTTTGAAGTGCGCTTGAATTTATAAACGTATCGTGAGTTTTGCTATATTTATACGTGAGTTAAATAAATTATATTTGAAAAACGTAATTGTGAACCAAACAAAATTTAAAAATGCGTTTAGCCTCCAAACAACAAAAAAGCTACAAGCCAAACATGCACTTAGCTAGTGCTTGTTTTTTCTTCCAACTTTGAAGTAGGGTGTGATCAAAGATTATCTTCGAAAATTTCACAACGGTTCTCTTTCTTATATTAATAGCACTAGTGTCAGTGGAAATATCAAAAATAACTTGCGAAAATAACATTTCTCCTATTTTATCGTCAGAATACCACATTTCGCGGCACCATTGCCTATATAATGCTTACATAATCACACAATACACTTACTCTCCATCCATCTCTTTCTCTCCCTGATCAATCTCCCTCCCTCTCTCTCTCTCCAATATGGATTTCTTGTTGGCTATCTATCTCTTTCCTTTCTTCTACATTATCTACCAGTTATGCAACTTAATTTTCCAGTGGAGGGACCAGTGCTGTTATATGCTAGAGTATGAATGCTACAAGGCCTCTGAAGATAGAAGGCTAGACACCCAAACCAGCGCAGACATTGTATTGCGCAACAAAAATCTTGGTCTTGAAGAATACAAATTTCTCTTAAGAACCATTGTCAATTCCGGTATTGGTGAAGAAACTTATGGTCCAAGAAACATTGTCTTGGAACAATCAGAAGAAAACCCTCCACTTGTTGATTCTATTTCAGAAATGGATGGAATCTGTTTCGACACACTTGATGAAATCTTCAAAAGGTCCGGAATTTTTCCCTCACAAATTGATATACTCGTTGTAAATGTCTCATTGCTATCTACTGTTCCATCTTTAACTGCTCGGATTGTAAATCGTTACAAGATGAAACCGGACATTAAGGCTTTCAATCTCTCGGGAATGGGCTGCAGTGCTAGCGTTGTCGCCATTGATCTCGTTCAGCACTTGTTTAAGACTCACAAGAAAGCATTAGCTGTTGTTGTGAGCACAGAATCCATGGCAGCAAATTGGTACTGTGGGAAAGATAGGTCTATGATGTTATCGAACTGTTTGTTCCGTTCAGGTGGTTGTTCTATGCTTTTTACAAATGATAGATCTCTAAAGAACAAAGCCATTTTGAAATTAAAGTGTATGGTTCGTACTCATTTGGGCTCGAATGATGAAGCTTATGGATGTTGCATACAAGAAGAAGATGATCTTGGTTATAGAGGCTTTCGCCTTACGAAAGCCCTCACAAAGGCAGGAGTTCAAGCTTTAACCAAGAACCTAACTGTGCTTGTACCAAAAGTGGTGCCATTGTGGGAATTACTACGATATGTTATTGTTTCTTCGCCCTTTTGGAAAAAGGCGAAAAACCGTAGCATGCATGAAGGAGGGTTGAATCTAAAGAATGGAATAGAACACTTTTGTATTCATCCTGGTGGAAGGGCAGTTATTGAAGGGGTTGGGAAGAGTTTAGGGTTAAGTGAGTTTGATATTGAACCGGCTCGAATGGCGCTTCATCGATTTGGTAACACATCTGCTGGTGGTTTATGGTATGTTTTAGGTTATATGGAGGCTAAAAAGAGGCTTAAAAAGGGTGATAGAATTTTGATGATTAGTCTTGGTGCTGGTTTTAAGTGCAACAATAGTGTGTGGGAAGTTGTGAGGGATTTAGATGGGCGGAATGTTTGGAAAGATTGCATAGACAGTTATCCCCCTGCAACACTAGTCAACCCTTACGCTGAGAGGTATGGGTGGATCAATGATGAAAAGCTCAAGAGTATGACAACTGAGGAGATCAAATTCAAGTTTAATCATTTACTCTAGTGGTTTTTGTTTTTTTTGTTGTATTTTGTATTGATCTTTAATTGTTTACGTACATCAAATGGAGTTGTGTTACCCATCCTTGTCTTCATATAAATTAATGTATCAATTCCGAAAGGAAGGATATATAGGTCAAATTACAAAGCATAGAATTATTGGACTACTGTATTCCAAGTTCTTATATGTATTTATATTTCGAGTAATACAAACATGAATAAAGTTTTACTAATCTTGTTCAATAAGTACCGTGTGAAGTCTGCAAAAGACTAAAATGCAAAATTGTATTTTGAGTTTATCACTTTATAAAGATATGATACATTACTTTATAATATAATAATTCACTACCTCGTAATACAATTAGTAATGGAAAATTATACATTTCAGATCAGTTTTGCACTACTAATTAATGCAAGTGTGACTAAGGTTTTACTAATAGCTAACTCTTTGTTCATTAAGTACCCTTTGAAGCCTGCAAAATAACAGATCTGTCCATTTGTTTCAGCTGGAAAGAATGCTATGTGGTTCTATGGAGTATGTCATAGGGTGGTTATTAAAATTAAATGTTGACGGCCCTTCCAAGGAAAACTGGGTCAGTACTCAGTACTGTTGGAATTATAAGCCAAAATAAGTATGTTTCTAGGCTAAATACTTTTACTAGTCTAAATACATTGGACCTTCGGGCACTCATAAAGTATTCTAGGATGTGGTAAACAGAATTGACTGTAATGTTCAGAAATTTCTATGTAGTAGTATAAACACATGTACTGATTCTTGTTTATCAATGTGAGAAAGACATGCATGTTAGATTGTAAAAATTGGGTCTTGACTACTCGTGCTAGACCAGCCTAGCTAGTCTCTCGATCATTCATTCACTCAACTACTCAAGTAGTCATAATAAAGAGAAATGGTTTGTAAAATAATTGATATCGGACAAGAGGAATAAGGAAAATCCACAAGGCAGCGTGAATTTCCTTTTCTCCAATTACTGAGGGATTTTTCCTCACCCATAAATAAATCATAATCAATGCATAAAAAAATTTAAATAAATTTGCTAGTCGTGCCCACGCATATATAGGATACAAAATCATGAGTATATGCTTTGAGATAATTATATGTAACAACTTGAGTCAAATTTTGAGTATAAATATTAAATTGTACTTATTAGAATATTTTAGACATTATTCACTACAAGGAAAATGCTTAATTTTGACGAAACTATTTCGGACGGAATAAATTTCAGCGAAATTAGCTTAATTTTGATTGCAAATTCTGTCGAAAATAGTTCTGTTGGAACTAAACTAATTTCGATGGAACTATGTCGGAAACACAAGTACTCTTTGGTACCAACGCTTCCCGCCACCGCAAACCTTATTCTCGAAGGAATTTCCAACAAAAATAGCTTAATTTCGACATAATTATTTTCGATGGAAATTCCATTGAGAATAAGTCCCCCCTCCCTAATTAACATGCTATCTCAGCTAGCACCGCACCAAAAGCAAGAAAGAAAAAAAAAAAGAAACTCGTGTCCTCTCTCTCCTACCTAACCTTCTCCTCCAGTGAACCTCCTCCTCTAGCTAACCTCATCCCACCTCCAGCGAACCTTCTCCTCCCTCCTCGGTCCTTCTTCGATTAGAACCTAGCATGCGAAGGCAATGGTGGTAACCCTAGATCATAACCTAGCTTACGGTGACAACGGTGGTTCCTGCGACGGCGGCGTAGATCCGGTGACTACTCCACCAAGTCAAGATAGCTCCTTCTTTTGGGTCTTCGTTTTTCTCTTTAAGAATTTATTCTTGAACTCCTTCATACCGTTGGTCTAAGTTTGCACCAATTGGTATCTAATTCTTATATCCATCTTCATAGCTTTATGGCCTTCTACCATACCCAGGGTGTAAGCCCTTTTTGAATTGTTTATATCCATTCTTCTTCATCTGTGCTTGTAAAGAAAAGGGGTTCTATCAATTTAATAAACAGGTAAGTAGGGAAGTTCTTATAGAAACCCCTTTGAGCAACAAAGGGTAGCATAAGGATTTGGTCTACATTAAGGGACTAGATACAGAGTTGATTGGAGTCGAATCGATCCCAACTAAACCTTATTAAGATTAGTACGGTCAAATTGGGAGAATATAAAGTTTTGTACTCTAGAAGACCCTCAACCAAAGAGGACAAGGAAGTTCTAAACAATTAGGATTGACTATTTAGCCATGATTGTGAGTGCTTAACTTTTTGCCTATATGATGCTTGTATATACGCTTATGTAACTGCGTATGTTATTAAATATTTTTTCACTAGCACTGACTATTTTTTGTCGTGATTTTAGTGTTCAATCCACCGAAAAAGGCATTAAATGAAGGCATTCTGGAAGCAGTGGGGTGCCTAGAAAGCCTATAATCTCCGTTGAGAAGATTAAGTTAGCTGGCAATAAAAAAGGAAGATTATAACGGCCATGATAGCTAAGGCTATTATATCTCCTCTTCCTCCTCCGATTATTCTTAGCCCTCGTCATTCTTCTCCGGTCATTAATTTGGTTGAGCCTTTGTGGGTGCAACCAATTAGAGAAGTGGCAATGAATCCAAGTGCCAAAGAAGTCAGGAGGGAGAAGATGAAGGTCCCCATCGATGATGAGGGAGATTCGGTCCTTTAATTATCCTCTAAAAGGTAGAAGGTGACAACCTGAAGGCCTCAATAAAGGTCAAAGTCAATGCCTCATACTTTAGAGAATTTGAGAACTTTGCCATCGGCTTATACCACGGCTTCAAGCTGTCGATTGATGAGCCATGGTATAAAGGGATAGATCTGAAGACCCTCATCATTTTACAAAGGCAATAACTTGGTTAGGTATCCCTGCCCTTAAGTTTTTTTTTTTTTAATCTCAGCTCCTTCTGTGATAATTGATTGTTAAATGATTCTGAACATGACAACACCACTTACTCCTAACATAGTTGGTGTTTATCATAAACTTACAAAACATTGTGAGGAGGTGAAAAACTACCTCTGCAAGTCAGAAATAGAAGCTTTCGATATGAATAAGCTGGATGAGGATAGGGAAGAGCACCTGAAAACTTCTTACAAAGTGTTTCGACAAGCCGAAGCTGAACGAAAGAATGTTAAAGATGCCAAGAAAAAAGCTGAAGCTAACTTGAAAACTGCTGAGATTGCTGCTAAAAGGGAAAGGACGTAGATAGCTGAACTGAAGTAGATATTGAGATAATCTAAAGTTTTTCTTCAGGAAAAGATTGCTTAAGTCTAGCAACAAACTGAGTAGATTCAGAACTTAACAAACAATATTCAAAAGGTTGTTGAGGACTGGTCTACAAAAGAGGCTGAGTGGAAAAAAGTAGTTTAGCTCTTGTGTCCTTAAGTCTTGTTCTCCTGGATGTGCGCCAACAGATCATCCAAGGATGTAAGGAGTTTGAGAAATTTGCCAAAGAAGTTAAGCTGAAGGTGGCCAATGAATTTGACGAAGGCCTCGAGTACGCCAAACAGTCGATCCGAGATAAGGGACTTTCCCTTGAGGAAGTAGGGATTGTAGATTTTTAACTTTGTAAAATAATAATTTTTGCAATACAATTTTTTTCTCTTTATTTTTTAATGAATGAATCTCATTTTCTTTTTATGATAAATGAATTTTGTAAGTATTGTATTATTTAATAGCATGTTAGCACTTAGGCTTCCCTACCCCCTCAACTTTATCTCATAGAACTAAAGGTCAGGTTGAAGAATAAGGTAAGCAATGCATTAGATCAAAATAGAAAGTGTATAATAATAATGTTAAGACATAATCATTATTTTATTAATTTGAAGAATTCACATATATCGATTGAAATAACCTAAAAAATACTAAGGATAAGTAACTTAATAACATAATTGACTATTGCTAGTATCGTTGAAGCTGAATAACATGCCATGTATTATGGATAGATTTTTTTTCCATGGTTTGAAGCTTGTATGTGCTAGGCTTCAATACTTCAATAATCATATAAGGACCTTCCGAGGTAGGCATTAGTTTTATTATATCCCGAGGTGTAGATGCTTCAATTTGCCGAATGACCAGATCTCCTACTTTAAAGGTTTTGTTTTTGTCTTTTTTGTTGAAGTGTTGTGATGTGCATTACTGATATATTATAAGTCTAAGGACTGCAGCGTCACGACATTCTTCAAGCAGATCAAAGTTTAGCCAAAGACCTTCATCATTAAGAAACTCATCAAAATTGTGAGCTGTAGTTGAAGGAATCTTAATTTCAATTGGGATTAAGGCTTCGATTCCATAAGCTAGCTCTAAAAGAGTCTCTCATGTAGTAGTCCGATGAGTGGTTTAATAGACCCATATGACGTGCAAAAGTTCTTTGGGCCACCTACCTTTAGCATCCTCCAACCTTCGTTTAATTCTATTGAGGAGTCATGTTAGTAACTTCAACTTGTTTAGTAGCTTATAGATGATGAACAAAGGTTCGGCAGTGCTAAATATGTAATTCTTGTAGGAATCGTTCAAATTTTTACCCCATAACCTTTAATTCATTATAAAAAATCAATACCATGGGGATGGCTAAGTTGTAGACCACGTGTTCTTTACAAAATTGAAAACAAGTCTCTTTGATAATGCAAGTCAGTGGCTTGGCTTCCACCCATTTAGTTAAGCAATCGATGGTCACGATCACAAATTTCAACTATCATTTCTCCTGTGGATGTGGTCCCAATAATTTGATTCACTAGATGACAAAAGGGATCAAGGATAAAATCGGAGTAAGGTCTTCGAGAGGTTAATGAGGTACTGAGGCGAAGAGTTAACATTTATGGTATTTTCTGACAAAATCCTTGGCGTCTTGTATCATTATTGGCCAGTAATATCCCAGCCGAATGATCTTATACGTTAATATCCTCACCCTAACATTATATCCACAAATTCCTTCATGTGTTTCCCGAAGAGCATAATCAACATCTTTCACACCCACATAGAGGAGAAGTGGGAAAGAATAAGACCTTCTATAGAGCTGATTATTAACAATGCAATAATTGGTAGATTTATGCGTGATCTTCCTAGCCTAGATCTCGTCTTCGGGAAGAACATCATTTCATAAGAAGTCAATGATAGGTGTTATCCAAGAAACTTCTTGATCAACTTTTATGACTTCTTGAATCATAGTGTTTGGTTTATGCAATATATCTAGGTGAACCGAGCCTTTAAGATATCCTTATTATTTGGTTGGCAATTTTGACAAGACATCAGTCATAGCGTTGTAGACCCTGACTACTCCAATAATCTAGTACTTTGGGAAATTGATAAGTAGGTAATGGACAAATTAAAGATAAGTTTACGGGTGTACTTCTTGAGCCTTATATTCTCATAATATCTTATTAATAATCAACTGAAAGTCGATGTATATGATCATATTTTTTTACTTCAAATCCTCGCATTAGCCTTAGTCCTGCTAGAAGCACTTCATATTCTGAGATGTTATTTATAGCCAAAAAATTAAATGGTATGGCTTGTTGCACCTTGAACCTTTTTGGTGAGCTGAGGATAACGCCAGCTCCACTCCTCAAACTGGTAGAAGATTAATTTACGAACAGAATCCAGGTAGGGTCTAAGGATAGTTGTCTTTCATCTGAAATATGAACTTCCTTTGAGGGTTGATTAATCTTCATATCCTTAAGGAGGAACATTCCATGATGAAGTTAATAAGGGATTGCGCTTTGATAGTTGTTTAGGGGTGAAACTCCAACTTAAACAAGCTGATTTTGATTGCCCATGCTACTAATATTCTTGAGAGATCAGGACGATAGATGACATGTCTGAGGGGCCGGTCAGTCAAAATAATAATGGTCCTCCCCTAAAAGTACTACTGAAGCTTTTTATTGGAGATAACCAGTGTATATGCCAACTTTTTAAGATTCGGATATTTAGTCTCAACATCTCGAAGAAAATGACTAACATAGTATACTAGCCCCTATCCTTCAAAAGTTTTTAAAACTAAAGTTGCGCTGATGGCTAGGGGACTTCCCAATAGATAAAGGTATAAATCTTCTTCGTGTAGAGCTTTAGTTAATATAGGAAGAGAAGATATATATCTTTTTATTCATTCGAAGGCTTCTAGACACTCTTCGGTCCATTGAAAAGTCTTTTGATTTTGGGATCTCTTCAAAATGTTGAAGAATGGGAGACACTTTTCTACTGATCTGACCACGAAACGCCGAGGTGCTGCCAACTTTCCTGTTAATCTTTATACTTCTTTAAAATTCTCCGGGGGCTTCATATCAAGTATAGCCGATATTTTTTAGAATTTTCTTTAATCCCTCTTTAGCTGGCCATGTAGCCCAAAAACTTTCTTGTTCTAAGACCGAATGTGCATTTAGCTAGATTCAACCTCATGTTGTGGTGCCTTAGGTTCTAAAAACATTTCTTAAGATCAGACATATGGTTTTTAGTTTTCATGCTCTTGACAATCATGTCATCTATAAAGACTTCCATGTTTCTGCTGATCTGGTTCCTAAATACTTTATTCATTGTGCGCTAGTAAGTGGCTCAGGAATTGATAAGGCTGAAAAACATGACTTTGTAAGCTTAATTGGCTCTGTAGGTGATAAATGTTATCTTCAAAATCTCTTCAGCCCACAAATCAATCTAGTTATAACCGAAGAACGAGTCAAGAAAACTGAGCATAATATGACTGAAGATAGAATCTATCAACTGATTGATGCCTAAAATGGTATAGCAGTCTTTCCAACAGACTTTATTTATATCAGTGTAATCTACGCACATCTTCCATTTTCTATTATGTTTCTTAATGAGTACCACATTAGCGAGCCATTTAGGAAATCGATTTCAAAGATAAATCTTGTTGTCAGGAGTTTGGAAATCTCTTCGTCAATCACCTTTTGTCTTTTAGGAGTTATATTTTGGTGCTTCTACTTCATAAGTTTTATATAAAGATTGATGTTTAGCTTATGGATCGCAATACTTTCATCCATCCCAAACATGTCGACTGGAGTCCATGTAAAAATATTTGAGTAGTCCCTTAGAATGACAATTGGACGATTTCGAAAACTTTTCTATAATTTGAGCATTATCTATACTATTTTTTTTATAGGTGCCCGAAAATAACTCTATTTCTTTTGTCTTCTAGCTGGTGTAGCTAGCAGTTTAACTTCACTATCAGTAAAGGGTTCCATCTCAAAATTTATGGTTTGTCTTTATTTGTTGACCTCTAAAGCTTGAAGAGTCTAGAGATAACATTTTTTAAACATGTCCTAATCTCCAATAATTTCTCCAACTCCATTTTCAATTGAAAATTTCATCTTCAAGTGGGAATAAAAGTAATTATCATGAGTGATGATAAAGTTTTTCTCCCTAAGATGACATTGTAGTTGTTATCAACATAGACCACATAGAGCTTCACCATTAAAGAATTAGACTGCTGAGGAGCTATGTTAAAGATTACTAGCAATTCGATTGTTCATACTATTGGAACATGAGCATTGCCAAAGCCGTAGAGAGGTGACTTATTGTAAAGCTCCATATTTCTGCCCCTCAAGTCCAGTCGATTGTACTCATACCCATAGAGTACATCGACTGAATTTTCATTATCGATGAACATTAGCCGAAGATCCATAGCACTCACTTGTGCAGTTATGACAAATGCATCATCATGAGGAGTGACAATACATGGACGATAATCTTCAATTGTGAAGGTGATGGCGTCAGTTTTGATATTCCTTGGCTGTCCGAACACATAGTAGATAGTTTGGGCAAGGCTTTACTCTGCCTGTTGGACATGGTTGTTGTCAAACCGATAAAAATAACATCGACCTCACCCCCTTGGTGCTGCAGAAGAAGGAGGCGGTATAATTTGATTAAATGTTAATTGGCTAATTTTATCCACCATGTAATAATCCTAATTTTTCTATGCAATTGGCTTTCGAGGAAGCTTCAATTGGTAACAGTCTTCTGAATCATGACCCTTTTTCTTATGGTAAAAGCAATATTTATCATTTCTCCTCCGTCTGACAAAGACTTTAATCTTTAAGGGTCTTTCGAAAAAGAGTTCATTCTTGATTTCACTTGTAATTTTAGCCTTACTAGAATTTAAAGGGGTGAACTCGTTGTCTGAAGAGTCCATATATTTATTTTTTTCCCCCATTGTTCCTGGAGTTATCATCCTTATTTTGTTGATCACCCTTATAGCCCCTTCTATCATCTTCTCTTTTGTAAGACCCATTAGCCTTAAGGTCTATTTTTTTATACTAATCATCGTCATTTTTCAGAGGACCTCGAAGACTGGCAATGGCCTCTGCCACCTGTATGAAGTTTTTAACCTTATTATAGGCCTCAATAAGATTTTAAGAGGCTTTGAAAATGATTTTCTCGCTTAAGCGGCTAGATTTATCAACATTCAAACCCAATGTGAAGAATTGTATTACCTAAACTGGATCCAGGGTAGGGATCTAGGCTACTGCTTCGCGGAATCTCTTGATGTATTGCCAAAGAGATTCATTTGACTTCTATCTCACCTAGATCAGTGAAGTCATCATTTTTCCTTACTTTTTATTGTTGTCGAATCATGTGTGGAACTATTCCTTTTATTTTTCCCATAAGCTGATGGGACGAGAAGAAACTGTGACCATTCATTCCCTAAAAGTTTTCTTCAGGGTAGAAATAAAAAGATGACACTTTTCAGCAATGTTATGACCATAAAAGCACATTAAACTTTTATAAGAATAAGTATGATCATCAGAATCACATGTTCAATCACACATCTCCAAGTTTGGACCTTTGAGAGACCTATCAATCCTAGTTTCATCAAGATCATCAATGAAATGAGTTGTTTAGGACTTGCTGCCTTTGAGTTCGGCCCGCCTGTTAAAGGATCTTTAGGAAGATGTTTCTCTAGAAAAACTGTCGCAGCTTCAATATTGTTTTCGGTATTAATTACCACTTCTACATTGCGAACGAGATCCCATTTTTCTTCTTTGATGTCCGACTGAACCAAATGACCAAGCGGTGGTGAGACTATTAAAGAAAGAAGATATATGAGTGTGGTGAGAGCCATGTCATCCTGATGGGGAGGGTATTTAATAATTATCACCTACTAAAATTATATCATCTCAATCTTATTTAAACTAATGATTAAATGTAAGACCCCGAATTTTATGAAATAAAAAATTTAATTTTTCTTCATATATATTTTCATGAAACAGTAAGTGATTAAATTGATAAAGTTAAAAGTTAAGGATGTTATGTGTAAATTATATTATGTCGAACAATATTCGTTTGGTCGGGGAATATTCGTTCTATCGGGGAATATTCGTACGACGGCGCCGTACGAACCAATCATTAGTGGACCCCACAAAGAATAATTGTCGGATATAGAAAATGACATAAACAATTTTTAAATGGTCAATGGTACTATTACTTTTAATTGTTAAAATATCCGGTGGTAAAAGAATAGTAATATACTTATTACAAGTAACACACGGTATTGCACAGTAGCACACGTCATTGCACAGTGTTTCGTATTATTAAACTGATAAAGTGATTATCGTACAATATTTGACTTTATTGTCACATGAACAATAATTCATATTATTAAACTGATAATTGTCACAGTAGCATATGCACAGTAATTCACATTATTGAATCAATAATTGTCATGTCACAGTAACACATTCTTTCTTTTACATACTTTTTGCATTATTGTTATAACTATTATGGTATTATTTAAACAGTTGTATTTTATTAATTAATTGACTTGATATCTAACTCAGAGAACTAACTACACTATATAATGAATAAGTGTGAATTATTGTTGAATAATTTAGTTGATAAAGTTATTTATTTATAATATAAAGTTAGGTGATATAAAATGAATGGTATAGATTAAAGATAATATAGAATTTGAAATGGATGGTGTAGATTAAAAGATGATCTTTAAATGAATGGTTTAGATTAAGAAAATCTTAAAAAGGTGAAATGAATGGTATAGATTAAAGATAATATAGAATTTGAAATGGATGGTGCAGATTAAAAGATGATTTTTAAATGAATGGTTTAGATTAAAGAAATATTAAAAGATGAAATGAATGTTATGGATTAAACATTATCTTGAAATGAACGGTTTGGATTAAATTAGGAAATCTTGGTTATGATAAGATTTTTGGCTATAAATAGAGGCATTAACTTAAGGATTTTTCATAAACTTCCTTACTTGTTCTTTCTTTCTCTCTCTAAATATTTCTTGTGAAAGTTCTCTCTAAGTGTGCTTAAGTCAACTTGAGTATTTGTGAAGATCTATAGGTGTACGTGTATTGTTCAAGTTAATCAACCTCATTTAAATCAATATCCAGTCACGTATTAAGGTAAGGGATTATCATTATTTGATTCTCGAAAATAATATCGTTTCTTTCTTATTAATAAGATGTGCCTTTTATTTCCATGTATTAAATTGTGGGAATAATCTTACGGCGCGGATTACCGCTTGTTGGTGAATAACCTTTCGTATTCATTCCTTATTAATCTCAGAGAATAAACTTACTGCGCGGATTACCGCCTGTTTGGTGAATGACTCTTCGTATTCAATTTTTATTAAATTGTGGGAATAACCTTACAGTGCGGGTTACCGCCTGTTGGTGAATAATCTTTCGTATTCATTCCTTATTAATCTCTGAGAGTAACCGGACTACGCGGATTACCGCATGTTTGGTGAATTACTCTTTGTATTCATTTCTTATTTGTCTCTTGTGGAAATAATTTGTTTACACGAATTATCACATGACACTTTTATTCCATATTTGTTTGTAATATCATTTTCTTTCATATTCGTAAGTGATATTATTTTTCTTTGTACTCATAAGGGATACCATCTTTTTCATCTTCCATTATTCAAACTTACTATGGTAAGGGATATTAATTTCCTTCACCTTTTGTTAATCAAACCTGCTACGGTAAAGGATATTATTTTCTTTCATACACCTAAATCGAAACTTATTATGGAACTATTGCTTCTATAATTCCTAAAAATATTATATGTTCCATAATAGTTGCACTTCATCTTTTCAATTGAACCATCCTATTTACGTGAACCTTTCTATTGAACTGTAACTGTTATTCTGAACTGTGGATCTTGAATATCATTTTTAAATTTAACTCCACACCATGTTGACAATTTGGACATTATTTGAATCTGCACAAAGTAAACTTCTAATACTTATTGTTTATCATGTTTCTGCTGTTCATCATTTATATCATTCTAATCATCCAAAAATCAAGTTGTTGTGAATATCTGTTGTCAGGGGCACAGATGCAATATAATTGTTAAACAGATGATAGGTTAAAGACGATATAATAGGTTAAAGGCGATACATCTGTTCGGTGTCTTTTATGGCACGTGGTGAATATTCTCTTTGGCCCGTAGTTCAAAGATGAACTGTTGTTTGGTATGATTATGACCAAAGGTTGAATCTGGTATAATCATGACCCTTGGTGTTATATTGAATGTCTTTGGCCCGTAGTGCAAAGATGAACTGTTGATCTGCATGATTATGATCAGGAACTGTGAATTTGTATTATCTTGACTAATGGTATTTCAGATGATAAAAGTTGATGATGTTTTTCCTAAAAAGAGAAGCGAGTGGACACTTTAGTCTGCATTATTCTTCTAATAGATTGCTCATTCCGCTGCTATTATTGATCTGAACATTGTTCAAGAATTTAACTGCAGTTTTTGATATAAACCTTGTAGTATATTGTATTCTATCAAGAACTCAACTGTTGAAGGCTAATGATAATTTATTCGTCATTATCTTAGTCATGATATTTTTTACTGGGCTATTTGAGCTCACCCTTTCTTTTGTTCCATTGTTTTTCAACAGGAGATGGGAACGTAGCTGGGTCTAGTCGGGGAATAGAGTGAGAGTCTGAGGAACAGCTATCGTAGTCTTCACGCGTTGTAAAATAGTGTGATAATAATAGTGAAGACTTAGTTGTGTATTATTATACACTGTATTGTTGAACGTTGTTCTACCTTGTAATAATTTTGTTGTAGTCTTTTGACGACTCAAGTTTGGGCTGTATGGGCCCAGATTTGGGGGCGTCACACTTAATATGTTGAAGACAGTTGAGAGTCGCTTTCCTTCCAAGGAAAACCAAGTCTTACTAGTAGATGAATTTTCTAAGTTGAAGAAGATAGCCGAAGGTGTTTTTGAGGAGTCAGAAAAGATAAAAGACAATAAAAAAACAAAGAACGTAAATAAAAGTGATCCCGAGGGCAAAGGAGTTTGTTTTCATTGCGATAAGCTGAGACACTGGAAGAAGAACTATAAAGAGTATCTTGCAGTAGTTAAGCAGAAAAAGCTTAGTGAAGTTTCAACTGCAGATATAGATTTGTTCATAATGAAATAAAATTTTCTATAAGTCAAGTTCTACTTGGGTATTAGATACCGACTGATGGTCTCAAATATGCAAGCCGTTGTAGAGGTTAGGCAGAAGTAGAAGACTGAACTAAAGACAAGTAATCCAGTGCATGGGGAATGGAGAAAAAGATTGTTGCATTAATCATAGGAACTTACAGTTTAGCATAGCCTACGGACAAGTCTATTTAGTTAGTAAGATGTTACTATGTTAATTGCTTGATGGACTTTGTAAACTTGACATACATGAAAGTATTTTAAAATTGAACAAACTAAAGGCAAAGAGATGATATGAATCATACCTTTATACAATACTGTTAACTCGGTCATATTAATTGAAGAAGACTAAACAAGTTGTACAAAAATAGATTTTTAGAGTCTTTTAATTATAAATCAAATACAACTTGTGAATCTTGTAGTATGGACAATATGACTAAATCTCCATTTAATGGATATGGAGAGCGAGTTGCGGAGTTATTAGAGATGGTATACACAGTCGTGTGTGGGACCTATGACAACAAATACAAAAGGAAGGTATTCATTCATTACTTTCACTAATGATTCTAGATTTTGATATATGTATTTGATGAAATACAAATCCAAATCGTTTGAAACGTTCAAAGAATTCAAAAGTAAAGTACAGAAACCAAAGGCTAAAAGTATTAAAGTTCTTCGATTAGATCGAAAAGGGAATACTTAAGCAATAAGTTTCTAGATCATCTCAAGCGAAACGGTATTCTCTCACAATGGACATGGTGATGATCCATGATGAGTTGTGCCAATCTTCTAGTATCCTACTAGGGTTATTCCTTAGAAACAGCCGCATATCTACTAAACAAGGTACCTTCAAATTCCGTTCCTAAGACTTCATATGAGTTATTGATAAGAAGAGAACCAAGTTTTAAATATGTTAAGATTTGGATTGTCTAGCTTATGTCAAAAGGTTTGACAGTGATAAGCTTGGGACAAGATTTGACAAGTGTAAACTTGTAGGATATCCTAAAGAAAGTTTAGGATATCACTTCTATGATCCGACTAATTAAAAGGTGTTTGTTGAAGCACGCTACCTATAGGAAAATAATTTTTTCCTTAAAGGGTTAGTGAGAGTAAAATAGATCTTGACGAAGTTCAAGAACCACAAAACACTATAGATCAAGTGAAGGAATCTATATAAGTAGATAAACCTATTGTATCACAACCAAGTCATAAATCTAGTTTAGTACCGAAGATACCTGAAGGTATAGATTCATCATAGATGATGATGATGAGGTACGCATCAGAGTGGATGATGATCCAGTTATATACGATGAAGTATGTGTATTTGATACTCAAGAGAAATGACTGATGATCATAAAATCCGAAATGGGTCTTTGGAGAAAGACTAAAGTAGATGGCAAGATGGAGACCTATAAGACCTAACTAGTGGTAAAAAGATTTCAAACAAAGTCAATGAGTTGACTAAAATGAAACTTTTCACTAGTGAAAATGCATCTATCAATTCGAATTTTACTTGCATTTGTAGCTTACTATACAAAAAGGATGTATGTATGATACAACCAAAATGATTTGTCTCCATATAGATAGAGTAAATCAAGTATGAAAGCTACAACGATCCAATTATAGATTGAAGCAAATTTCTCAAAGATGGAACATCCGTTTTGATGAGACAATCAAAGGAGTTTGCTTTTATCAAAGACGATGATGAATCAAGTGTGTACAAGGGTTAGTGGGAGCACTATGACATTCCTGGTACTATATGTTGATATACTACTGATAAGGAATGACATACCGATGTCACAATCAGTAAAGATGTAGTTGCCTAAAAACTTCTCCATCAAGGACTTGGGAGAAGCATCCTAACATTTTATTCAAGATAAAGATCTATAGAGATAGATCATAAAGGATGTTCGACTTGACCCAAGGGACGTACATTGATTCATTGATATGTACTAGACTTGATATTGCTTATGCATGATAAGAAGATATCAGTTCAATTATGGAGAAGAATATTAGAAAAGAGTTTCTAATGATGGGTTCGATATAAAACTAGAGGGCTTAACAGACTCAAGTTTTCAAACTAGCCGAGATAACAACATATCCGTTTCAGGTAATCATATTACCTGAAACGGTGTTGTAGTGAGTTGAAAAAGTTTCAAACAGTAAGGACTTGCTGATTTAGTGAAAAAGACATAGTACATAAATATAAGTGAAGCTGCAAAAGTGATTGTTTGGTTCAACAAGTTCATTACAAAACTTATAATGGTTCCTAGCATTAAAGGAGTTTAATTTGCCAAAGAAACTAGGTCTCATCTAAAATTCAAACATATGTTGCAGCACTTTCATATGATTAGATGAATCATTGAAAAGGAGACGACACCATAAATATGGCAAGCTCTTAGACCAGCATTACAGATCCATTAACTAAAGTATTTACTAAGCAATTTGTACGCCACTTAGAGAAGAATGGTATGGAGATACCAAATGGCGATTGACTTTAGTGCAAGTGGGAGATTGAAAGTAGTATGCCCTCAAGCCAATCACATTTGTTGTGATATGCATATACTTTGTAATCTTATTCGTTTATTAATAAAAGTTTATTTATACAAAGGCATTTCTTTATTCATGATAAATTACTTGAATTAATCAAATGGATAAACCCATACTTTTTGAGTAATGCTTTTAGAACCATGATGAGGATCATGCTAATGAGATCTAAATTCAAGATAGCTCAAAACTAAAATTGTTCCTAATCGTTGGATCACTAAAAGGGAATTAATAGATCCGGATAGATTGGTACATACTATGCTTGCTCTTACGAAGAGAATGATTGATCTCATAATCAATTGTGTAGAGACACTAAAGCAAGTATGTAGGTGCTTATTAGAGAATAGGTTCACTGAATGTGACTCGCTCAAGGAACACCTAATGGAGTCTTACTTGTTTGTCAATAGGAGTTCCTTTTGTGATAATAGTACAAGTGATCATTGGACTTGAGATCATCTTAGTATCTTGCTAGGGTTTCGACACAGTGAAAGCAGCGGAATTTAAAAAAAAAAATTCCAAAACCCTAAGACAGGATCCATGCGAAAACAGATTAATCAGAGGTTTAGATTATTTTACCGATTATCTGAGATTGACAGAAGACGATGGAATTCTGGAACGGCTTCGAATCTTCGACACAATCCAGCGACTGTGTCTCTACGGTATCCACACGAACGCTCCGCGAATTGTCCCACGATCTGCAACAAAAAGAACCGCGGTACTAGCCACCAAGATCAGGATTTCCCAATTATTTTTCTCTCTAGCCTCTTTCTGAAAGCGGCTAGGGTTTTAGTTTTTCCTTACATGACTTTTAGACTACTGATATATCATATATATAGTAGTTAATAGGAATTAACTAAAACCTAAAATAAATAGAAAAATAAAATCCGAATTTATATATATTATATTTTAATTAAGTCTTACTTAATTAATATACATATATACAAATTATCCTATTAATTTAAATTCATAATTTTTAAATACTATCAATCATATTGACATATTTAAAATACTTACAATTTAAATTAATTCCCTTTTAATTACGTTCTAAGTGTGTGACCCTATAGGTTATTATTATGTTGGCAATAATTTTAAAATCATATTATAAAATTATAAACAGTGAGCGGCATCTAGTAATGCATCACTGCTACCCAAATAATAATAAGATCGGTGATTCGATACAACCTTTTCGTGACCAATGTTTCAAAGTAATTTAATCCTTTTAACCTTATATCCTAGATTAAACTCGAGGCATGGAATGTGTCATACTCTTCATAATTTAATCTGAGTTTTCTTGATCAATGAGTAGACTATATGAAACAAATCAATATTTGAGCATGGCCATGCATTTCATAGTCCTACTCAATCAAGAGGCCTATGGATATCACCCCTAATATATAGGAGGGTTAAATTCCATCTAGATCACTCATATTCCTCACACGATTCATAATGTACCCAATAATCACCTTTATTGTCCACCCTATTAAAGGTGACATTTGATGATATCAAAGTACACAAATTCTCGTGTAATAATATAGTGACTTCAGGTCAAAGGATCATTACGTCATTGTCACTATAAGAATTTCTTATGACACTTTGCATAATGCTCCATGTAGAATTCTTATGGTGGGTCAGTCCAGTACATTGTTCTCTAACATGTACCTATGCATTGACTCAAATATCTCATATATTTATGACCAATGAGATTTGGCCATCAGTCAATCCACATACTAGTCTCAATGCATCATTGTTGTCCCATTAACAATGATACTCGACTAGGGACATTTAAGAGCAATGATACTAATTATAATTATATAATCTCATGTTCAAGTCACATACTTAAAGTTATATAATTCGTATCTTATTCTAAGGGCTTTTATTATGTTAACATTTATATAACGCAGTAAATGAAATCATAATAAAATAATCCATTTATTCAATCAAATATAATATCAAAAATGTTAAGCAATTACATCAAATAATTAGCCTCTAGGGCATAAACTCTAACACTTGTGTATGATGAATTATATTTTGACATATTCCTTAAAACCTTTAGGGTGTATCAAAGGGTATGATTGGATATAATAAGTCATACATGGAGATAGGTGAATGATCAACAAAGAATCTACCACTTCTAGTAAAAGAAGAGAATGTCCTATACGATTCGATAAATGATAACTCAGTAGTCCTTGGCCAAGGCAGAATGAAAATTAGAAAATAGTTTCTAATTTACATTAATTAGAGTTATTCATTTGAGGATCGAAATGCATATAATCAAATAAAATAAGACTTGACAGTAATACCATGTCTTATATTTGATTGGGACATTGTGAGGTAGAATGATTGAATTGTACAGTAACTATTCACTGAATAGGTTCTTTTGTGATTAAATATTGAAATCTATATTATCTGAAAAGTCGTTAATCTCTAAGGGGGTTTACCCTTATTATAGAATAAATATTATTTATTTAAATAAATTAAATAGTTTAATTTATTTATATAAATAAGATTAGAATAGTTCTAATTAATTTATGTTATAACCAGTTTAATATGGAGAACGTAAAGGGTTACACCGCAAAAGAAAAATAATTATTTAAGAAGTAAATGACATAATTGTAATAATGAATTAAGTATATTTAATTTATACTATGGGGATAGATTAAATTAAATACCTTAATATTTATTATTTAGTATTTTAGAAATACTAATTATAAATTAATAAGAGGAGTCTTATTATTATTATTATTATTATTATTATTATTATTATTATTATTATTACTACTACTACTACTACTACTACTAATACAACTACTATTACTATTATTTAGTTCCTAAATGGTTTAGGAATTAATTAATAAGAGTACTCTCATAATTGATAATTAAGTTCTTAAATAGTTTAGGAATTATAATTATTATATTAAATTAATTAAGTTCTTAATTAGATTAGAAGTTTAATTAAAAACTCTATTCCTAAATGTGTTAGGAGGGTTTACTAAATCTATAAATAAAATAAGTCTTATTATGGATTAAGGTTACACACATACACTTCCATAAATTTTTGGGAGAGTACTCACATATTCTTTATAGAGAGAAAATTAGGGTTTGTCATCACGCACTTCTTGAATTATTATTATTCCTTGGTGGATCACCTCTAGAGGCCAAACACTTAAGTGGTTAACATTGTTCATTGGAATCCAATCGGTGAAATTCAAGGAGAACGCAAAATATTTGGAGATGAACTTGTACCCGTTGAAGATTTAAGTTCTACAAGGGTATATCTCTAACTTCTTCTTTATTAATTAATAGTTGCGCATAAAGGTCGATTCTGGATTATGATTTGTAAATTTTAAATTTAATTTTATCATGCTTCCGCTATTTTATGCAATTTGATTGCGTGTCTATGAATTTTAACAAACCAACAAATGTAGCATACTAATCCAATTAGAAGTCAACAAATATGCAAAATCCGCGAAAAGCCATAAGCCCAAGTGTCGCAACCCTTATTTGGAGTGCTGCAGCACTCACTTTCTGATTCCTAGTGCCGCAGTGCCCATACACAGCGCTGCAAAGCTCTATTCTGATTTTGAGCTATAGCGATGGTAGGTCTCGTCGGCTTAGATACTAAAACCATTGCCATAGGCAATGCTATTTATTTATGATTTTGAATATTTTTTATTCCAAACATCAACTTCACTACCCCTCTTTCATTATACTTCAAAATAAATAAAATCACATAAAAGTAACAGAAAATACTTAAAGATTCACAAAATATCAAGTTAAAGGATAAGTAATTCATAGTAATAAAACCATTCATCTGTGTTCCATGTTTACATAATAGGTTGTCTTCGTCTCTTATGAGATCCACAAATTTCTTATCAAGCTCTTCTTACTAAAGTTGAAGAGTTTTCCTTTATCCTAAACTTCCCGAAAATGTCGCTGCCTATCAGTATACGTTGGTTGACCTGACTACGAGTGTGTTTCTCCATAAGAATTTTGGTTATGGCTTGGTGATACCACCGTGGAAGTTTTGTAAAGAGTGGATAAGAGAAAACTCTACTAAATACTAAAAAGTCCTTTTTTCTAGCATTAATGTTAACCCTAGAATTTGTCCATACATTTAATCATTGGCTTTACGAGATACTTAATGGCTTGGGCTGCCAGGGGATACCTCCAGTGTGAGAGTAAAAACAAACTTCAAGACGTGTTAATGATCGAGGTAAAAAGTATTTAATAGGCTAGAAAAAGTGTGTCTCGTACCTCTATTATTCACCTTATATTTATAGTAGTCACATATTCTCAATATTATTACAATTCCTAATAGAAATTGTATAGAAGAGATCCCTATTAGAAAATATAATTATCATACAAATTAGTATTGGATATGATAACTACTTCGTGCCTTAAGTGGTAAAGCAGTGAGCCCAAGCCTATTGGACTTAGGAGTCTCATGTGAGCGCACTAGGCCTATTAAGTTTTGTCAAGAAAAGACCCAATATAGATAGTTCATTTGCACTAAGAGCATGGTTTGAAGCGGTTTGGTATGGTTCGGGGCCAATTTTGATTTTTTGCTCACCTTTAGTAAATATGTAGCCCAATATTCATAATTTATTTTTATGTTATCTGGGTAATTAATTGTTGCCCATGTTCATAATTTATTTTCATGTTTTCTTAATAGTTAGTAGCTAATTAATTAATTGCTTGCTTTTACATTATAAATATATCTACATGTTCATTATAATGTTGGTGTTTGCTTCAATTGGTGTGGAGTGTGGGTAGGGTGTGGTAGATGTTATTTTTAACAAAAAATTCAATGGATTTTTTTGTATGAGTTATAGAAGGAAACAAACAAATACTTTTATACCGGGTATATAAAACAATAAAATTTAATATATAATAAATAAATAAAATATTCATTATGATAAGTTAAGTACTAAAATAAACTAAATAGTATTTACTAAGTTTCCCACTACTGAACAAAATAAAATTAATATAATATAATAAATAAAATAAAATAAAATAAGTAATATTTACTTAGTTTGCCATTTATAATATAATATAATGTAATATAAAATAAAATAAAATAATATGTATATAAACTAAACAATACAATATAATATAATATAACAAAACAAAATAATTTATAATATAATAAGTAGCATTTATTTAGTTTTTTATTACTAAACTAAACTAAGAAACATTTGTTTAGTTTTTCGATGCTAAAATAAACTTACTTCTTGTTCATGTAGTTTACTTAGGAGCTTAGAAATCTGTTCGACATTCACAAATTATGAATGAATTAATGTCGAATAGTCCCTAGTTTGGGACTGTTCTTAGATGTTATGTCTTTCACTTAGGCCGATGTCAATGACTTGATACGTCTTTTTTGTTTTGAGAATTTTTCAGCTGGTATCTTTACATGTTTTTCGAATGCATAATTAGATTAAGTTGTGTTGGTATATTTGGTGTAGTTGGAGACCATGGGAAGGTGTTACCGAATTTTTTTTAAAATAGAATAAACGTGTTCAAAGTGTTGGCACTATTAAGAAGACGCATCTAGGAATGGGATAAAAATCTGACCCATTTTAGACCAGATGAAGATATGTAAAATTTATGCATGAAACACATACGCTAACCTTGGTCTGATTGTGCCTTTTGTTCAATTAAAAATGTCATATGACTAGAGTTGAATGTACCGTAAAATACCGCCTGATAATGAGATTAGTTGATGAGTACAGTGATGAAGTGTGCACGTTTTTAAAGTTTATGCAAATCAACATGATGATGATCCAAATGGAAATATGAAATGCCCATGTGTCAAATGTAAAAACTTGATATGGAAGAAAGCCAACGACATCAAATTTGACTTATTTTCACATGGGTTTGTGGATTGAGTATTTCATATAGATTCATCATGAGAAATCAGGTGAGACAAATGACCAACGGTGTAGACCAACCAAATCAAGGCAAATCAGATAGTGATAACTATGTTGCTGTAGAGATGTTAATTGATGCATATGACCCTAATAATCTTGATTAGGGGTATAAACAAGCATTCATCAAATAGTGCTTAGCAAGAACTAAATACCTCATGCTCGTCTGAATCAACTTTCTTAAGACATTACAGCGAGAGCCACTGTCTAGCTAGAGTACGGGTATCCCTCCGGAGTAGTTCACCTCGATACGCGACGAGGTGGTACAGATGGTGGTTACCCTCATAACGGAGACTTTTGGGCCGTTGCTGAGCCAAAACCAGACTCAGGCTCAGATATTTTATTTAATTTAAGTAGTATATTTTGCCTATTACTTAATTATCATCTAGTTATTTCGTTAATTTTCGTATATATCTACTAATAGGTTATATTTTCTATTATATCAGCAAGGTGACGATGCCGAGCAGAGTGGCAATGACGAGCAGGGTGCGATGACGAGCAAGAAGATGAACGTTGACCCATGCCTGATGATCCTCATAATGGTGGTGGTGGTGGTGGTAGCCATCATTTATAGATATTTTGTAGATTTTACGTTATTTTAGTTGTAGTGTGACTTATATAAGTTTTTGTTTAGTTTATATTGTAAACTTTAACTTGTACATGTTATGTTGCTCATAGTTGTTTCACATATTTTGGTTAGTACATAGTTTAAATTGTATACATATTTCATAATTTTAACGTGTAATGTATTGTCGCTCTACATTTAGTTTTATTGTCGTTGTGTATTATTGGGAATATATTTGCTTTTATTGTTACTAGTTAGTTGTTGAGAATATTATTGTTTCTTATATGATTGTGTTGAATTGAGATAAAGTAGGGAAAAACATATATAAAATTTGAGGTTTAAGAACCTGGCTATCAAAATAATTATTTTAAAAAAAATCTCATTATTTTCGACGTGGAATATGTTAATTCTGAAGGAATTTCCTTCAAAAATAGTATTTAAAAAATAAAATAGAAAATGACATGTTGGGAATAAGACGGAATAAATTCGACGGAACTTTCATCAAAAATAAATTAATTTCAACAAAAGTTCCGTCAGAATTAATTCTATTGCAAATAGTATTTCCTATGGAATTTTCGATCGAATTAATTTTGAAAAGGTTATTTTCGATCAAATTGCCGACAAAAATTTACGTCGAAATTAACTTATTTTCGACAGAAATAGGCTAATTCAAACAAAAAAAAATTGTTAAAAATATACTTTTTTCTTGTAGTGATATTATTAGAATATTTGGTGAAATATTTAATAGTAGCCAGTAGGTATCATGATTTATGTTAAGGTTGTCCTTGTTGCTAGGCTCTTTGTCTATGAGGTCTTACCTTGGTGATTAATACTGAGGTATTATGACATTTATGTCTTAGGCTCGATTCTCATTTTAAGTGAGTTTATTTAGTGTTTTTAGAGTATTGTTACGTAGTGCCTCAGGCCAATCACATGTTGTCATTTAAGCATATGCATTGAGTCAAGACTTGTTTGTGATTTTATTTCCTTCTCTACTGATGAGCTTTGATTGATTCTTGATATGATGTACTTAATTATAAAATTATTGTATTCTAAAAAAAGTGAGGCTTAAAAATATTTTTAAAAAAAACTGTGTAGTGCCTAAGTTAAGTCATTTCTTGTAAAGACAATTATCTCTTTTTAAGCACTATATATATATATATATATATATATATATATATATATATATATATATCAATTAATATATTTCTCTTTTTATTTTTTAACTGTATCAAGACTCAATCCATTATTCCAATAGTATTCTTAATTCATTCATGACACCAGTGAATCCAACATCAGGGAGCAAGAAAACTTAACGAAAAATAGAGGGAAAAATATTTTAAAAAAACATAGTGAGAGAGAGGATATTGTACAAGGATTTTGCGATTGAATTTGGATACTAAATCAAAAATGATTTGTCATTTATTTATACAAGTTCTCTAAATTTAGTGTAATTATTTCTCTGTGCAGATAGGCAATAGATTTGTCGAATCACGTTAAATTCATATTCTCTCGTCTATAATTTTTTCTATATTTTTTACTTTTGTATTTCTTTCTGTTACTCACAGAGAATTTTTCATAAAGATCAATTTGCTTATGCTGTATTTTGAGAGGTAAAACTTAAATTAAAAATAAGTAAAAAGAGGCTCATTAATTCATCTATTTATAGCCTCTCCCACCAATTAGTTATCTTCGTACCTCGAACTCTTTCCCTACAAAATTGAAGTCTTAAGTTGCTTTACTGGTATTCAATTAAGATTTATAAAATCAAGAATTTTTGGATCTCATAAATAACCTCACATATTTTTTCTATATACTATGTTGCAAAAATAAATTATGGCCTTTCTTCCCTAAATATTACTGAGAACACATAAATGCATGGCCACTTGCTTTCGATTTTGTGGTTGGGACAGCATTTAATATTTTGCTACCTTTACATTAATTTTGTTATTCAGTGTTGTCAAGTCCATTGATTCCTGTGGAGTCCACATAGACTTTTGGCCAACCACAAAACCTTCGATGCAGGAGGGCCTATTAATTCATATTGCTGCTGGTAGTGCTAATTATTAATTGTCCATACTTTGTCATATCAATATGCTGTTGCCGTACATATTTTAGGTAACTATTGAACAAACATTAAGTCCCTTTCCTTGATGAGTTGGACAATACTACAATCTAGTAGGTCTAACAGTCTGGAATCTTAATGGTTATTAAATGCAAAATTTGAGTACTATTATGTTCTGAAATATAAGATTATGTTTAATTTGATTTTTTAAAATTAATATGAGATTTTTTTAAGTTTAAAATTAATATAATTTAATTAATTTTTTAAAATAATAAAACTTACAATTGATAATAATTTCAAGATACTATATAATTTTATTATTTAAAATTAAATAAATTTAACATAATTTTAAATTTAAAAATATTTTAAATTGAATTTAAACATTTTGATCCTATATATTTTAAAAAGTTCTAGCCAGCGAAGGCTCATTCGTAGACAGTTGACGACACATGAACACGAGCGCGCAAGTAAGAAAGCTTAGATGCCAGTTTTTCCCAATAAAGATAGGGAGGGAGATGATAAATGCTGTCCACCTCTTACAGTTTGCATTGTTAATGGTGCGTTACCAATTTTGTACACGGGATAAATATTGAATGTAATTATTATACGTATGTTTTATTAAAAAAAGAATTAATTAATAATTTTTCTGTTTTAAATAATAAGTTTAAAAATCAATTTAATACATCATTAAAATCAAAATTGATATTAATTTATTTAATTTATGTTAATATAATTATGAATATCATAAATTATTTAAAAATTGACATAATTATGAATATTATAAATTACTTAAAAAATACTACTAATTATAATATTTATTATTTTAAAAACTTAAATAAATTATGTTACAACGTAGAGCGAATTGAGAATATGTAACACAAACATTACCAATAGTTAAATGACTTTTAAGGGGACTTGTAATGGATTAATATAAAATATTAAAACTTATAATCGATGGTACTATTTTCAATGGAATTCGTTATTATTTATAGCGAATATAACCCGTCATCCGCTATTAATAGTAATAAACGTGAATTTTTTTATTTTAATCTCGGTCATTAGTTCTTATATATATTAAACGATAGAGATTGTGTATGTCTATTTTTGAACCACAACAAATACATGTTATAAATCATTCCTCACGTAAGTTATTCCATCTTTATTTTATCTCTCCCCATATTTAACCTATACGTCATCTATGCCTTATTTTTTTCTTTTTTTTAATTATTTTACTTGAGGCCTCTCTCCTCTCCTCTCCTCAAAAAGTTAAGTTGCTACCTGATTGCTTTTGTTTGATTGTATTTTTTCCACCATTTTTCCTAATAAACAGTTATTCCATGGCATATTGATCGTAGAAGAGAGAGTCAGATAGGGAAGGGGAAAGATGAGTAAGGAAGGAGAGAAGAAAAAAATTAGAGACAACAGGGTGTATTTCAAGGATATACATAAAGAAAAGAAAAGTTTTGAAAATTATATATAAACTATTAATTTTAAGGATAATTTTGAAAAAACTGTAATCATTTCTCTTAAAAATCCTATAACGTCATATATTTACGGGTAATTTTTTTTTGGCCTATAACGTCAAATATTAAGGACGGAAGGAGTAATAATAAGTTATATATATAAAAGTTTCATGAATTGCGTTAACACATTAATTAGTTTATATATGTATATATATAAGTATTGATATCATACTTTTTCATGCACATGGCATATAGCCAGGTTCTGTAATCATATCAATCTTCTGGCGCATTGAATGTTATGTATTACTGAGTTTAATAGTTCGTATGAGATACGGATTAATTCGTATATTTTTTTTTATAAATATTTAACAATTTAGTTTAATATATTTTATTATAATTGATTTGTAATTAATGAAATTGATTCAGGAAAATGAATTGTGAACATCTCTTATATTATTTAATCAAATAATAATTTTAATCTAATATGTAAAAAATCATGGTTTTAAAAATCGGACTCGAGTGCTAATTCGATTAGTAAAAATTGGAACTTGTTCGTGCTCCAGTCCAATTTGAATAAAAAAATTAGTTTTGATCGAAACCCAGTTAACCTACCGGTCGAACCAGTGGTTCAACCGGTAAAACCGATTATTAACCCAGTGACCCATTTTTTTTTTTTTTTTTTATCAAAAAAAAATTAATATTAAAATTAACCACATTTAGTAATATTGTAACTCAACTTTATTATGTTTTAGTTCATAAAAAAAATATTTTTTTTAAAATTTTATTAATTACTAATAATATATATTGACTTGGTTCAAAGGCATACCCTCTTAAAGAGCATACCAAACATATTCCATTTAGCGACGGATGGGGTGACGGTTTGGTCCGTCGCCATAGGTTCGTCCGTCGCTATATGTTATCCATCACTAAAAACTATAGCGACGGAAGAACCTATGGTGACGGACCAAACCGTCGCCCCGTCCGTCGCTAAAGGGGATATGTTTTTTAAGGGGATATATTTATATATTAATGACGTCACTGGGTCAATAACGGTTCAACCACTGATTGGACCAGTTACTCATCCACCCGATATTTTTTTCGATTCGATAACCAATCTAAGTATGAGAATCTTGAAAAAGATAGTATGTATGTATATATATATATATATATATATATATATATATATATATATATATATATATATATATATATATCAATTGTATGGTGATTACCTACATCACTGTTTTGAATAGCTCAATACTAAGCATCTGAAATCGATTTTTAGAGACGAGCTAAGTTCCGTCTCTGATTATATATATATATATATATATATATATATTTATATATATATATATCAATTGTATGGTGATTACCTACATCACTGTTTTGAATAGCTCAATACTAAGCATCTAAAATCGATTTTTAGAGATGGGCTAAATTCCGTCTCTAATTCTAACAATTTGATACGAACTTAAAAATCGAAATTTTGCTACGTCTCAATATATTTTGAAAGCTAAAAATTGAGACAAATTCTAAAACCGCCAGCATCGTCTCAAATTCTAGACATGAAATTAGATAAGAATTTAGCTGTCTCAAAAATTAATTATTTTTTTAAATATTTTAAATGCATTTTTGAAACAGATTTGAGATCAATAGTGCTCGTCTCGGATTAATAATAATAAAACAAAAATTATGTTTGAGACAAATTAGAGATCGAAATTCCATTTCAGATTTTTATTTTTTTTCCAAATATTAGTCCCCAAGTCCTTTTTTATTTTAGAGACGGATATAGTCTGTCTCAAATATTTTACTTTCCCTCCAACTACTCGCTCCAACTCATCTCTCTACTCAATCATCGCCGATACACCCTCAGATATTCTCACCGGTCGATATTTTCGTCGATCTAGGGTTTTGGGCTAGCTGGAATTGACAAATTATGAAGACCTAGGGTTTTAATTCCAAGTGAAGAAAGGGTATCAGATAATTGCCGCGGTATTGATGGTTCTCGTCAAGGTTGATAGCTTGATTGATACAGGAATCGGCCGTGATGATGGAGGGATATGTATGCATGGGCGGGAAGGTGAGCAGCAGAGGTCACACCGTCGGCACATGTGGCCGGTGTCCGCTTCTACCACGTCATCTGTACCCGCAATCGATTTCAATCCGATTACTTCCGATTCTTTCTTCAAGGTTAATTTGTTTTTTTTTATCTTTAATCTATCACACATACAAAAGTTTTTATGATTCATTTGAGTTGTTCAATTGAACACAATAGCTCGATCGGTGATGCTTGATGATATTATTAGGGCAAGGTTTTAGCTTCAATTTGTTAGTTTCCAAAACTCAGTTCATTTATCTCTACATATGTAATTGCATTTATTTCGATATATGCAGTTATATATATGTTCCTGTATATAAGAAGCTTCACTTTTGAGTATGTGCAATAGTGGATCTAATCGCATAGTTTTGGAATACATGCATAGTTATACGGACACAAATTTCCTAAAAATCACTTTATCAGTCAAAGATGTTGGGCGGATTATTAGGGCAAGGATTTGGATCCAAATGGTTAGTGCTGATTCTCTCTCTGTGTGTATACTTTTATGTATTTGTGTGCTTTTATATTTATTATTGATGTGTATATCTATTCTGTGTATGTATTGATTGTATTATGGATTTGGTTGTTGTGCTGAAGTAAATCACTAATTAAGCCGACAAAGACGAATTGAAGCGTTGTGGAAAGCGGGCGGAAGCAAAGCAGAGGTTTTTAAAGGAAGATCTGGCAAAACTACTTGCTAGTGGCCTTAATATTAATGTATATGGAAGGGTGATACATTTCATACTTTTTGCTTATTCTTTTATTGGATTATTGTTCTTTAAATTTATCTTTTTAGATCATGACCTATACGGCTTTGTTGTATTTATTTTCCTACATGGGTTAGAGCTCCAACCAAAATCGTAGAAGTTTTAATTTTTTATTCCCCCTCCCCTGGACTCCTGCTCCCAAAAGTAGAAAGAAACATCATTTCGCAGTATCCAAAACTAAAGGGAAAGGTATTTTGAAATCGGGAACTAAGTGAGGTGTCTTATTCTGTTACTTCACCTAGGAGTTTAGACTTTTGGTTGAATCCTGAAAAAAATTACCCCATTTTGAATAAAGTCCATACACAAGTTTAATGCAAGTTTTATTGCAAATATGATCTACATATTGAATAAAACATGGGCTTTATCATGAACAAGTTTCAATTGAAAATAGAGAAGAGGTTTGTACATATTTTATAATGACCCCATGAGTGGGGAAGAGCTAGAGAATGGGAAGGGATTGAATTTATTCATTGACATTATGTATATAGGTACAGAATTAGAACATTATGGAAATTCTTCACAAGTTCTTATTTAAATAGTGTGAAATTGATCTTTCATAATTTGATAGGTCCTTTACCAAGTGTCAAATGTATGATTGTATTTGTTACATTGATGATGTGTTACCTCTGAAATCTGATAGTTATGTCTGTCAAATTCAATTCATGAACGTGGTTATTTGTTAATTTTATTTTTTGGTTCAGAAAGCCCCATGTGAATATTGGTATCATTTGGGAGATGATACACTGATATTAGTCATTTCCTCTGCACTGCAATTGTAAAATGTATTCCACTTTACACTGAGCGCAAACAGTTACAATGTGGAGTGTATTATATGTGTTCTTTGTGCTATATTTGAGTTTACTTGGAACAAATTATAGATATCATTATTACTAGTATGTGACTGCAGAATCTTAAAGATTTCTAAGAAAACTGCTGAAGAAGTTTGTTGACTGCTGATTTGGTTGTAAACGGCTACTTTTCTCTCCCTATAAACTCCAGTATATAGCTGGAGCATTAATTATCAACATGGATTTTATTTTTATTTTTAATACTTTTTATTGAATATTTAATGTTGTAGTTTATTTTAATATTCTTTTCGTTCTACAAAAATTAGCTTAGCTTGAATTTTGAAGTCAAATTAACTACTTTTAGAATAAAAAATTATCTAATAATCTTTAAAATATAGGTAAAGAGATTATACTCATAAGAAACTATATTTAATTTATTACAACATTCAATTTTTTAAAATTTAAAAACATAAAAATTTGTTTAATTATTAAGTTTAAAATTAATCAATTTGAATAAAAAAAATCAAACTATACCAATTTTTATATAACGAAGAGAGAGTGTTTTTCTATAATGCCCTTTTGTTAGATAACTTAAATTTCAAGTCACTTTTGATTGGTTAGAAGTCAAGACGGTGGTAATTGTTTTAAGAAATAATGTATAGAATGCAAGTTGCTAGACACATTTAGAATAGCGGGAGTGCAAATCTTAAAAATTCAACATGTCTACAAAATCCGTCTTGCAAAGTGTTCTTGGTCATTTTTAATCAAATTAACTCATCATTCCCTACGAATAGTGGTGAATATTTGGCCTGCGGCCTAGGTTCGGTCTGGACCCGGCCTGGTCAAAAATTGACCTGGTCAAGGCCTGGTCCGGGCCGGCCTGCTAGGCCACGAACAGACCTACTTTTCTTTAGACAAATCTGGCCTGACCTAACCTATCGATAACTCCGATTTGACCTGTGGCCTGGACCAGCATAGTCTGACCTGGACCGACCTGATCCGGACTGGTCCAACCTGGACCGGCCTAATTCAGCATGAAGCCTGGTCTGGCTTGTTAGCCTAAAGCCCGGCCCGATCCGACCTGAATCTTGGACTCAGTGAACAAGTGAGCAGCCAGTAGTAACAACTGTAGCATACATATATATATATACACACGCTTTGCTTTCCGAGTATTATGTTTCCATATCCTGTAATCCGTCTATTTTTAAAATATAATTTAAGTTTGATTTTTTTAATTTAACTTATTAAATTTTAATTTTAAAATTATTATAATTCATTTAAATTTCAAAAAATATTAATTTTTTTAATTTATTATACAATTTAAATAATTTATAATTTTTATAATTGTGTTATTTGAATGTAATTATCAAGTTCAAAAGTTAATATTAGTTTTATAATATAAACCAAAGACAGTATCATGTATATATGTGCAATGTGAATCATGCATACAACTTAAAGACAATGGAACCCGGAACTTAATGATTAAATCAAAATATTAATTTTTTAATTAATAACATAATTTAAATAATTTATAATTTTTATAATTGTGTTATTTGAATGTAATCAATAAGTTCAAAAGTTAATATTAGCTTTAGTTTTATAATATAAACCGAAGACAGTATCATGTATTTATGTGAAATATGATTCATGCATACAAACTTAAAGACAATCAAGCCTGGAACTTAATGACTAAATCTGTATATATATATATATATATATATATATATATATATATATATATATATATATATATGCGCGCACTGTCATGTAGTCTAGAACTAGACTACTAGTCTCAAATTAAATACTTAATTTTAATTTTTTTAAATTAGATTAATTATTTTTAAAATTATTTTTTATATTATTTTTATCAAAATATAGGTGAATAAATTATTTTTAAAGAACTATTGCACCCTATTAATTAAATCATTACTCCCTAGTCCCTATGCACATAGGCCGAGCCTATGTTGTGACGCTCCCAAATCTGGGCTCACACAGTCCAAACTTGAGTCGTAAAAAAACTACAACAAAATTATTATAAGGTAGTACAACGTTTAACAATACAGTGTATAATAATACACAACTAAGTCTTCACTATTATTACCACACTATTTTACAACACGTGAAGACTACGATAGCTATCCCTCGGACTCTCACTCCATCCCCCGGCTAGACCCAGCTACGTTCTCATCTCCTATTGAAAAACAATGGAACAAAAAGAAAGAGTGAACTCAAATAGCCAGTAAAGAATATCATGAATAAGATAATGACAAATAAATTATCGTTAGCTTTCAACAGTTGAGTTTTTGGTAGAATAATTTAAACAGCAAATTTTAATTCAACAACTGCAGTTAAATTCTTAAACAATATTCATATTAATAACTGCAGCAGAATAACAACCATTAAAAAAATCATATGGACCATGATGTCCACTCGCGTCTCTTTTTAAAAAAAACATCATCAACTTTTATCATCTGAAACACTAATAACCATGATAATACAATTTCACAGTTCCTGGTCATACTCATGCAAGTCAACAATTCATCTTTGCACTACGGCCCGTAGATATTCAATATAGCATCAATGGTCATGATTATACTAGTCTTCAACCTTTGGTCATAATTATACTAAACAACAGTTCATCTTTGTCTCAGGCCAAAGAGAACATTTACCACGTGCCTTAAAAGACACATCATCAAATATATAGCCTTTAACCTATCAACGCCTTTAACCTATCAACACCTTCATCCAATCTGTGCCCCAAGCCACAAATATCCACAATAATTTAATTCTTGATTATTAGAATTATAACAGAGATATTAACAGTGAACAGAAGAAACATGGTAAACAATAAATATCGAAAGTTTATAATTTTACTTTGTGCAGTTTTAAATAATATCCAAATTATCAACATGATGTGGAGTGAAATTCAAAAATGATATTCAAGATCCACATTTCAGAATAACAGTTACAATTCAATAGAAAGGTTCACGTAAATAGGAATGAGCAATTGAAATGATATTAAATGAAGCGCAAACTATTAAGGAATATATAATCATTTCAAAGAGTTTTACCGAATAATACTTACCGTAGTAAGTTTAAGAGTATAAAAGAAATGATATTTCTTACCATGGTAAGTTTGAATAATGGAAGATGAAAAATATGGTATCTCTTATAAATAAGAAAGAAAATAATATCCATTTATGATGATGAAAAGAATGATACCGCTTACCTTATCACGTGACTAGATATTGATAAAAATAAGGTTGATCAACTTGAGAAATTCCTGCACTCCTTTTGGCTTTCAAACACTCAAGATAACCTTACTATTCTCAGAGAAAACTCATAAAATACTTGTAGAAAAACTTTATGTTTTAAGTGTGATTTTTCTATTCAGCTGAGCAAGCTATTTATAGGAGAAAATAAGTTGTTATGCGCGATAGGTAAGTGGCGTGTTGCACGTCAGTGCTGAAAAAATCAGCAAAGGCAACAGCAGGCCGCTGCCTACCAAATTTTCAAACCAAAATCACATTTCACACATTTCATGTGGGCCCCATAGTAGGTCCACGTACTATTCACATAAATAGTTAATTAATTTAATTTTTTTTAAAAAAAATTATTTTATTTTATTTTTCTTCCAGTGGTTCCCACTTATATAATAAAATAATGCTACAACAATAATTCAACAATAATGCAAGAAACACGTTACAGATCATTATCAATTTAATAATATAAATTACTGTGTATTTGCTACTGTGACAATTATTTGGTTCAATAATTTTAAAATACAGTGCACCCACAATTATTGACTCAATGATATGAAATATAGTGTTATGACAATTATTGAATCAATAATACAAAATACTGTGTAACAATAATTATTAATGAATACTGTGCAATGATCACGTTATCAGATCAATAATATGAGACACTGTGCAATACCGTGTGCTACTGTAGAATACTCTATATTACAGTAAAATACCATAAATTACCGTATACTACTATTCTTTTATTATCGGTATTTTAACAGTTTAAGAGTGATAACATCATTGACTATTTTTATTAAAAAATGTTACTTCTGTCGTTTTCTATATCCGACAAATATTACTTTGTGGAGTCCACCAATAATTAGTTATTTCGGCGTCGTCGTACGACCCGAATATTTCCCGACAAAACTAATATTCCCCGACCAAACAAATATTGTCCGACATAATAAAATTTGCACATAACATTCTTAACTTTTAACTTTGCCAATGTAACCACTTACTGTTTTGGAGAAAATATATACGAAGAAAAATTAAATTTGTATTTCATAACTTTGGGGTCTTACATATGTAGACTAGTATTACTTGCTCAGTTGCCCACATGGAAGTTGGAACTATGGAAGTACATTGCCACTTTGATGAGTTTGATTAGTGCATCAGTGCATGCGTGATATATATATATATATATATATATATATATATATATATATATATATATATATATATATTTAACTCTTATAATTTTAAAAATTAAAATTTATTTATATTATAGTATGTTTCCAAAAAATATATATAGATTTATTTTAAAATTATAAAATAACATTATATTTTAATTTACTATTACATTTTTATTATTATTTTTTCTAATTATTTTCTTATAAATTGTATTTAATAACTACCATTTTAAAAAATATTTTAACTTTAAAATAAAATAAAGAATGCACTGTAAACGGTAATTTTAAAATAAAAAAATGAAAAGCAAAGTTAAAAGGAGAATAACGGTAACTTTTAGAATGGAAAACAAAGTTATATATCATGCATGCACTGTAACTTGTGAGTCTATGACAAATTGAGGTGTGTGTGTGTGTGTGTGTGTGTGTGTGTGTGTGTGTGTGTGTGTGTATATATATATATATATATACCATGCAATCATGCATGCAAGAATAGAGGATAACAAATGATACCTATATGGCCATATTATATATATCATGCATGCAAGACTAGAGGATAACAAATGATAATCATGCATTGCCACGTCCCTTCTCCCTTCCCATCAGTCATCACCTGCCTGACAAATTTTAAATATGATGTGTTGTGCAAGTGGTGTGGCCAAGTGTGCACTGTGCAATGGTAATTTAAGAAACAAAAGTGAAAGAACGGTAAAAATAAAATAAAAAATTCATGCTTGTCACATCCCTTCCCATCAGTCACCACCACTTGCCACCTGATGGCTGATGAGCTGATTTGTCTGCATTCTGTAAAAACTATGACAAATTAAAGTCTGTATTCTGCAAATTAACTGAGAAAAAAAAACAAACGGCTATAAACAAACGGCTAATGTATTTTTTTTAAATAAATTGTTTTTATAAAAATCATTCACCGAGTAGGCGAGTATACACTGCATTCATTCTCTCCAAAACTTTTCACAATTTTTTCTCTATTTAATATTTCTCCGTATTCAGTATTCTCTCTAAAATCTGATCAGTATTCTCTCGAATCAATATTTAGTATTTTGATATTCTATTATACATACAAAACTTCAGTTTATTATTACATTTTTGTTATTATATTTTATTACAATATAATGGATTCCTCCAACACTCAAGGAGCACAAATGCCCCAATTTATCCAAAACGACCCAAATATCATTATGCCAGAAAGTGAAACGAGTTCGAATTCGTTATTTCCACGTCCTACCGGTGAGCAAACCAAACATGCAATGCCTGTGTTGGAACATTTCATCGAAGTGTGGGCTACGAAGGTGTTAAAAAGGCTCAATGCAAAATATGTAACGCCTTATTTGGTACTAAAGGCAATAACACATTATTGCGGCACTACCAATCGTGCTTGCAAAAGCATTAACTAACCGATGAAAGGTCTCAAATACAAATAGATCGTTCCGGTCACAATTGGAGTTATGATCAAATATTACAAAAAAGAGTTGCAAGCCAAACTAGTGATCGAGAAGAAGCTCTCATTCAATTTTTTTGCCGATCAGCGTTGTACTGAGTACATTCAATCCGGATTGTAACCGAAATATAAACAAGTAAGTAGAATGACTACTAAACGTGATGAATTTAAATTATATAATAAAGCTGAAAAGAACTAATTGAATATTTTGATAATTTTAACAGTAAAATTAGTTTAAGTAGTGATATTTGGTCTGCTAATCATCAACCTGAAGTTAGCTATATTTGTATGACTGCTCATTGGATAAATTCTGAAATTGTTATGCAAAAAAGAATTATAGGATTTGAATTTTTTGATTTACCTCATACTGGTCAAATTAAACAATATATGCTGAAATTATGTCTATTATTTGTACTTTTAAAATTAAAAATAAAATAATGAGCATTAGTTTAGATAATGTAAGCAATAACACTAGTGTTGTTAACATGTTAAAAAATGATTTAATACCTGTAGTAAATGGTGCATTTTTTCATGTTAGATGTATTTGTCATATAATAAATTTAATTGTTCAATCCGGATTTAATTATTTAGAAATGACTATATATAAAATTCGTGGTATGATTACTTATGTGTATGGTTCAAATAGAAAAATTCAAAATTTTAGACATTTTTGTCATGCAAGAGGAGAAAAATTTTAAAGGGTAAAATTTGATAATAACACTAGGTGGAATAGTACATATGATTTGTTTAAAGATGTCTATAAACGTAAAAATATACTTATGGAGTTTTATAATACAATAATTGATCATGAATTAACAAACGAATACTGTGATCTACTTGGTCAACTTTTAAGTATTCTTAAAGTTTTTAAAAAACATACAAAAATATTATCTGTTGTTTATTTTCCTACAATTCATCATGTTCTATATGCATGTTTAGAAATATCATTTATTTTTAAAGAATTTAAAAATAATGATATTTTCTTTAAAAATAAAGATATTTGGTCTGCCCTTATTTTGTCAATGGAAGAAAATTTTTAAAAATACTTTGAAGACATGTCAACTGTTATTACTTGTGCCGTTACGTTAAATCCAATTATAAAATTAGAAGGTGTAGAAAGTATTTTGGAAGATATAGTAGAAAATATAGGTACTAGTACTATTGATAACCTTAAATTAAAATTTAATATTATATTTACTGAATTTTATAAACTATATGAATCTTTATATTGTACATCTATACGTGCATCAGCCCCTGCCCCTTCATCTTCTAAATATGCTAACTTATTAAAAACACTATCCAATAAATCAAAAACTTCAACACACACGAGTAGTTTGAACGAACTTGGTTTATATTGTAATACTGATTTTAGGAGTTTTATGACCGACGAAGAATTTGAAAATTTTAATATTCTCGCTTTCTAGAATAAACATAAACGACAATTTCATACTTTGGCCGCGATGGCCCGTGATATACTAACTATCCAAGTTAGTACCGTAACTTCGGAATCTTGTTTTTCCATATCTAGCAAGATATTAAATGAAAAAAGAAACAGGCTTAGTCTGGAATCGTTGAAAAAATGCATTTGCTATAGAGATTATCTTGTCGTGCAAAGAAGAATACAAGATGTAATAGACAATCAAGATAGCTCTGAAGATCTCGAAGTCAGAGCAGAAGTTGCTGAAAGTTCAATGTCATGAATATTGAAGAAGATATATTTTTTGAAGATTAGAAGATATATTTTATGAAGATTTGAAGATATATTTCATGAAGATTCGAAGACAAATATTGTTTTGAAGATTTGAAGACATTTTTAAAACTTTTGAAGACATATATTGTAACTCACTCATTCTTGATTATTGTTTAAGTTATACTTTAAAGTTACAAACTTATAATTACTATTTTTTATAATTTGTAAGTTGTAAGTTGTAACTTGTAAATTGTAATACATTATTTTTAATTAATACATCAATCAAGTTTAAAATTTTAATTGGTGTTTTTATAATATTTAAAATTAATAAAAAAAATAAAAATGGAAGATTTCTCCATCTCCATTCAATTTCATAATCAGTGGTCTATACTATTGGATCATCATAATTATATTTAGTGTATAATATACGAAACTGATATTTTTATAAATAAATTTTATTTGATTTTATAAAAATATTAAATTAGTTTATAAAAATATCAATTTCATATGAAAATTGATATTTTCATAAGTTAATTTGATATTTTCACTAGTGACTCCCATTTAATTTTGTAAAAATATTAAATTAACTTGTAAAAATATCAATTCTCATAATATATTTTAATAAATTTATGAGTGATGCAGATTAAATTCAAAAGTACGTACATTGTAAAAAATAGTCGTACATCGTTTATAAATATAACTTGATATAGGTAAATATAAGTTTTAGCCTCCTATTACATAGCTAATTTTTTAAAATTAAATAAAAAAGAGTCATTCCCATATGCTTGCAGATCAGTGTCATTGGGATGGAAAAATAAAAGTAAAAAAACCCTGAAAATAAATATAAGGATACTATGTGATATATATATATATATATATATATATATATATATATATATATATATATATATATATATATATATTAAAATATCAAAAATATGTTTAACAAATGAAACTAAAATTGTCATATACACGATTTAGCTGTCAAGTGGTTTTACTGGATTGAGAGTCGAGGGCATGGCCTGGCCTTGGTCGAGGGCCTGGCCTTGGTCAAGGGCTTGGCCTAGCCTTGATCGAGGGTCTGGTCTGGCCTGAAGGCCTCAACAGGCTCCCTTTTCAAGTGTAAGGCCCGGCCCGACCCGGCCTACAATTCGAAAGTCAAAGACCCGGCCTGGCCTGGTCAACGGCCAAGGCCTGGCAGGCCTAGGCCGGACCAGACCAGGTCGGCCTGTTGTGCATGACTACTTACGAATACGAGTTTTTGTTTTATAAATTACTATATTGTTTATATTTTTTATATTATTCCATACTAATATATTAATTCTAAAAATAATAGATTAATATTGTGTAGAATAATTTTCATAAAAAAAATATTTCCTCCTAAAATATACTCTATATGTCCTTCAAAAATTGGTTTAGTTTGACTTTTTAAGCCAAATTGACTATTTTTGTAATCAAACCTTATGTTATTTTCTTTTAAATATAAGTGCATGAACTATAACCATAACAAACTACATCAAATTTACTAATATTTTTATTTTTTATGAATTGAAAAATATAATTATTTGAAAAATATACGCTTAATTTTTAATTCTAAAATTTGTCAATTTGACCACAAAAAAAAGTCAATCTAAACCAGTTTTTGATGATTGACGGATGGATTATTATTTAACTAATTATTGGTGAAAAATTAAATAAATTTAATTAAATGATAATATTCATTTTAAATTAATAATTTATTTATTCATATATTCGTCTATTTATGTAATAGGAAAAAATTTATTTAAAACTAAATAGTTGTACTTATATAATTTAATAAAATAAATTATTATATAAATAAATATTATTGTTATCAAGAATATGAATTTAAAGAATGCTAACTAAATTAAAAAAAAATGTACATGAATAAGATCGAAATAATGATAAGTAGATAATAATAATAATAATAATAATAATAATAATAATAATAATAATAATAATAATAATAATAATAACAATAATAATAATAATAATAATAGTAAAAATGTATATGAAAAGATATATTTTAAAATCAAATAAAAGATGAAAAAATAGTTTTTTTCCTTAAATTTCAGGTTTCTATTCCTAAATTTAGAGTTAAGGGTCATTCCTCAATTTTTGGGTTGAGAGACAATTTTGTACTGTTAATTATACTAACTCATGATCCCGTGCGAAGCACGAGTTAATTTTTTTTATAAAATTATTGTATTTTTTATATTTTTTATATTATATTATACTAATATGTTAATTACATAAATATTATATTAATATTTTTACAATGATTCTTATTCTTAAAAAAATATTTTCTTCTGAAATATACTTCCACTATCTCAAATTAAAAATCTCATTTTAACTTCTCTTATCAAATTGACCATTTTTAAAACTAATTTTTGTACCATTGTAGAATAAGTTTAGGTTAAATGATTATAATCATAAGAAACTAGATATAAATTACTATTAACTCTAACTTTTATAATTCTATAAATGTATCTGTATATGGTTAGTCATTAATTCTAAAAGGGTCAATTTGACCCCCAAAAAAAATTAAAACGATACTTTTAATTTGAGGGGAGGGTGTATTATTTAAATTATAATGTATAAATGAAAAATTAAATAAATTTAAAAATCTACAATAATAGTTCATCTATTTATATAATATAAACGGCAATATTCATATTTAAATCAATGATTTATTTGTTAATATATTCATCAATTTATGCTAATAGGTAAAAGACAAAAACTATCTCAAATAGTTATACATATACAATTTAAGAATAAATAATTATTATATAATTAAATATTATTGTTATCGAGAATATGAATTTCAAATAACACTCTAAACTAAAAATTATTAAAGATTAAGAGATAGTGGTTAATAGATAATTATTACAAAAAGAATGTAGATGAAAAGATTTTGATATCAAATAGTTTCAACTTTGTAATTTTTATAAAATAATTTGTGTTTTCAAGCTAAACAAATGTTTACATATAAAAAATTACTTTTTGGAGGGCCAAAAAATTGAATATTTTATTTTTATTATTATTATTATTATTATTATTATTATTATTATTATTATTATTATTATTATTATTATTATTATTATTATTATTACTGTAGATGTAAATACATAAATACAAGCACACGTGGATTTATACTTTTATGTCTTACGCTTGTCTTAGATGTGTTGGTAATTAGCGCTCCATATGTCCTATTTATTTAATTTTAATTATATTTTAATAATACGTATTCTCAATATAAACTTATAAATATCACCTGTATATGATTGAGTATTGATTTATGAATCATAAATAAAAATTTGTGTAGTAATTAACAGTAATTATGTGTAGAAAGATTACTGAAAAGATTGTGCGGCATAGTGCTTGATTAAAACAAAGAAACACAATCAACTCAAAATATTAGCTTTACAGTATAAAGCAAGAGAGGAAGAGACAACAAACAATAATATATAAATTTACCACAAATAACATATATACTATAGCAATTGAAACTTGAAAGAGATGAGTAATCATGGCACCTAGGACCATGGATTGTTTGGTGACCAAGAGATTTAAGGGACGTCTGCAGATGGAATTTGGTGACCAAGAGATTTGAGCTTTTTTTTTTTAGGATTAAATAAAATTTTATTTATAATTAAAGTTTATTGTTAAATTTTAGGGCTGAAAGATCATTCCTAAATTGTAGAGTTGAGAAAAAAAGACAATAAACAACACTAAATAAATATAGCACATATAACATATAAACTATAGCAATTGAAACTTGAAATAGAGGACTAATCATGGTACATGTGGCTACGGATTGTTTGCTAACCAAGAGATTTAAGGTTATTTTTTTTCAGAGCTACATAGAATTTTATTTATAATTAATTAGGATTTATTGCTAAATTTTAGGTTGGAGGGCTATTCCTAAGATGTAGGATTGAGAGACCATTTGACCATTTGAACTATATATATATATATATATATATATATATATATATAGAGAGAGAGAGAGAGAGAGAGAGAGAGAGAGAGAGAGAGAGAGAGATTAGCTCATGATCCCTTGCAAAGCATGATTTTTTTAATATAAAATTACTGTATGGTTTATGCTTTTTGTATAATATACTATATTAATATATTAGTTATAGAAAATTTATATTAATATTGTGTATGATGATTTTTATAAAAAAAAAAAATCTTTTAAAATATATTAGTTAAAAAATAATTTATATGTAATTATTGATGAAAAAATAAATAAATTTAGAAATCTATAATAATAGTTCGTCTATTTATATACTATAAATGATAGTATTCATTTTTAAATTAAATGATTTAGTTGTTCATATATTCATTTATTTATGTAACAGATAAATTTTTATTTAAAATAAAATAGTTATACTTATATAATTTAGTAACAAAAATTATTACATAATTAAGTATTATTGTTATCAAGAATATAAATTTTAAAGAGCATTAACTAAATTAAAAAAAAATGTATGAGAATAAGAGATAATGGTAAGTAGATAATTAGGATAGTAAGAATGTAGATAAAAATATTTTAAAATTAAATATAATATAATAATAAAAAAATAATATATAAAAAAATTTCCCCTAAATTTTAGATTTTTTTTCCTAAATTTCAAGGTTGAAGGACTATTACTAAATTTTAGCATTGAGAGATGATTTTATATTATTAATTATACATATAAATATATAGATTTTGAGTAAAGATTACCAAAAGAAAAAAAAAGACTACCAAAAAAGATGCAAACAATTATTACCAAAATAAGAAGGCACAAAAAATATCAAAAAAATATGCAAATACCATAATAATAGAATTTCATAGTCTTTATTCACACATTACTAAAAGAAAACAACCTTGTCCCCATTTCACGTGTGTTTATTCATATGTGTTTTCTTTTTTGTATTTTTTTCTTTATCCTTTTACTACATTTCTTGGTTCTCTAAAAAGTAAAGTGACAATGTACACACTTCAATTTTGTAATTGATCAAAGAAAATGTAATATTACCTTTTAGACTAATCAAGATTCATGTTATACAGACTGCAAACGAACTTAAGCACAAATTGAAGGATAGAAGCAGATTAAACTGATGATTATGGGAATGAAAAGTAAGAAGGATGGTCGCATTGGAAGGATGAAATTTGGCAAGACTAAGAGATTAGAGAATTTTTTAAGTATTAAATAGAATTTTATTTATTGTTAGAATTTATTGCTAAATTTTAGAAATGACCATTCCTAAAATTTAGAGTTGATCAGAGACAATTTTGTAATATATTTATTATATACCAATCCATAATCCCGTGCAAAACACCAGGTTTGCTATAAAATTATTGTATTTTTTAAATATTTTTATATTATACTATTGTAATTACTAATATATTAATACAATAATAATATACTAATATTGTGTATGATAATTTTATAATAAAAACATATTTCTTTCTAAAATATATTATTTAACTGATAATGTATAACTATTTATTGATAAAAAAAATTAATAAATTTAAAAAAACTACTATAATAGTTCATCTATTTATATAATATTATATAATATAAATAATAGTATTCATCTTTAAATAAATAATTTATTTGTTTATATATTCATATATCCATCTAAAACGGTTTTTATTATCCTTCTCCCCTTTACATTAGTAGCATCTCTCCAGTAGGGGTGTTCTACCGGTTTTTACCAGTCTGAACCAGACCAGTACAAAATTAATCAAATTTTGGTACTGAAACCGGTACTGGCTCTACCTGTATACCAAACCGGTTAGCTGGTTTGAAACTAATTCGATACCGGTAAAAACCGAAAATTAATATAATTAGTATTTTATTATTTTTATTATTTATTTATTATTATTATTATTATTATTATCATTATTATTATTATTATTTATTTATTTAAAAAAAATCGGTACAACCGGTACGGTTCAGTATTTACCGAACTATAAAAAATCAGTATCGAAATCGGTACCGAAAAACATATATATACTGACTTTTTTAACCCGTTAGAACCGGATAATTTGGTGGTAGACCGTCCGATTTAGACCGGTCCAAAAAATTGAAAAACTGAATTTACCGAAATTTTTGAACAGGCCTATCTCCCAGCATACTTGACACTAAACATTTTCGCGTGCAAGTATCTTATGATAGGGATCATGGTTTTAAGTCTTATCGCTTGTAAGCGCAAAGGTAAGCTCGGTTTCAAGTCTTGTTGATCGACTCAAATAGATACTAACATGATGAAGAAAAACTAGAAGGTTCAGTGATCACTTACGAAGCGCACTAGATCTATTATGTATGTTCATGCGAGAAAGGCTATAATTCAGGGTTATGAAATAATTTTGTACTATTAACTATATGAGGTCACCAATCTCATGCGAAACACGGGTAACATATATATAATGGCTTATTATGTATTAATTAAATATATGAAAAATATTTAATTAAAAATTTGAAAAGACAGTTGTAGTTATTAAATTATTAAATATTTATTTAAATAATAAATTATTAAATTATATATTGTAGGTTCCTTTAATCAATTATCAAACTAAACATTTGAATGTAGTGTAGATTTATTTAGTTATGCTTATGAAACAATAATTATTTGTATTTTATTTAAGTTTGTAACGGAATTCTATATTAATGTTTATATTGAAATAATTTGCCTAAAATTCTAATTCAAATATAACTATAAAACTCAAGTTTTAATATATTTTGATTTAGTTATGACAATTAGTTATTAATGAATCTACTATAATTTTTTAACTAATTTTATAGTTATTATTTTTTTTTAAATTCACAAATATTATTAATACAATTAACTATGTGATTCGATAAAATTTTAAATTTTAATGAATTTAATTTAGTTAGGATATTAATTAAATACTCCCTCATCCCCAATTAAATGTCCTGTTTTGACTTTTTTAAGTCAAATTGAATATTTTTAAAATTAATAATTAAGCATATATAACTATATTTTTAAAATTATAAAAATTGGGGTTAGTAATAAAGTATATATACTTTCTTTTGATTCTAATCTCTTCACCTATATTTTGAAAAAAATAGTATAAAAAATAGTTTTAATATGGTCAATTTGACTTTAAAAAGTTAAAACTAGGCATTTAATTTGGGACAGAGAGAGTAATTAATTTCAAGACTATTGCTAATGTCAATAAATCACTTGACTTGTTAAAAGATATTTTCAATATTTTAATATCTTAATAAAATTATGATAATAAAATTATCCTACTTGAAATTTGTTAAAGATATGTTATCTTACAGAAAATTATGATAAAAAATATATACATGTAATAAAAATGGTAGAACAAAAAGTAAAAATTCTTTTCAAAGTTCTTTTTTCTTATGATAGATATAAATAAAAAAATAACTTTCTTTTTTTCTAATTTTTTGGTGTTGCTTTTAAATATTTTACAAATTTGGATTGTATTTAATTCTTATAAATTTGGATAGTACTTATACTAATTTGGATAAAAAAGAAAAAAGGTTGAACAAAAAAAATTATGAAACCAAGGTTGTACTTTTAATTATACAAACTTACCAACATCGTGCAAAGCACGGGTGGCATTGGATAATAAGTTATTATATTAATAATTAAAAAAATAATTGCTATTTCAAGAATATACTTGTAATTATTAAATATTTAAATATTTATTCAAATAATTAATGGTTGAATTATATATTCTAGGTTATTTCAATCAATTATTAAGCAAAATATCTGAATGAATTATTGTAAATTTATTTAATTATGATTATGTTTAAAAAAATAATTTTATTTAAGTTTGTAATAAAATTCTATATTAACAAAATTTTCTTGAAATTATAATCAGAATAGAATTATGAAACTCAAGTTTTAATAAGTTTTAATTTAATTTTGACAATTAGTTATGAATGAATTCACTATAATTTTTGAACTAATATTACAGTTATTATGCTTCAAATTTACATATATCATTAATATAATTAATCACGTGATTTGGTAAAATTTTAAGTTTTAATAAATTAAATTAATTATGATATTAATTTAATAATAAAGTTCAAGACTAATACTAATATAATTAAATTGCGTGAATATATTAAGAGATTTTTTTTCTATATCTTAATATTTTAATAAAATTATAGCAATACAATCACTACGATTTTCAAAAGCAACAACTTGAGATGAGCCTTTCTTAGTGTGAGAAGTGCTTTTATGGTGAATGGTCTATGTGGACCTTCCTCATGATGACAACAATTAAAAAAGTGTACGATTCTACTTGACTACATTCTTTAAATTGGATTCTGCATCAAATTCATATTCTAAACTCCACAAATAAAGTCACTAGTATTCATTCAAAAATGGGTAGCTGTTCTTTAAGAACAAAAGACAAGACATCGACCAATAGATATAATTTTGCTTATGCTTGTCACAAAAACAATGCCTAATAGGGAGGCTTTTGATTGAATTTCAAAGATGATTAAAATACAAAGATAATAAATTAGAGAGCTCGAAATACTTTGCCATCTAGCTTTTGATTATGTAACCAAACGTGAAAGGTGGTAAACTTATCTTTTCATTATGGTACTTCAGTAAATATGTAATACGCATAACATCCCAAATAATATGAATCCAACCTTTTCAACCTACAATTGACAACAACAAAAAATATCTTTATATTCTAAATATAAGAAGAGGACCGCTCTATTCAGTCACCACATTGGCCGGTTCTCTCCTCAATTCCCTTTTCTGTTCTTTCCAATCTGCTTTTTTTTATTATCTTTCAATTAAATTCATGATAATTAGATTAGTGTAGTTTAATTGTGCATCTAAATGATAAATACTTGTATAATTTGTATTACTTCAAATCAATTTAGCTTCTTATATTTAGAATACAAAGATGATCAAATGTGAAAGGAATTGTGAATAAATTAATCTGTTGTGGCAATGTAATTTAGTTTCTAACAGCTAATTAATTTCAGCACCTAGTGGCGGAAAACTTGTGTTTATATTCGTGTTGTAAAATAATTTAGGTGTAAAAGTTCCCAATTTCGGATGGCCAGATTGTTCATGCATGTTAACTTGTATGCGATTCTGATGCATGTAGACCTCCTATTGCTTTCATCTTTAAGCAACTGGACGGTCAAGAATTAGAATGTCATGAATCATGATCTAAGTAGTCTACATATAGCCTATAGGTTGCTGATAACAAGTTAAGAGAATCCATTAATTCAACAATATAAGGGTAAATTCGAGTAGCTAGTGACAAAAACTGATATTTGATGAGATGAAAACGCAATAATGGTGAACCAGATCTAGATGCTAAGAAAGAAGTAGAAGACGGGCGAAGATGAAGACATTAGACAAAAACAGAAGGTAGAGAAAAAAGTTTCGAATATTACACAGAAAAGGGAATTAGGCAGACGTATGCTTTTTCTTTTGTTGCTCAAGATTTGTAAAACCTATTTATGTTCTTCATATTATATGTACAACTTTTTGTTGTCAAATAGGTTATATATGGATAGATGCAGGCAATGTTTTTAGAAACAAACCGGTCACCGAGACGGAAAACTTATCGGGTGGACTAGTGACCGAACCGAAACGTTATAAATACATAACAAAATTATTTTTAATAATTAATTAAATTTTAAAACATTTATTTTTTGATAAATTAAAATATAATGAAGTTGTGTTATTACTAAAAGTGTTTATTTTACCATAAAAAAATTATTGGTACCAAAAAAGTAAGAAAAAATATAAAATCAGTCCATTGATATAACTGCTAAGTGCTAATCCGATGTCTCAACTGTCTGTTAGTTGGTTTTAGAGAAACATACTGAATTGTGTCATGAGTTTGTGTTTATATATCCTCAATTGTGGTAGTGCTGTTGGTAACTTTGACTAGGGTAGGCACATCTGGTGTTTATGATATTAGGGCATTAAGTTCCAAATATAACCTTGAAACAAGAGAATAAGCTTTTGAAGAGGTTGTAGTAGCTTTAGTTTGATAACAATTAAGCATGTGGGCACTTTTGAGCGTTTTCTTTAGAGCTTTAGAGCTTTAGAGCTTTTATTCCAACCTGGGTATCCATCATTTGTTCCCGGTCCAACTTGGTAACTTTGGGGGCTGAAAGTTTATATTGGCGTAGTATAACCTCTGCAACGAAGAGTCATAACGTAATGTATTATAACGTAATGCACCATTTCTTCTTTAGTCTCGTTTCCAGTTTGCAGAAGTATTCCTCATCCCATTGGCTGTTCACATACTTTGTTTATTGCAATCCTTTGTGTTGGTTATTTAGGCAGCTGATAAGGAGGAGCCAAAGTCTGGGTTGATAAGGTCAGACGGGGACGTGTTCTTAAATGGTGCGCAAGCATGCTCTTTAAAAGGAACTAGAGGCTAAAGGTGTTCCATCCTAGTGAATTTTACCCTACTTGGACTTTAGAACCGGCGTCAGATTCTCTGTAGAATGTTCTCCAAATCTTTGCAGGCTGGCAATCAATTCCTAGGCCAGCAGAACAGGGTGATGATTCTATTTCAACCGCATGACAATTCCTTCTCTTGTATGCATCTTATGTAAATATAGTCTCTGCTATTAATTTAAATATTTAAATCCCAGACTGAAATAGCTTTTTGTTTAAGTAAATATGTGTCATGATCAAATTTGATTGTAAAGGAATTGCCTAAAGCACCGTTTCACTGTATTAATACAGTGGCATTGTTGCAGTAAAATTTTCTGGCTATTCTTTAGCCAAAGCTATTTCTTCACAGTTAGCTGCATATAGAGTATCTTCCCCTGATATTTATACCCAATTATTTCCAAAAGGTTGGTGGCATTGACCTCCTGGATTACAAACTGGAGATTGTTAGCTAAGAATATAAGCAGCGTCATTGTAGATCTGCCCGTTTGCTGTTAAGCTTGCATGGGGGGAAAAGTATGATCCACGCAAGCCAGTCGGGCAGAAACAGCTAGTTTTAGGTTCCCTTATACGAATCAGAGTAAGTTTCCTTAAAGGGAAATTGTATCACTGATTGATGCTGGATTAGCAATGATATCGGTGGATTCCATTGTAATTGGCCGAAGCTATCACAAACCCCCAAGTTTAATTGCTTGCCTGTAGTTAGGATCAAACTTTAGTCTTGCTTGCTTGCTTGTAGTTGAGATATAAATATAACTGATGGGATAGGCTGTTTGTTTAATATTTTTTAATTTTTTTTTTAAGGTTGTCTAAGTTTCACAAGAGACATTGTTGAGCAAATTCATACACGTGTTATCAAGGCCCGAAAATCGAACAATTACAGCTTATGCTTATTATATTTCTTAGTTTACCGATAAATAAATAAATAAACATGCATGTAGATTCCAAGTTTTCTTATTCCACAACAAATGTAATCCCTTGTACTACGTTAGAATAAAAAAAATAAAAATAATATATTTAATAATCACTTTGAAAAATAAATCTTTCTAATAGAATAAGAATTCATTCATCCCTTTAATTTTTTATTCTAGGTGAAAAAGATGAAATAAAATTCATTTCAATAAAATATATATACATATACATATATATATATATATAATAACTTTGCCATTATATGACAACATCCACCACTACCAACAATCAAATATATATTTAAACTACCTTAAAATCATTTTTCATTTCGTTCTCTATTTCATTCATTCAATCCAAACGCAACATTAACATTAGGGATATCAAAACTCTGATTTTATCTGAGCCTGTTGAGTGAAAAGACTGGATAGTTACACACGCCAAGTTAGCAAGTAACCTACCCAAGTACCAATACATAAAATTTTAGGGCAAGCCCTTTCTCATTCATTTTCTGCTTTTCTATTATAAATCGTGTGAAATTGTGCCGACGGCCAAACTGCGTACCATTTCATACATTTGTTCGGACCTAGTTTTAGACAATCCACAGTAAAACAAGACGCCATAAACTTGAACTAGGGCTTGATATGAATAGTTTACCGCACGTGAAAAGACTAAACACCCCCACAAAGTATGCTTGAACTAGCATCAGCAATACAGGATAATGGAAAAACAAATTTCAGAATTCAAAATTGCTATACTCTACCCTACACCTTAATAGCATACTTTCTCATTGGGAAGTACTTCTCTTTCTTCTTCTCTCGTTCAGTCTTCAATGATGCCTATGCACAAATAAAAAAAGGGAAAACCACTTCAGAAATTATCAACATACAAAACCTCAATTTTCAAAATGTAAGTCTGAAAAGATTTCCCCAATATCAAGTCATTAAAAATATAACCAAATGCACCATGATATCGCCAAATCAAGAATCTATCGGTCCACAATTCAGAAGAAAATAATTAGATAAGACGGTCAAAGTGCTACTATGAAAAGTGGGATTTGCAACATTTCAGATTTTGAGGAAACTTCAATAAATGACCCTTATCTTTTTCACAATTTTGCTTTGATAGGTTGCCTTTCATTCAACATCAAAAGCAATAAAGTAGTTCAGGTTCCAAATGTGTGTATATTTTCACGAATAAAAAAAGGAAAGCCATGAAAAAAATAGGAAAAAGCAAGTCCTTCTACACTTGCCCACTTTTCTTACCCGCATATAAGACAAATGAATGTGACCCCACCTCATTTCATCTTTAACCCAAATAAGTGAGTTACACTTATTTGTCTTATATGCGGGTAAGAAAAATGAATAAGTTTAAAATTTTCCAAACACAACTAAGAGCTTCAAATTTTTAGGAAATTAATCTTTTACAAGTAATTCAGAAACGGCAAAAATGCTTAGGAGAAGTTGACTAGCTTCTTAACTCGATCATATCATACTATGTCCAAGAACACTGATTCAGCTAATTAAGTTAACTGAAACCATGCAATAAAATTTTCAAAACAGTAATAGGAAATTCTCAATTAGGAAAAAAACAATTTACCGAAGTATAGATGTACTTGTAAAGGAAAAATTATACATAAAAACCATAGAAGAACTCAAGATTACTTTTCAAAACGAATAATAAAAGAACAGCATATTAAAAGTAAAAACTATACCTGGTGCTTGGTAAGACGCTTGCGGATAGCTCTAGTTTTCTTGGGACGCAGATCAAGCGGCAGTAGTTTCTTGTTCTTGTAGGCTTCCCTCAGAGCAGCCTTCTGTTTCTGTTGCATGATGGTCAACACCTGCGCAATTGACAACCTCACCACTTTTCTGTATCCACAAAAACAACAAACGTAAAATCAGATAATATCCCACATATACAAGAGTTAAATACTGAATAAAACCATTATGATAGACAACTAAGCACATTACTAGTTTACTACCAAGTGAACATTGGTATGTGTGCAGTAGCCTCATAAAAATTGACTAAACTCATCAAAGATTGTAAAATGGCATATTTAAAATCCCAATATATTTCAACTATTAACATTCATGTGAATCAGTCACGGTGTAAAATAGACACTTCAACCGATACGAAAATTGAGCTTTGTATGGAAAGCAGAAAGATCAACAGACAACATATGAAAGGAAATGAAAATTGAAAAGAAAAAAATATGTACTCTATAACATTTCATTGCATTATAATCGATATTAACAATCTCCCCTAATTTACATCTGTACAAATAGTTAACTTCAATGTATGCATTAAGATGGTTTTTCAATTCTTAGCTTCATTTTTTCTTCTCCGTTTCCTCACTTATTCCAAGTCCCAACCAGAACAATAACTCTGGGCTTTGAAGATTGCATCAAAATGCTCTAAAAACCCCTTATCCACACAAGTTTCATATCTTGACAAACTAAACGGATCAAAACATTTGGAGAAAATAAAACTACCATCAATCAGTTGTCCGCATTCTATAATATCTTCAAGAGAATGGTGAACGATACTAAAGGCAAACATACCCCAACACACCCATCTTGTACATATATTGATAGAAGTTATAGTATTTCGTTCCAAGCTAAAAAGTAGATCAAACATGCATTTACACATAAGATAGCATATATGCATAAATGTTTTCTTAGATATAAATACAATAACAAAGCGCATACAGAAGACATTAAACCATAATAATACAATAGAAAGCTAAATCAGACAAGAGATACAATCTAGCAAAATGCACAATTAACTATTACTATCATACACATGAATTATATACATATATATCGAGTAAAGATATAAAGTTTGTGTGATAGAGATAGAGAGAGAGACAGAGAGAGAGAGAGAGAGTACATACATCTTGGAGAGCTTGTTAGGAGCGCCGCCGGTGACCTTGGCAACACGGAGAAGAGCGAGCTCAGCCTTGAGTTCCTTCAGCTGGCTCAACAAAACCGTCTTTGATTTACCCCTCAGCTCATGAACCTTAATTCTCGCTATACATTTCAATCATCAAATCAAATCAAATCAAATCATTTGTATTTTTTAATTTACAGTCGAATTTAAATATCCCATACATACTATTGATCTCTTCAAAAACAACAAACCGAAAAACAAATCACAGAGGAGATTTTTTGGGGCTTACCCATTGCTGCCTTTGACTGAAGCAGAAAACAGAGGCTGCTTGCTCTTTCTTCTGAAACCCTAATTCCAAATGAGACGGATTTATTTCACCAATTTATACTACTACCACATATCTATGGAATTTGGGCTGTAAGGATGTAATGGGCTGTTCTAGGTTTGGGCTTAGATAATCTGTCTAGGGTATCCATGCCAAAACTGAGAGCCCATTGACCGTTGTTTATCTTTTCAATTTTCCTTATGAATTGATTTCAAGTATTTAGTCATGACTACTTTTTCTAAGTGTTATGTTAAATACACAAAATATATATATATATATATATATATATATATATATATATTGAGCAGAAAAAGGCTTTGAAAGATATTTCTATTTAAAAGGGAGACCAAAATAACATACGAATGTACTCTCATTCCAATAAATATAGACGTGCGGATCCAAATACTTGGTTAGTATAGGACCTATTGGCAATTGCAAAAAAAATAAAAATTAAGGGTAGTTTTAGTATGTATTTACTTCGTTTCAAATTATATTATTATTATTGACATGTAATTTGAGATATTTTTAAACTCAAAATTAAGATAATTTATTAAAAATTACTACCCTTGTCTCTAAAAGAATGAGCAAAATATATTTTCTTACACATATCAAGAAAAATAAATAAAAGTAAAAAAAGTTTCTAACTTGTCTTTAGTGGCCTTACAAAATTACACAAAATAATGAGTACTTTATTTTTTTATACTAATGTGTTAGTACATGCATTATAAGGTCCCTTTATTTAATTTGATGGTGACCATGTTTAATGTATATTCCATAAACATATAGATTTTGTAAAGTTTTTTGTTAAATATTTTATGTAAAAAGACTTAGTTATGAATTGAATTTGTTAAGTTGATTCAAATCGTAGAGTATAGAAATGTATCCTTGTAATAATTCAGTTGTCTAAGACTATAAATGTTTTTCATAGAACTATAAAAAAAAAAAAAAGTCACTTTAAAATCGCAGAGTTAACTTAAGATAGTCCACGATTGCAGAGTGAACATCAGTTCGTAAAACCAGAATCGTGGAGTCACTGCATTTGTTGAGCTAAAATAGTATAATAGAAACTACCCTACTATTTGGAGACCAGCTCTACAATTTCGCTCAGCAAAAATAAAAACCATAAAGTGAAGCAATCTCTGACAAGTTAGTGGCAGGTTATAACAAAGATTATAAATCTTAATCTCACACTTCTCAAGATTGATCTTGTTGTATACAGAGGTACAGAAAAGATCTAGAAGGGGGGTTGAATAGGTTTTTTCAAAAAAATTGTGATTTTACTTTAATAAAATATTGATTGACAATTTGTAAGATAAAATCAATTATGTACAGCAGAGTGTAATTTAGAAATCCCCTTTAGATATAAGGTTTTATCAAATATAGTTCTGAGATTTGGAATTTAAAATTATGAAGCACACACAATCACAAGTAAATATCAGTCAAAAATTAAAGACGAAAAGTAAATAAGAGACAACAAATTTTAAGTGGTTCAGAGACGTAATAACTCATACTCCAGTTTTCTACTCCACAAGTAAGAAATTCACTAAGGATATTGATCACTAAGATCAACTACAACTAAACCACTAAGATTCATTCAAGTCATATAGTCTCGGCACAACAAAGACACTCAGTCTAAATCACTTAGACCTCTTCAAGTTACTAAGACTTGGAACAATATCAATAAGACAACACAACGTAGTTAATTGGATGTTGTGAGTTGCTGATAAGTTGGCAATCTAATCCTCTTTTCAAGTTACTTAGCAGCTTAAATGAGATGTTTAACTTTTCGTAGAGTAGATTCTTGAACTTTTTAGAATTTTAATTTATTTTTTTTTATCAGTATCACATCTCTATTTTTTTTCTTAGATTATGTTCTTCTTTTTATAGACTTCTTGAAATCTACCAGTTGCAGGATAGCCGTTACTCATTTAATGCCATAATTCTTGAGATCTTTCCCATGAGCATTTTGGTGATAGTCAAGACAGTTTTTCGCCGTGTCAGCTTATCAAATTGTCAAATATAGTAATCCTCTTACTGACATTTCAACGTTAACTAGCCTGTAGACACATGCATTTCTGACTTTAGATTTTACTTTGGACTTGGAAAGATTTTATTGGGCATTTCAATATGTGGTACGTCCAGTGTCAGTAGTCTGACAGCCTTTACTCTATGAAGTAAACTGATAGTATAGTAGGATTTATGATTCTTGTACGATATTCCTTCTTTTATACGATCATGTTTTCTCAATATGATCATGATGTTGCAATACATTCTAATCTCGTAATGCGATTCAGTTTCTACTATGTGATCTTCAGTACTTGCAATACGATTCTGCTTCTACTGTGATCTTGCAATACGATTCAGCTTTTATAATACGATCTTGATAAGTTATATACTTCTTTACAACCATTCTTTAGAAGATCAACCTAACAAGTTTGATCTTTTTCAAACTATGTTCTTGTATAATGTGATTTAAATAAAGACTTTACAAAAACTATTTTTATAAATATACATTGAGCATTGATAATATCATGTCACTATTATGTCATCATCAAATTTAATCATACAGACTCTAACAGATCTTCATATGGGTCTGTGATAGGAATAAGATAACAACAGCTCTATCCAACAGCTATTTTTGTAAGGATAAATGACACGTGTCTGCTACTGCATCAAACACAGTACTAAAAAAAGTGACTTGAAGTGGTCCAAGTAAACTACATTTGAAGTAAAATATTTGAATCTTAACGAGTATCCAAAACAGAGTGGAACAACAGTAACAATCTAGCAGGTAAGTCCTAAGCAGACACTATAAAAGGATTACTAGATCAAAGGCTGAGGATAATGATCAATCAAGAAACAAAGTGCAGAAAATCTAAATCTAAAAAACTCCACTATACTACTCTAAAATACACAAACTACTGTTAAGTCAATTTAAAAAGAATTCAACGCAACTTAGCAGCACCTAAAATAAAAAATCTCTCTCTCAGTTATCATGTAACGCCTTCAAATTCGAGTACTCTTACCTCGAATTTAGCGTTGGCAATACCATCCATATATCATATATATAATTACCCAATTGATACACAAAAGCATAAATATAAATAATTTCATCACATAAGTCTACATCATATCCCAAGTTTCATAAACCTTTAAATACATCATAAGTCTCAACTACAAAAAACTAACATTGTTCAGAGTTAAATAAATATAAATACATCATCAAACCCTAGATTACTCAGTAGCCTTAGTTTTACCATTATCTTTTCCTGAGCTACCAGTTTTCTCTGTCTTCATTGTAAATAGGATACATGAAGCGAGTATGAGCAACAAGTTTGCTCAGTAAGTATATTATAAACAATAAATAACAATTGAGTTCAAAGGTTTATGATATTATAAGATCCAATAACTTTCTAGGAAGTCATAAGATGGTTCAATGAATTATATGTTAAAGATTATGAATTTGAAAAGTTCAAAGTCTGATGAATTTAGAAATAACTAATCATGATGTATCTGGCAAAAAAGAATTTCGATTTTTCAAAACATGATAATCTTGTATTTACTAAGTGGTCGCTAAGGACCATTGAACTCTGCAGAGGATTAGCAATAATTAACTAAAAAACCTTTGGAAAACAAGTACATAAGTTGATTAGCCTCGTAGTACCCTACATTATACATAACATTTAGTCTCTGTGTGCGTGCATGTTGGATTCGCCAACATAAATTATTTTCCCTTTTATCAAGGTTGTTCATCTCAGCATAAATAAAGTCTGCATCAAAACAATTGGTTTTAATAACTTTCTCAAGAAATAAGGTTAATTGTAAATTCATGTCATTATCTATGTAGCCGAATCAAATGGCATAAACTCCTCTTTCAAATAACTTTTCAATATTCAGGATTCTCGACAATTTTAATTTAATAATTGGGAAACCTTCCTAAGCCTATACATATGAATGGTTGTATCCAAGTTATGACAGTTAAGCTTAAACATTTAATCCATTTACAAACTTGCCTGATAAGTCCATTTTTCCTTCCTCTAAGTTATCATCCTCTGGTCGACCTATATAAGTTGTATTTCGGCCTACCAATTAGTTTTTATCATATCATAAATAGACTTACATCGTTCTATTTCTAACTATAACCCTTTTATCATTTACTTGTACTTTCATCCTTCATCATCATTTCGCATTGTCACCCTTACTATGAATTTCTCTTATTAATCATCCACAATTAAAATAATCTTTATTATCTTATTTGTTTATTCCTTTCTCAAAATTATTTATTATTTATTGGTGTGCTATCGCAGACAACCAAAAATAAAATCTTACTTTGGTAAATATTTATGTAGTAGTGCAAGTAAGAGTTGATCTCACAGAAAATGTTTAATCTAATTTTATGTAATGTAAACTAAAATTGAGGACTTTTAAATTAATTATAATTAACTAAATAAATAAAAGTAATTTAATAAAATTAACCAATAAAGTAAAATATTCAATTCTTCAGTTCAGTATCACATTTTTGGAATGATAATATTATCAAGTTAATCATATTCATCCTTTCAATGAAATTAATAACTCTAAATAATAACAATCGTTAATTACCTGCAAATCCCCTTAGGTTTAAAATTTAATGTGACAATCGCTCCCACTAAACCCTAACTATCATACAACCTAGAATTATCAGTATAGATTTAATATAATAGTAGCATTAAGAATTAGGGAATTAGGTTATTCCAAGCAACAATCACAGATTATTTAATTTGCCTTCTTAATAACCAGAGCAATACTCAAAAGCTTGATCACAATCATGTATCACTAACTGCTACCTGTGATAAGATATAACATCGTTTGCTTAATACTATACCTTAATCTAGCATATGATAATAATTAAATCAATTCAACAAGCCATTATCAAATCAATCAAACCAATTATAATTCAATCAATTAAAACAGATCATCAAGAATAAATCTCATATAAGATGGAATAAATAATAATAACTCAATTAAACCATCAATTGTAATAAATGATCAACATTCCTTAAAACTGAATAAAAAAAACTAATCTGGCATGCTTCCTTGAATCTACTCTACTCTTACTTTATTATATGTTAATCTATGATAAAAATATGTTAGCCTCCTTTAAAATATGAGTTTTGACATACATTTATAGGTTACATATCAAATCCCTAGCTTTGGAAAGAAATTCAATCCAATTCAGAGTCAAAAGTATCAAAAATGAGTCAAAAATCAAGTATGGCCCGACCATTAGCATCCCAGCCCTGTTTGGAACACCCCCCAACACTGTTACACACTGCCAACAAGAGCCTCGACCCTCTTTTTATACTATGAAACAGGGCCCCCGCCCTTGTCTGCTGATTGTTCTGATGTCATTCGATCAAACAGCCATAACTTCTTCACACGAACTTCGATTGAGATAATTCAAGATGTTTCGAAAAGATGAGAAGTAGATCTACAACTTTCATGTTTTAGGATTTGACAAATTCTAATTGGATCATGGTAAAAATTGAGTCTTAATTGACTATTACGTAAATCGCAAGCTGAAAATCCAAATAATAGTCATTATAAATTTCAATCCACCAAGTTGTTATTCAAATTCTTATGAAATACCGGCTTTCCTTCAAAAATAGGCGTTTTCTCCCTTTCTCTTACAAAATCAAATAAGAATATATAAATTATCTAAAATAATAAAAATATTTAAAAAATCATAAATAATTAAGCATAAAAACATCTAATAATTAGATATAAAATCTATTTATCATTTATTAAACATCATCTCAAATAAAATAATTTTATTTTACAAGAAATCTTCATTAGTATTCTTGTAGTTACTTAACACTTACAATTAAAATAATCATTGTTACTATTTTATTTGTTTACTTCTCATTTTATTCTCCATAATCAAATAATATCATTTACACATCCTCTATTCTTTATTCACTTTGATTCATTTAAAGCTTTTTGTGCGACGCATCACTGTATACCACAAAGTTACCCATATCATCTGGCAATGACAATACTGGTGCCTCACTCAATCTCTTCTTGAGTTCCTGAAAACTCTCTTCACTCCTTTCTGACTACACAAATTTCACTGCTTTCCGTGTCAAATTCGTCAATGGTCCTAAAAACTTTGAGAAATCCTTTATGAATCTTCGGTAGTAACCTATTAATCCTAATAAACTCCTTATTTCTGTTGGGGTCCTCGGTCGTTTCCAATTTATTACCGCTTCCACCTTTGCTAGATCTACCGATATTCCCTCCTAGTCAATGACGTGCCCCAAAAAACTGTAATCTTTTCAACCAAAATTCATACTTTGAGAATTTCGTATATAATTATTCACTCCTTAAAGTTTTCAATACTACCCTTAAGAGTTCAGTATGATACTCCTCTGTCTTTGAATAGACCAGAATGTCATCTATGAACACTACCATAAACTTATCCAGATAATTCTTGAACACCCGGTTCATCATATTCATGAAAGTTGCTGATGCATTTGTTAATCCAAACGACATTACTAGAAACTCGTAATGGTCGTAACGCGTCCTGAATGTTGTCTTTGGCACATTCTCCTTTATGAACTTCAACTGGTGATACCCGGTCCGTAAATTAATTTTCAAAAAATACCATGCCCCTTTTAATTGGTTAAAGAGGTCGTCAATTCTAGGCAACCGGTATTTGTTCTTGATCGTTACTTTGTTCAACTCTCTGTAGTCAACACAAAGTCTTAACGATCCGTCCTTCTTTTCCATGAATAACACTAGTGCTCCCCACGAAAACATGCTCAGTTGAATATACTGTTTATCCAATAACTCTTGAAGTTGAACCATCAACTCTCTCATTTCTATTGGAGCCATTCGGTACGGTGCTTTAGAAATTGGCGTCGTTCCGGTACTAAATCTATTATGAACTCGATCTCCCTATCAAGAGGAAGACCTGGTAACTCTTCTGAAAACACATCCGTAAACTCACTTACAACTAGTATTTGTCTCATTTCTTCTTCCGTCATTCAGGTATCTACAATGTGGGTTAAATAGCCTTCACAACCTTTCCTTAACATTCCTCTAGCCTGCATTATCGTCAGATAAACAGCCTTTCCCGGTGACTTATTACCGTAAAACACTACCTTAGACTTATTTGGAGTCTGAATGTTTATACATTTCTTCTGGCAGTCAATTACTTCCTCATGGTTATACAACCAATCCATTCCCAGTATTACGTCGAATTCTCCTAATCGGATAGGAATTAAATACATGGACATCTTCTGACCCCTTATCTCTAGGCTACAATTTGTATGAACGTGAGTTACGGGAATTACTTTCTTATTGGCAACTTCTATGTTTAGAGGATTTTCTAATGGTTCCTGTGGTAAGTCTAATCGTTGAGCAAACTCCTCATAAATAAAAGAACAGGTAACACCCAAATCAAATAATACATAAGCAGTTATATTATTGACTGGAATAGTACCTGACACAACTTCATTTGACGTCATAGCATCCTGCACCATCATGTTGAACGTGCGTGCTGTTGGTCGATTGGACTAGGCTGGTCCGCTAATGGTGAGCTTTCCGCTACTATTCCCCTTGTTTTTACTGACTCCTTCCATTTTTTTCTTTGGGTAATCCTTGATTTGATGACCCAAGTCACCGCAGACAAAACATCATTTGTTCGACTTCAGAATAGGACAATTAAGAGCGATGTGCCCTTTCTGTCTGCACCAAAAGTATATGTTCTTTCCTCGCATACACACTCCTTGGTGACTCTTCCCGCAGTTGCCACAAACTTCCTTCTTCTTGAACTCCACTTGCTTGCTTCCAGTATTGGTATTACTATTGTTCCACTTCCTCTTATTGAAGTTGCTTCCACCACTACTCCCTTCTTTTCCTGATTGTACTTGGTTAGAGCATCACTGCCTCCTTCAGCTATTATTGCCTTTTTCTATTATCTTTGTAAAGGTACGAATTTGAAACATTGAAACCTTACCGTAAAGCCACGGTTTTAGCCCCCGCTCAAACCTTTTTTCCTTTCCTTGCTTCAGTATCCACTTGGTGTGGAACAAACCTTGTCAGCTCATTAAATTTTGTCGCGAACTCAGGCACTGTCATATTGCCCTGCTTCAATTCCAGAAACTGGACTTCCATGTTATCTTGAGTCATTTGTGGAAAGTAGATTTCAAAGAAGAGTTCCTTGAACCTTTCCCACGGTATCACTCCATCTTTAGCTCTAGTCTCATTGGTCTGCCACCAGAAATCTGCCTCTCCCTTCATCATAAATGTGGCATAGGAGGTCTTTTATTCTTTTAGTTGCCCTAGCTACCTCAAAGACTTTATCCTTATCGTTAACCTATGTATGAGTTTTAATCGGATTGGTCGTCCCTCGAAACTTGGGAGGTCCTACTGTCTTGAAATCCTTGAAGTTGGCCAGATGATTTGTTAGGGGTTGTGACACTACAGGGTTTGGGGGTTCTATTTTGTAGGGCATCGATTAACAGATCAACGAACGGATGTATAGGGTTCGCTGGACTTGGTACTGTGTTAACCGACTCCTCTTGAGCTGGTGGCAGTCATGCTCTCCTTCTTAGCAGCATTTTCTATTTAATACAAATTTATTTGGTTATTATTTTATCATTTACGTAGTACTCCTTAATTTAATTTTCAACACGTAGTCATTTTAAAACATATATCATAAAAATGCTTGTATTCATATTCTTTTCAAACAAGCACTTACATCTTTTTAACGCAAAATCATAATATCCATTCGACCACATATGATCAGGATTTACATAGCATTGCCCTTAACACAAAAAAGCTAAACCTTATTAGCATAACCCCTAATAATACAATAGACGAGGTACGTAATAAACTATCCCAGTTGATGCTTAAAAGTCTTGGGATTCACAAAATTACATCACATAGGCTTAAATACAAAATTAAGGATAAAGCATGCCGCGCTTTTTGGCGCTCTCATGTTCTTTATCTCCCATCTCCATCATCCTCTTTTGACTCACTAAGCGTCGATTTTGTCTTTCTTTCACCAGATAATGGTGAATTCTAGATTGCCACCTACCAAAGGCGATCTTAAAAGAATAGCCCATCTTATCCATCCTGACGCTCTTGCCTCTAACCTCATTTTTTAGGTCATGGATCATGTCCATGGCATCATCTTGCTGATGACTTAATCGAATCCTAACAGTAATTTTCTCATCCTATTGGACATGAAGGGCCTCTTTCTCATTTTCCAATTCCACTATCTTATGCTCGGCCTCGCGGTGCTTCTCACTTAGCTCGGCATTTCTTGTCACCAGTTGATGTACCAGCGACTTGTATTGTTCCTCAATGTACTGATGTACCTGATCCTCTGCTTTGAGCTGTTGGACCCTATCCTCCAGATCCTGAATCTGATCCATCTGATGTCCATAGAAATCTTCATCTAATGGTGATGGTCCATCCGGGAATCCTCCTAACTCATCTCCCTCATCTGCCTCCTCAGGCTCGCCGTCGGAAAGAGGTGTCGCGGCAGTAACTGACACAGCTGCAACGGTTTCTTCTACCACCACTTGCTCTTCTTGTGCCTCTTCTTCCTCACGAATCTGGTTATCCTCGCCTTTTTCTGACATCCTACAATACCATGTAATGACTTAATTAGTACTTTGTAACAATCTTTTATTTGCACATAATCACATATGTTCATAAATTTTTAGTATTTGGTGAATTTTCCCAATTCACTTCTTATAACTCGAAATGAGTTTCACTACGGTCATATTCCTAAGGTTTTTCCCCCACATATGGTTTATAACCTATCAGCTCTGATACCAATCTGTGACGCCCCTAAATTTGGGTTCTCTAAACCCCAGGTCCAGTGCTCACGGTATAACATCCACGCACAATTATCTACCCATTCAATCAAAAATACAATGTTAAATACATTGTTCATTTCAACAAAATATAAAATCCCAGGTTTATTAACCTTTATTACAAAACGTGACATCATAATAAAGAGTCTTAACAACATAATTTAAATTAGTCGAAATAATAAAATGTTACTCATTGGCTTTCCCTTTTCCTTTGTCCTTTTTGGAACTCTCCGAGAACTCGGGCTTAGCTGAAAGTTTTAGTTTTAAGAAAGTGTGAGCAACAAATGGCTCAACAAGTATAAAAAGGGTTTAAAGCATTATAATCAGGAATAACGATAACGTTTCTGTTGATCTTGACAACTGAACCTCAATTGAGAATATAAGATGCATAGGCTTTTACTTTATAATTCATGATTTAAGAATTAGCATGCTGATGGTCAAGTGACCTTGAACTTCGTTAAGATTATTAACATTATGAAAATGATGACAATAACCAATAGTCATAAGACCAATAGCGTTAAGACTATTAGCAATCTATATAGCAATTGATAATAACCAAAGATGTGTACTTTGGGGGATCAGCCCATCATACGGATACATTGTGGACAATATAAAACATCTAGCGACGCAATCACGCCATAGAGGAATTCTATCCAAAATTATAGTTTTAAACCCCTACTATGAAGGTTGTTCATTTAAGCTTCAACAGATACTGCACTAGTACAATATGGTTTGGTTTAGCATTTAGAATTATAGAATTCAATGTATCATGGCATTATTGATCTAGTTGAACAATGGCTTAGACTCGTATCTTATAATCGTTCATGTATAGAGAACTTTAAAACTTAGCATCAGTTCAACAATTGAATGACGCTTGAAATGCACATAAATGTGATCATGGCATATAGATATTTGAAATCAAAACATTTGCACAGAATAATAAAGTGTGCATAAGTAAAGGAAATCTGCCTCGGTTGTCGTTTACACTTAAATGTTAACACCCTGTTACGTCTATCACCTACATAGTTAACAATGTTGGCCCACTTATTAGATTTAGAACATAAACGTCAATTTGATCGATTAACTTAGATATGTGACAGTTCTAACGCACTAGTTTGATTCATACCTATCATATAACCTTACTATTACACATTTCTATCTCAGTTACTAATCACATAATATATTGCTTTTATCTTTTAACTTAAGCGTACCCATTTATAAAGCTAGCATCATTACACATACATGCTTACACATAACACGTATCAAATAGGTTAGGCATTCATAGCATAGGTTCATGCATCTAAGCTCAAGTTATGACATTTTGCTTTAAATGCTACCCAATTTAGGTTCATTATATCATTTTCTTTTATCCTAGTCTCAATCTACATGTTATAACAATCATGTAGTTCAATTAGATATCATATAGGCATGTATGATGACCACATAGCAAAACATGAAAATTTTCACAACCTAAAAATAGAAGGGTTGAGTGCAGCTGCGCTGGACCCAAGTACAGCTGTACTGGGTTCACCGCAGGTGCGCTGTACTTTGAAAAACCGACAGAAAGTTCGGGCGTAGCTGTGCTCATAACGACCGCAAATGCGCTCTAGTACAAAATCCTTGACAGAACATACGAGCGCAACTACGCTCACCCTTAGCGCAGGTGCGTTAAGCCAAAAATCCAGAAACTCAAAAATTTAATGTTCTAACACATACAAGAAAACCTTAGATCATTGTATCCTTCATACAAATCTTTATTTCTAGACTTCTAGCATGCATTTCTTGGCTCATTTCCTTTACAAAGCATGTTTGACATTATTGAGTTTTGAAAACCTTTTTCATACACATCGCATATAACTTGAATCTTGTCAATGTAATATGCTTCATTGTTAAACACATAATAGGCATACTTGACTATTATGAAGCTTTGAAAACCATTTTTGGTATTATGACCAGTGTTTAGTTTGAAAAACATTTCTACAAGGTTTAAAATTATCACCATGCTTGTTTACACACTTATCTCATATTATGAAATATCACATATCATATTTTTCTGATTCATGCACATGGTGACTCGATCACTTAGCATATGTTTTACCTTGTGATGACAACATCTAGCATGCATACCCTCATCTAACTCTCACATAGGGTCACATGCATATACCTCACATAACTAATCTTTTGGTAAAATCTAGTCTTTTGAAAGAAACTCTTGAAAGAACATTTCATTGAGATCTTTTATCAAGCACCTGGTATACATGTATTGATCTATAGCACATTTTATACAAATAAACACATATAACACATAACTCCAGCCATATTTATCCTTATACCTTCCATGGATCCTACATGATCCCCAAATCACAACAAGCTCCCACAACACAAGAACCATACCAAGGATAAACGTAAATTAACATAAGAGACTAGATGGAATCACTTTTAACCTTAAAAGTGTATTGATTTAGAAAACAAGTTATTGGGTTCCTTCCTTCTCCTTGAAATTTCGTGAGTCTCCTTATTTCTCTCAAAAGAACTCTCTCAGATAATGCTTTTACACTTACAAGTTTAGGTGAAGGTTTGAAATGGTTTAAGTTGTTGATCTATATTAGTGATCTCTCTTACTTCTTAGCTGAATCATTACCACCTAAGTCTCAAAACCAGCCTTAATGCACTTAATTGTTGCAACCTAGGGTAGCCAAAACCTTTACCATAAGCTCCTTAGGCAATCTAAGATGCAATGCATAGCAGCTTTAGCAATGATGGAAAACTCACGTGTTCTGGTTGCTGATTATGTCCCAAAAAGAGTGACTCAATTAATATAATGTAACATTAACTTTTAATTCAGCATATGGGCTGTTGAACCTTCCTTAATACTTGGGTCAATGATTGGGCCTCCTTACATGAGAATTCATACAAAGGAATGGGCTGCTCTTATAACAAGGGTTGGGTTTAATTAAATTAAAGCTTGTTCTAATAATCAGTCCATTTGTGCTTATTAAATAAAATGCCCCCCCCCCCCCCCCAAGCACATTAATTTAACAGTTGGGTTCATAAAATAAATATTGGACCTTGCTCCCATAATCTCAATTGATCAATTTAATTAGCTAATTAAATGATAACACGTCTAATTAAGTTCAATATTCGAATTAGTTACTTAAATCATAACCGATGTAAACAAATAATTTAAATCACGTGGTCACCTTTTGTTTCTTAATTAGATCAATTAATTTAATTTATTAGGTACAAATTAACGTAACGCATTATTTACAATCATCACGTAACATTCTTAATTTTGAACCGAGTATATATATATATATATATACACCACATAATTGAAAAATAAGTTTGCATAATTTTATTTCACAAAAAAAAAATTACAGTGAATTTCCTGGTCATTACAGTGACTCATAAATTTAATGTCCCGATCAGAAGTGATGGACTTCGGTACACCATGTAGATGGACAATCTATTGAAAGTAGAGGTGGGCGATCTGATTAGTATCCATTATCTTTCAACAAACTACAAATTGAGCCATCTTAGATAATCAATCAACCACAACTAAAATAGAGTCCATAGTTCGCTGGGTTCGGGGTAAGCCCAGCACAAAATCCTTGCTGACGTCAAACCATGGAGATTTAGGGATAGGTAAGGGAATGTATAATCCAGCATTGGTAGAAACTCCTTTGGATCTCTGACATATATAACATCATTCCACATAATGAATAACATCACTTGAGATCTTCGACAAATAGTAAGTAGCTGAAACCAAGGCTAAGGTCTTGTCTCTCCCGAAGTGCCCTTCGTTGTGTAGTTCACTTATTATCGGTTGTCGAAGTGAGCACTCTGGAATGCATAACTATAATCCTCAAAATAGATAACCAAGATGAAGAACAAAGTCATGGCGCCGACCTTCAATCACTTCCCAAACTATCTTCCCGAATGAAGGATCTTCATAATACATGTCGGTAAAGGTCTTAAAACATGCAACTCTGTTATTCATGGTGCTAAGAAGTAAAGCCCGTCGGCTAAGTGCATCGACAACACGATTCAGATTTTTCGATAGGTGTCTCAAGGTGAAAGTAAACTCCTGCAAATATGTCACCCATTTAGCATGTATTCGACTCAACTTATGTTGACCATTGATATACTTCAAAACCTCATGGTCAGTAACAAGAATGAATTCCCATTGTAATAGATAATAACGACAATGCTTCAAAGATTGAATAATGGCGAAAAATTCCAAGTCGTAAGTGAAATAGTTCTTCTTTGATTCCAATAACTTTTCATTAAAGAAAGCTGTTGGTCGGCCTTCTTGACTTAGAACACCATCAATGCCGACTTCTGATGCATAACAATTAACTTCAAAGACTTTCTCAAAGTCAAGGAGCACCAATACTAGTGTTTCGGTCATCTTCTGCTTAACTAGCTAAAAACTGGCTTCGACCTCTTCGAAACACTGAAATTCATGCCCTTTGAGGCATTCTGTAATAGGTGCAATTAGAGCCCTTAAGTTTCTGATGAACCGGCGATAAAAAGAAGTCAATCCATGGAAACTTCAAACATCATACAAAGTCTTCGGCGTAGGTTATGCCAAGATTGCATCGATCTTTGACTGATTAGCATAAACGCCTTCATTAAATATAATGAAGCCAAGAAAATTTACCAAAGTCGTGAATTAAGAACTCTTCTTCTAGTTAACAAATAGACATTCCTTCCTTAACACATTAAACACAACTCATAGATGTTCACGGTGTGTTTCCCAGTTCAGACTGTAGATAAGAATATCATCGAAATAGACAACCACAAACTTTCCCATAAAAAGTGGTAATACCTTATGCATAAACCTCATGAATGCACTGGGAGCATTTAACAGCCTAAAAGGGGTAACCATCCATTCATACAACCCATGTTGCGTCTTGAACACTGTTTTCCACTCATCTCTAGGGAAAATCCTGATCTTATGTTATCCACTCTTAAGATCAATCTTTAAAAAGACCTTAGCTCTTGATAATTAATCAAACATGTCATCTAGGCAAGGAATTAAAAACTAATACTTCATAATTAATCACGCTACTGACAATATACATCCTCCATGACCCACCATTCTTTAGCACTAGCAAAGCAGGTACAGCACACGGGCTTATACTTTCACGGATGTTGCATTTCTCTAATAACTCAACTATCTGTCGTTGTAGCTCTTTGGACTCCTTCGGGTTGAGTCTGTAAGCTGGTCTATTTGGCAAACTCGATCTTGGCATAAGATCTATTTGATGTTGAATATCCCTCATCGGCAGTAATCTAGGTAAAAGCTCTTTGGGCATAAGATCAGCAAACTCTGATAGCAACTTCTGCACATCGCCTGGTACTTTAGTGTCTTCATTTATTGTACTACTCCCACAAAGAAGCAAGGCATACACAACTTCTTCATGCTCAACCTTAATTAAGAATCTAGGTATTGATAATAAGTTAGTGTTTTCAACTGCCCAGGCCGAACTGTTCTATTCCTGCCGAGGTATTAACATAATTTTCTTCCCTTCGATACTAAGGGAGTATATATTTCTTCGACCATCATGGATAACACTTCGGTCTTATTGCCAAGGTCTACCCAACAACACATGACATGCATCTATAGCGACCACATCACACTAAGCACTATCGAAATACTTTTTATTGATGGACTTTTATCCATCGTTACCTCATTACCTGTGTTTAACCAAGACAATTTGTATGTCTTCGAATGACAATCAGTCTTTAATTGTAATTTCTTGACAGTTTCTTTTAACACCACGTTCGCACAACTGTCACTGGCAATAATCATTTTATAAATCTTATTGATCACCGTGCAAGTTGTATGAAAAATATTGGTTCTCAATCAATCGTCCCCCAAGTCATTTTTAAGAGTTAACAGACTCTTATAAATGACCAAAGTCTCTTGTCCATCACCATATAACACATTTTCTTCATCATATACGGGCTCTCCAAAATCTTTTATCTCATCTAACACATCTTCCTCAACCAGGAGATTTTTACCCTTTTAATTGGTAGGCTTCTTACACCCCGAAGCTCAATGCCTTTGTTCACCACATTTAAAACATCGAATGGTAGAGTTAGAATTACCTTGTGGTTGTTGTGTTACCGAATGGGCTTGTTGAGGGGATGCCGATCTACTGCTTGTGCTATTCTTCATCATCGACTTCCTGTTTTGTTATTGCTCTACATCACGAACTCGTTGGTAAGCCTCAAAAATAGTCCAAATCGAAGGAAGATTAAGAACATCCTGCAAATTTTGTCACAGTCCTCCCAAACATCTTACTACCAACTGCTCATCCGATTCCGACAGATCATTACATGCTATCAATTGGTAGAACTCTTCAGTGTAATCATTAATTAACCTAGTTCTTTGCCTCAATAGGTGCAACCGCTTAAACTTACCCTACCTCTCTCGTGAATGATTCAATTGCTCCCACCAAGCATATGCTTTGTCTTTGAGTTTGATGGCAACTAGTTTCACTTTGATATCATATGGAACCTCCTTGTGCTCAAATATTCGCTCCACGTCATTTACCCAATCGATGAATCCCTCAACTTGTAGCGTACTAGAAAACTTTGGTAGTTCCACCTTAAAACCTAGATCTCGACAATGATCTATTCAACCACGTCTTTCCCATAATTGATCCTCACGGTGTTTAGGGTTCTCAAAATTGGAATCAAAGTCATAATCCTCCTCATCACCATCACCGAGATTTTGTAAATTTGGAATATTATAATCAGGGTACGGAACTTCCTTAGCCAAAATCTGCCAACGACGCCCAATCATTATTTCTGGCAAGTTACAATCAAGGTGCGGGACTTTCTCAGCTGGAACCTGTCCACGACGACCAAGACCTTGCGCAGTTAGACACGGGATTAACTCTGCAACTTGTCTCTTTAAAGCCTCAATCATCACGTCCTGAATGTTAAGATCATGGTGCAGGACTTCCTCAGCCGAAACCTATCCACAACGGCTGTGACGCCCCCAAATTTTGATACATATACCTCGAATTTGGTGCTTCATAATCCAAATCATACATCATACTAATAACAACTCATTACAAAATAATATAAATATTTACATTGATATAACATAAATATTTTTGTCTCAAGTCTCATAACCGTTACTAATACACAACATAACTTAGTTCATAATTTAACATAAGTCTTAATACAAATAACTAATATCATTGTCCTAGAACATAATAAAAAAAAAGTTAATCTGCAGCCTTGGCTTTTCCTTTATCTTTTCCTGAACCACTTCCTTGCTCGGTCTTAACTGTAACGTTTAAGGTAAAGCAAGAATGAGCAACAAGTTTGCTCAACAAGTATTATGCAAACAAATTAAATAAGCAAGCTCAAGGTTTAATAATTTCAAGAATTTTAACAATTAGAAGACAGTTTATGATATAGGTTAAATGAAATGAGGACAAATAATTTTAACTGTATCAGAGTTTGAATATTTTAGCTACTAAGTGGTCGCTATGGACAATGAACACACACCAAGATTAACGATACTTTACCGAAAATCCTCAATATAAGCAAATACAGTAGGTGATCAGCCTAAAGTACCCTATGTTATATGCATAACACTCACATTCAACAATTACATGCAGTCGGTTCTCTGACATAAAGTAATTTCCCCTACAATAAGGGTTATTCATCTCAATATAAAAGAGTCTGCATAACTGCAATTGGTTTGGAATATTGCTCTCTAGAAAAACATGATTGACTTTATGTCATTATTTATCTAGCAAAATCAAATGGCATAGACACTATTCTCAAACATTTACGAGTCAATTAAAACTTTTAATGTCCACATGATATGGCTCAATTAATCTAATAAAGGTATTTGAGTATGAATACTCAGACTTTTACGTTTAACAATTCAATATGAGATTAATCTTGCATAGATGTAAACAAGAATAATTATTTTTGAATATAAATTTTCTTATAGCATTCAAATTACTTGTACAAAACGATAAATAGTACAAGTTTAGGTACTTTCCTGGATCGTTGACACTATTCGACTCTAACTCCATTTTTCTTCGAACAACTTATGTTCATCACAATCACCTCACGATTAATCTCTATTAAATTCTACATAACGATCTATCGATCTAACTTACTAATTTTTCACAACTAGGACTTATAAATAATTTTTATTATTCACTTCTCATACACGTTGTTCACGAATAAAATTACTTGTTTAGGTATTCTTGTAGCTCATTTACTTTATTTAATTCAGTCATTAACCTTCACAAATAAAATAATACTTAGTATTAGTATTATTTTATTTGTCTAATCATCCTTGATTATTACATAATTATTCACACTTTCGTTTTTATACATCTTATCTTATTTATTTTCAATTATCTCATATATAAAGTATCATTACTTTATTTATTTATAATTAATTACTATTCAAATAATTTTCTCGATCATTATTCTATGTGATCTCACTTTATTAGTTCACAAATAAAATAATTTAAGTTATTATTTTATTTGTTTAATATCTAATTGGAGTAATCTTTACTCTTATAATTAAAACAATCCTTAATACTATCTTAATTTTTTATCCTTTATTAATTCACAATTAAAATAATTTTTAATATTATTTTAATTGTTTAGGTCTCATAAATTCACAATTAAAATAATCTAGATTATTTTAATTGTTTATACTTTATTAATCCATAATTAAAATAATTCTTGAAAATTATTTTAATTGTTTAAAGTAATCTTTATTATTAATTCACAATTAAAATATCTTTTAATATTATTTTAATTGTTTATTACTTCTTAACTCACAAATAAAATAATTTTATTATTATTTATTTATTTTATTTTACTTATTTATTATATATTATTATTATTATTATTATTATTTTAAAAAAGAAATTATCCAGTTCGGATCGGATCAGACCAAGTCAACCCAACTAGTTGAACCTGGGTTTCACTAGCCCGGTCAACTAGGAAAAAGCCCAGTGCTTAATTTGAACTAAGGGATAACGCCCCAACATTGTTTTCAAATTTTAAGAGAATACAAGCCTCAGTGCCCCAGAGCTGCATAAAACATTACATTACTACCAGCGTTGGTACGCAGAATGCTTTTGGCAAATTTTTAGTTTTGTTGATTCTTACCCTTTTTTATTATAACTTCTATAACTTGCTCATTTTACTTCCAAATGAGCTCAAATTTGATTCATTGGTTAGTAAACTAATATATTTACAATATTCAAAATTTTAAATTATTTTTCAAAAATATTTATTTAGCTAAAATATTTGTTCTTCAAGCTAGGGTTTACATTTTGACATGTTCTTCTAAATTTTTTACCGTCAATTCATTTCAACTCTGTTTTTGTTTATTCCATTTAGATTATGTTTGTATTTCATAGATCTATCACATACAATTTTTAGATCATGCAAAAAACTTACATATTTGTTCTATTTAGTTCAAAATCTCATGATTTCACTAGATATCGTTAGGTTTTAAGTTCATACACAATCTTTTTGTACGTCTAAACACAAGATAAACATAAATTCATACTAATCACATATTCTCGTTCACAAATTCATCCTTATGTCCTCGGATCCTCGGATCCTTCATGATCCCACAACACATAAATCTCCCATAACTAAGCATACAAAACTATATTATATAACTAAATCATACAATAACATGTTAACTAAAGGAAATACTTAGGGTTAGAAATTATTTATATCTCTTTGAAGCTTTTTTCCTCTTAGAGATGAACTTGAAGTAGTTCTCCACTTCTCTTTCTTCTTGCTAGACTCACTTGAACAATTAAATGGCAAAAATTTCTCTAAGTTTTTCTTTTTCTCTCACAAACTCTCTATTTTCACCAACTCTCTATACTTGGAAATTTTTGGAGCAAACTTTGTGAAATGCAATGAATATCTCCATTATATATGATGCTCATGTACACATACATGTACCAATACATGTACAAATACATATACAAAATACTACCAATTAGTCATTATCCAAAGCTAAAAGGCAATTAGGTGAAAAGTAGTACCAATTTTCCCATTTTAAGGGAGTAAACCATACTCCTCTTTCACGATGGCCTTCACATGGCTCCTAGAGCAAAGTTTTTCAGCATTTTTCAAGTCAACAAGAGGGGTTCAATCAGACTATAACACACACACACACACACACACACACACACACACACACACACACACACACATACATATACACATCACCAACATCATCCAATTACTTATTGGACTTATCCAATTATGTTTCATTCGGCCATGAATTAAAATTTCATTTGACCATGTACAATTATTTCTACTTTATTAGGCTAATTAATAATTCTAGCAATCCTTACATACTTGGACTTAAATTTTCTAACACATTAGATCATATCACATTAAATTATGTGACATTTCTAATATTCATATTGGACTTAATTACTTATTCTTATTAGTACATTTAATTATTTCATCATTCTCATAATTAATTAAATTAAATGCTCAATTTATTCACCATTACACTTTATGCCACACAAGGCATTATACTTAAGCTTAGTTAATTATAACTTAAAATTCATTCACCATTATCACTTGATTTCTTGATGGTCACACACCTAATTCAATTTAATTTAATTATTAATTCCATCAGCATAACACATATAGATACATAAGTTCACACAATTATTTTTAAATAATTCCTTATTTTTATTAATAATATTATTTACAAATTCTTGGTTATTACAACGACGACGACCACTCGCTATTGAAATTGATGAGTACTAACCCCAAGGAGATGCTTAATGCTCTGATACCAACTGACGTTGGATGCAGGATAGCGATTATCTTAATGGCTAGGTAAACAGGTAAATCTACAGGCAAATGAACAAGAGATTGGTCTAAAAGAAACACAAAGAGAAAATTCTCTAGTTCTTATATTTAATATTATCAAAAAAAAAAAAAAAAAACCCCCTTCTATTAACACACAAGCCAGGTTATATAGCTGATAGTTCTTAGGTAATAAGAAAAGAAATATACTAAAAAGTACCACGTGACAGATTCTAACAAATCCCTAAAAATATGTTGCATAACAAACTCTGACGCTACTACTAAATAATGTCACGTATTAGATCCTTATGATCTCACCACGTAAATATACCATGTGACGCCATAACAGAATTATATAGTTGATTTAAAAGAAAATAAGCCTAAACTTCCCTATGACGTAAAATTCTATAAAAAAATACAGGATGAGATTTAAGAGAAAAATTTTCTTGCAGGAAAATAATTAGTGATGAGACCCTATATTAGGAAAATTATTACTTTTCTTGCTTTCCTCTCGTTTTCCTTTCCTTTCTAGTCATTCAAACATTTGATGATAATATAGTGCTATATTTGTTCTAAATTATAAGATTATTATTAATATTTAAAAGTTAATTTAAAATATTTTTAAACTCAAAATTGAGATAATTAATTAAAAAATTATGAAACTACAAATTTAAATAGTACATTTTTGATAGTTTACAAATTACATCATTCAATTGACCAGAATTAACATAATTCATGTCAATTTGAGTTTAAAAATAATTTAAGTTAACTTTAAAAACTCAACAATAATATTTATATTTTAAAACAGATGGAGTAATCTGTTACAAGTTTGACAGCCCGTGTGACACACGAGTTAATTATATAATTTTTTTTAATAAATATTTAATATTTTTTTATTAATATATTTATTATTTTTCATTGACATAATATATATATAATGTTGAAAATAATTATTTTCTACCGACTTTTTAGATTAATTGAGGATGGACTTAATTAATCAACAGAAAGTGTAAATTTGCTTTTGAGTCAAGATATGTTCATGGTTATCGGTGGACTTTTTCAATGGGATGAGAACGCATTCCTTCAAAAGTTGTGACTACGATTCATACACGCGTGTGTGTGTATATATATATATATATATATATATATATATTTATAATATATAAAAAAATAAAAATTATATATTATATTAAAAAATAATAACTAACTCAGTATTAACTCATGATCAATTAAAATAATTTAATAAAATTATTAAATAAAAAATTTAAATATCTTATTATATGTAGTTATTATATAAAGCTGAAAAAACTTTTGAAGCTCACATTATGACATACGCCGATACAAGCTGAATATTGTGAGGCTAGCCAATAAGTTATTTCCTCCTGGCTTTTTGTATATGAGCATATGTCCATCATGGGCTTTTGAGTGTAGATACAAAATTGCACAAGATCCTAGCTTGTCCTACCATTATTAATTGTCATATATTTTATTTATTTTATATTATTTGATTATTATTAATTTTTTAAAATTAATTTAAAAAAAATTAAGCTCAAAATCGATAAATCAATATAATAATGAATATTATAAATTATTTAAAATATATTATTCATTGTAAAATTTATTATTTTATATTTTAATGAGTCATTTTAATTTTGAGTTTAAAAATATTTTAAATTAATTTTTAAAAATTAACAATGATCAAATAATTTAAAACAAAAAAGTACAATAATGTCCGCCAATGGAAAAATAACACCAGCATTGTGCTGATAGTTCTCGATCCACGAGGGAAATTGACAAAGTTGAGAAAGAGACGCGTAAAGAAAATGACACTCTTATCAACAACGGCCGGTTGAATATATTGTCTTCAAGTTGGACGTTGATTTCTCAACTTGATTGACATATTGTCCAAATCCATACATAATGCACTGCATGTGTATTGTGGCGCTCCGGTATATACATGACTTAGGAGGCTTTTGATAAAAATTAAATAAAATAATTTTAAATATTTAAATAATTTATATGAATTAAATGAAATAGATTTTTAAATACTGAATAAAAAAATTATTTGATAAGCAATATGTCTAAAATATCTAAATAATATATTTTTATTATTTTATCCCTCTTAAAAAATTCAAAGTTATTATAAATTTTTTTAATGTTATTTAATATAATAGTTAATATAAAAAAATTAGATTTAGTCATTCAGCTCAAAAATATGACCGATTCAGTCATTCAACTAAAAACAAACGCATTGAATGACTGACCGATTCAATCATTCAGCTCTATTAAGTGAAAAATAAGCAGCCCCTTAGGCCCTATTTGTTTAGCACTTAATAGTTCTGAATGACTGAATGGATCAGCTATTTAGTGCACTTGTTTTGAGCTGAAATTGTTGAATCGGTCATATTTTTGTGCTGAATAATTAAGTCTAATTTTTTTGGTTAAATAAATAAGTTTCAACTTAATGAAATAAAAAAAATAAGAAAAATATTAACTATTATATTAAGTAATATTAAATAAATTTACAATAATTTTGAATTTTTTCAGAGGGATAAAATAGTAAAAATCTGTTATTCAGATGTTTCAGATATGTCAATTATCAAACAACTTTTTCATTCAGCATTCAGAATTTTGTTTTATTCAACTCATTCAGATTACTTAAATATTCAGAACTATTTTATTCAGTTTTTATCAAACACCCCCTTAGTACACAATTACATGTTGAATATATATATTTTTGTGATATAATTGTTTGGACTTAGATATGGTGTAGTCCATTTTATTTTCAACCCGAATCTAGTGTTGATTTGGAAAAGGATATTTATTCTTAATTGGTCTCTGGGTGATGCAACAAAATATATATACAGCCATTAACAGGACTCATGATACACATTCATTCATATTATAGAATTTTCTTGTTATTCTAAATAAAATTCTCTTTCATTATTTACGTTTTTGATCTGTACTTATTATCACACCGAAATATTCTTAGACGGCCTAAGTCGTCGCTAGTTTTGGGAGATGTTTAACGATTGCTATCCGTTTCAATATATATATATATATATATATATATATATATGTTTAATCAATTTAAAATTTTAACCATACAGAAAAGAACATGAAAAAAATGGAATTCATAGTATTTGGATTACAAAGAGCACAATTTTAAAAACTCAGATTTATTTATTTTATAGTACTAAGATTTTGGCTTTCTTATTACCAAATCAGTTCAAACTTTATGAATCCTTCTACTTTTGCATGTTCTCCTCAACGATACTGTTTAAAAAAATAAAATCATTTGATCCTAAAAAAAACAATTTACCGGTTGAACACGTAAATTGCATGTTATATATATATATATATATATATATATATAGGAGTGCATGAAATAATTTTTTTTTTTAATACCATTCCGTTACCTAAGTTGGCGGAGTGTGATTTTATAGGTAGCGGAGTGATAATTTTTTTATACCATTCTAGCACTTTAGTTAGAGGATAGAAGGGGGAAGAAAAATTAATTTAGCACTCCGCTACCTAAGGTAGTGGATTGTGAAAAAAAAAAAAAAAAAACCATCATTAAAATTAATTTATTCATTCCCAAGCTTGGATTGTGTACTCAACTCTTTTGCAGAGATTCAAAAATTCAGCCCTATAAGAACTATGTTCTACCGAAGACAAAAAACGTAAATTAGATTCATTTAAATCTTGTTAAGTCACAATTTTGTTAATTTATTATGAACAACAAAACCTTCAGACACAAAAATTCTTGAGAAAAAAATAATACTAAATATGATCATTACAAGGAGAATATCAACTGTCAAGAAAAACAGAACCCAGACAGTTTGTTTTTTTTTCAATCCGTTAGCTTAGGTAGTGGAGTGCTAAATTCTCTCTCCCCCCCCCCCCCCCCCTATCTGTTAACTAAAGAGCCGAAATGATATAAAAAAATAATAAAAAATAAAAAATAACACTCCGCTATCTTAGGTAGCAGAATGGTATAAAAAAAAAATTGCACTATGCCAACTTAGGTAGCGGAATGATATTTAAAAAAAAAATCATTTCATGCACTCCACTACCTTAATTAGCGGATGAATTTTTTTTTTTGCTACAATAAATATTTGCTATGAATCATCTCTCATATATATATATATATATATATATATATATATGAAAAATTTCATATTCAAAGTTTGATAAGAGTTTCTAACTCATCTTCGACAGTTAAAGAGAATATTGAATAGCGAAAAATTAACCTCGTCTGTGCAATAGTTGTACGGATGATATATCCCATCCACATAACTATTGTGCAGATTTTTGCCTAGTGGGTACACCATCTGCATAACTGTTATGTGAATTGGATTAATTAATTCTAATTTTTGAAGCAATGAATGAAAGGTGAGATCTGCATTGGATAATAAAGGCTCTTATCCAACTTTGGCTATGACTACTGTTTAGGTAACCCAAAATTAACTTAAAAAAGCCTCTGCCACTAAAGGCTATAGCGGCAAGGCAAAAAAAATAATTTGAAGATGCCTTTAGAGACTTTAGCGGCAGTTTTGATTTTATTTTTTTTACTCTGTCATTAGAGCCTTTAGCGACAGGGATTCCCACAACAAAAATGCCTTATTTATTGATTATCGAAACAGTAGCCTAACAACCGATTGCTGTAGATGCGATATATATATATATATATATATATATATATATATATATATATAGAGAGAGAGAGAGAGAGAGAGAGAGAGAGAGAGGATCAAGAACATACCTCCTTATTTGACATACCAAGCATACTCCCTTTAACGGCGGATTGGGCAACGGTTTGGTCCGTCGCCATAGGTTCGTCCGTTGTTATAGCTTTTAGCGATAGACAACATATAACGACGGACAAACCTATAATGACGGACCAAACTGTCACTCGGTCTGTTACTAAATGGGGTATATTTGATATGTTAAATAGAGTATGCTTATATATATATATATATATATATATATATATATATATATATATATATATATATATATATATTATTTTCACTTTATTGTATGTTCTGATAAATATTTAATTATGATTATAATAAAGTAACTTTTTTGCAAAATAATTGTTCACTATACAAAGTGTCACAGGATTGAAATTGACTTTGAATTTATAACCTTGTGATGGTCTAGTTGTTGCCCAAAATCAGTCGGCAAAACCCACACAGTGAACCGCGCACCGTCTTACCGACAACCACACAAACACATGTTTGTACATAATTAAATACAACTTTTGTATACAATAAATAACACTCACGCATATGTATGTATTTACAGAATTAAAACACTTGTAAGCAAGCACAAAAGAACAAACACACTAAATTCATAGGCCAAGACACCCGACCTTTATTGAATCATTCAATATAAGGAATTCTATGTCCTTAGGCTTACAAACACTTGGAAAACCAACGTCTAAACCTGTGTTTTTCCCTTTCAAATTTTGTGCACCAGGCAAAACTCATACTCCCTCCGTCCCATAATAAACATTCTAATTTGACTTTAATGATTAAATTGACAATTGTTTATAAATAATTAAAAATATTTATATAGAATTTTTAAATCATTTAACTTGACAATAATAGTACATTTTTTATAGTTTATTATGATTATAATTTCTCAACGTATAACTTAAATTTTTTTAAAAATTTATTAATTTTAAAAATTATTAATTTGACTACGAAAGTCAAACTAAAACATTTATGATGAGAAATAAAATATATAGACATCTATAATCAATGACACCCTCAACTGCCAAGAATATCAAACCTAATTCAACCATATCTAATTGCCCCATTCATGACCAGCATTCAAACAGTCCAACAATTTGATCATGCCACGTAAGGAAGAACATGTTAATTTTCTTGTAACTGCTCCCCATCCAACCCACGTGTCAAAACCCATTTAGATGAACTTTCACATTCAAAATTATAATTTCATAATTAAGATCAAGTCTCTCATTTACAATAACATTAACTTCAAATTATAGGTGATACATTACAATATTCATTAATCTCATATAAATAAAAAAATACAAGTCATATATAAAAGAGAAATAACAAACTAAAACGTTATTATTGCAATCAAACTCGACATAAAAAAAAAAAATTAAAAAAAAATCTTACATTGCATGATCTTATAGCAATAGTTGCACATTCAAGTATATTAAAGTAATTAAATTGATCTTAATAAATGATTAACCAATTTAACAGATGTTGTGTATAAATTAAGAATTGATAATATAAGGAGTTTGCTTGCCACTTATGTCAGGAGCCTCGTTTGGTCAATCATCACATTTTCAAATAATATATGCACCTCCTAACGTTGGTGGTTAATCAGAAAAAAATTATTACTTATTCTTGGAGTATGAGAAATAATATATTATCTTTCTTACATGCATGTGAGTTCCATGTTAACCTTATCACAGAGAGCTATACATACACGTGAGAAAGGGAGTAAACTTTATTCTATACTCTAGGTGTGACGCCCCCAAATCTGGGCACACACAGCCCAAACTTGAGTCGTCAAAAGACTACAACAAAATTATTATAACAAAACACAACGTACAATAATACAGTGTATAATAATACACAACTAAGTCTTCACTATTATTGCCACACTATTTTACAACACGTGAAGACTATGATAGCTATTCCTCGGACCATCACTCCATCCCCCGGCTAGACCTCGTTACGTTTTCATCTCCTGTTGAAAAACAATGGAACAAAAAAAAGGGTGAGCTCAAATAGCCCAGTAAGAAATATCATGACTAAGATAATGACGAATAAATTATCATTAGCCTTCAACAGTTGAGTTCTTGATAGAATACAATAGACTACAAGGTTTATATCAAAAACTGCAGTTAAATTCTTAAACAATGTTCAGATCAATAATAGCAGCGGAATGAGTAATCTATTAGAAGAATAATGTAGACTATAATGTCCACTCGCTTCTCTTTTTAGTAAAAATATCATCAACTTTTATCATCTGAAATACCATTAGTCAAGATAATACAACTTCACAGTTCCTGGTCATAATCATGCAGATCAACAGTTCATCTTTGCACTACGGGCCAAAGACATTCAATATAACACTAACGGTCATGATTATACCAGATTCAGCCTTTGGTCATAATCATACCAACCAACAGTTCATCTTTGCACTATGGGTCAAAGAGAACTTTCACCACGTGCCATAAAAGACACCGAACAGATGTATCGCCTTTAACCTAGTATATCGCCTTTAACCTATCATCTGTTCAACAATTATATCACATCTGTGCCCCCGACCACATATATTCACAACAGCTTGAATCTTGATGATTAATACAAATAACAGTGATACAAATGATGAACAGAAGAACAGGATAAACAATAAGTATCAGAAGTTTACTTTGTGCATATTCAAATAATGTCCAAATTGCCAACATGATGTGGAGTGAAAAAAAATGATATTCAAGATCCACAGTTCAGAATAACGGTTACAGTTCAATAGAAAGGTTCACGTAAAATAGGAAGGTTCAGTTGAAATAATGAAGTTCATCTATTATGGAACATACAATATTTTCAGGAATTATAGAAGCAATAGTTCCATAATAAATTTCGATTTAGGAGTATGAAAGAAAATAATATCCCTTACCGTAGCAGGTTTGATTAACAAAAGGTGAAGGAAATTAATACAAAGGGTTATTCACCAACAGGCGGTAATCCGCGCCATAAGTTATTCCCACAATTTAATAGAATTTGAGTACAAAGAGTTATTCACCAAACAGACGGTAATCCGCACCGTAAGGTTATTCTCAGAGATTAATAATGAATGAATACGAAAGGTTATTCACTAACAGGCGGTAATCCGCTCCGTAAGGTTATTCCCACAAATTAATACATGGAAATAAATGACACATCTTATGAGTAAGAAAGAAATAATATTATTTTCAAGAATCAAATAATGATAATCCCTTACTTTAACACGTGACTGGATGAGGTTGATTAACTTGAACAGTACACGTACACTTATAGATCTTCACAAATACTCAAGATGACTTAAGCACACTTAGAGAGAACTTTCACAAGAAGTATTTAGAGAGAGAAAGAAAGAACAAGTAAGGAAGTTTATGAAAAATCCTTAAGTTAAGGCTTCTATTTATAGCCAAAAATCTTATCATATCCAAGATTTTCCAATTTAATCCAAACCCTTCATTTCATATCACCTAACTTTATATTATAAACAAATAACTTTATTAATTCAATTATTCAACAATAATTCACACTTTAATCTATACCATTCATTTCATATCACCTAACTTTATATTATAAACAAATTATTCAACAATAATTTACACTTTAATCTATACCATACATTTCATATCACCTAACTTTATATTATAAACAAATTATTCAACAATAATTTACACTTTAATCTACACCATTTATTTCATATCACCTAACTTTATATTATGAACAAATTATTCAACCATAATTTACACTTTAATCTACACCATTCATTTCATATCACCTAACTTTATACTATAAATAAATAACTTTATCAATTCAATTATTCAACAATAATTCACACTTATTCATTATTATGACCAATTGTTATAAATACAGTATAGTTAGCTTTCTGAGTTAGATATCAAGTCAATTAATTAATGAAATACAACTGTTTAAATAACACCGTAATAGAGATAACAATTATGCAGAAAGTATGTAAAAGAAAAATACGTTACTATGTCATGACAATTATTGATTCAATAATGTGAATTACTGTGCATATGTTACTGTGACAATTATTAGGTTCAATAATTTTAAAAACAGTGCAGTAACAATTATTGAATTGATAATATAAAATATTATGCGGTGACAATTATCGATGAAATGATGTGTAACAGTTACGGTGTCAATTATCAGACCAATAATATGAGATACTATGCAATACCGTGTGTTACTGTAGAGTACCGTGTGCTACAGAAAATACCATAAACTACCGTATGCTACTATTCTTTTATCACCGGTATTTTAACAATTCCGTTGACTTTTTTTATTTAAAAAGGTTATTTCTGTCGTTTTCTATATCCGACAAATATTCCGTTGTGGGGTCCACCAATAATTTGTTATTTCGGCGCCGTCGTACGTCACGAATATTCCCCAACTAAACAAATATTCCCCGACAAAGTGAATATTGTCCGACAAAATATAATTTGCACATAACATCCTTAACTTTTAACTTTATCAATTTAACTACTTACTGTTTCAGAAGAAAAATTAAATATATGAAGAAAAATTAAATTTTGTATTTCATAAAATTCGGGGTCTTACAACCTCCCCTCCTTATGAAATTTCGTCCCCGAAATTGACGTACCTGGCATATCGAAGAGGTAAGGATACTTAGATTTCATCTCAGATTCTAGCTCCCAGGTCATTTCATCAGTATCTTGGTTCCTCCATAAAACCTTAACTTGAGGTATAACCTTTGAGCGTAGGATCTGCTCCTTCTTATCCAGGATCTTAACAGGTACCTCATCGTATGTTAAATCCTCTGCTATAACGTCTGATTCTAAATCAATGACATGGTTTGGGTCTTTCACATATTTGCGCAACATAGATATGTGAAAAACGTTATGGATGCGAGACATACTTGGTGGTAGGGCTAGTCTGTAGGCTACGGTTCCTATTCGATCGAGGATTTCAAATGGGCTAATAAATCGAGGGTTGAGCTTTCCTCTCTTTCCGAATCTCGTAACCCCTTTCCATGGAGAAACACGTAAGAATACATGATCTCCGACGTTGAAACTTTCTTCTCTCCGATGAAGATCAGCATAACTCTTTTGTCGTTCTTGTGCTGTCTGTATTCGTTGTCGGATCATTTGGATCTTTTCGGTCGTCAAGCGTACCAACTCGGGTCCCAACAATTTTGCTTCTCCTACCTCATTCCAACATATTGGAGAGCGACACTTCCTTCCATACAAAGTCTCGAATGGAGCCATGCCTATACTTGTTTGGTAACTGTTGTTGTAAGAAAATTCCACCAATGACAAGTACTTATCCCAACTTCCTTTGAAGTCTAATACACAAAGTCTCAAAAGATCTTCGAGGGTCTGGATCGTCCTTTCCGATTGTCCGTCCGTTTGAGGATGGTATGCAGAACTAAAACGTAGTTCAGTGCCCATAGCTTTTTGTAGACTGATCCAAAAGCGTGAAGTGAATCTAGGATCTCGATCAGAAACTATGGAAACTGGCATGCCATGCAATCTCACGATCTCATTTATGTACATACCGGCAAGACGTTCAAGTGAAAAGTTTTCTCGTATAGGCAAGAAATGAGCGGATTTGGTCAATCTATCTACCATGACCCAAATTACATCTAAGCCTTGAGAAACTTTGGGAAGACCCGTCACGAAATCCATATTGATGTGTTCCCACTTCCATTCGGGAACCTCAAGTGGTTGTAATGGACCCTTAGGTACTTGATGCTCTGCCTTGACACGTTGACAAGTTAGGCACCTTGAGATAAACTCTGCAATCTCCCTTTTCATATTGTTCCACCAAAATGTATGTCGAAGATCTCGATACATCTTGGTACACCCTGAGTGGATTGCAAACGGCGTGTTGTGTGCCTCCATCATGATTTTATGCTTTAATTCAGGATCGTTAGGAACACAGAGTCGAGAGTTGACTCGAAGTATTCCTTTCTCGTCGATTCTTGCTTCGGGAATGACACCTTCTTGTACTTTCTTTATCATGTTTATCAGTTCCGGATCGGTAGCTTGAGCAGCTTTAATTTTATCGATTAAAGTTGGTTCTACTCGCACATGAGCAATCTTCGAGTGGGTCCTTGGTGTCTTTAGCTCTATCTCCATCTTTTGTAAGTCGTACAAAATACGCTTTTGTGTTGTCAGCAGTGCACTTGTATTCGCATAAGATTTTCTGCTCAAAGCGTCAGCTACAACATTCGCCTTTCCCGGGTGATACTGGATTGTGTGGTCGTAATCCTTCAACAGCTCAAGCCAACGTCGTTGTCGCATGTTGAGTTCCTTCTGGGTGAAGAAATACTTGAGACTTTTATGATCCGTATAGATATCCATTTTTTCTCCGTACAAGTAGTGTCTCCAGATCTTCAACGCGAAAACGACTGCTGCCAACTCTAGATCATGAGTAGGATAATTTTTCTCATAATCTTTGAGTTGTCGAGAGGCATAAGCTATAACCTTTCCATGTTGCATAAGGACACAGCCTAGACCTTTGCCTGAAGCATCGCTGTAGATAACAAATTCTCCTGATCCTGATGGTATGGTCAGAACAGGAGCTGAAACTAGTCTCCTCTTGAGTTCTTGGGAACTTTTCTCGCATTCTTCGTTCCATATGAATTTTGTCCTTTTCCGAGTAAGCTGAGTTAATGGAGTGGCGATTCGAGAAAATCCTTCTACGAATCTCCGATAATAACCAGCTAGACCCAAAAAACTTCGGACTTTGGTTACTGTCTTGGGTTGTTCCCAATTTAGTACCGTTTCAATCTTCGCAGGATCGACTGATATTCCTTGACTAGAAATCACATGCCCAAGAAACGCGACCTCCTCAAGCCAGAACTCACATTTTTTCAACTTGGCATATAATTTGTTTCCACGGAGCTTTTGGAGTATCAATCTCATGTGTTGTTCATGATCCTCGCAACTCTTGGAGTATATGAGGATGTCATCAATAAAGACAACCACAAAATGATCCAAATGTTCCTTGAATATCCGGTTCATCATATCCATGAAAGCTGCAGGAGCATTAGTTAGTCCAAAAGGCATGACTAAGAACTCATAATGCCCATAACGAGTTCTGAAAGCAGTCTTTGGAATGTCCTCAGCTTTAACCTTTAACTGATGATATCCAAAACGGAGATCAATCTTTGAGAAATGTTGAGGGCCTTGCAATTGATCAAACATGTCATCAATTCGAGGTAACGGGTACCTGTTTTTGATGGTGACATGGTTTAATTCTCGGTAGTCAATGCACAATCTCATACTCCCGTCTTTCTTCTTCACAAATAGAACAGGAGCATCCCAATGTGATGCACTCGGACGAATGAAACTAGTATCCAACAATTCCTGTAGTTGGACTTTTAACTCTTGAAGTTCAATGGGAGCCATTCGATACGGAGTTTTGGAAATGGGCTTGGTACCGGGTTCAAGATCAATATAAAATTCAATTTCACGGTTTGGGGGTAAGCCAGGAAGTTCTTTAGGAAAAACGTCAGGAAACTCATTAACAATGGGAATATCATTCAAGTTTGATGTATTTTTGTTCAAATCAGTGACATGAGCTAAAAAGGCTTGACATCCGTTTTTCAATAAACGAATGACTTTATGGCTAGAAATAACAGTTATAGATTTCAATGGTTTAGTTGCTTGAATTTGCATGACAGGTTGATTAGGAATATGAAAACTAATAATCTTATGAAAACAATCAATTTTAGCATGATGGGTAGTCAACTAATCAATTCCTAAAATCACATCAAATTCATGCATCTCCAAAGAAATAAGGTCAACAGGTAATGTGAGGTTGTTGATTTGAACTAGGCAAGATTTATAGACAGTAGATGTAATAGTCATTTCTCCTAATGGGGTTTCAACTGATAAGTCAAAGTCCAAATTTTCAGGAGTTAAGTTTAAGCGCTGAGCACATGCAGGTGAGATAAAAGAATGGGTAGAGCCAGTATCTAACAAAGCGTAGACTTCACGAGAATTTATGAATAGCTTACCGGTTATCACCTCGTTCGAGTTTCGTGCCATTTGGGATGTCACAACAAAAGCTCTTCCTTGAACTACAGATTTTCCCTTATCCGTGCTAGCTTTTGGTATCATCATTGCAGCTGGACTTGATTTTGTGGCAGGACAAAACCGCGCAAGATGACCCTTTTTTCCACAATTGTAGCACTTTTTGGACTGCTGTGTACAGTTTGGGCTGATGTGACCTTCCTGACCACACCTATAGCATTTCACTGGTGGTCGATCTTCTCCCCTTGAAACTGGGGTCGGTGCTGGTGCTGGTACTGGTGCTGGTGCCCTTCCATAATTATTATGGAATCTCTTTCTTTTGAAATTGTTTCCACTGGATTCTTCTCTTCTGTTATTTGATGTGGAATTACCACCGAAGTGTTGGTTACCTCCTCGATGGTTCTCGATCATGTGGTTGTTGTCATTCCTTTCTCTATGCTGATCATTAACTCTTGGTTGTAATATTTCATCTGTTTGCTCCACCCTTTGAGCCATATCCACAACATCTGAATACAAACTAAATTTATGAGAGTTAAGTTGTTGACAAATTTTGAATCTCAAACCTCTTAGGAACATCCGACTCATTCGTGCTTCGTCATCCACAAGATGGGTGGCAAAGCGAGATAACTCGGCAAACTTAGCTTCATATTGGGAGACTGTCATGTTTCCCTGCTCCAGCTTAATGAATTTCACCTCTTTCATACGGCGGATGCTTTCTGGGAAATACTTCTCGTTAAACAGTTCTTCGAATTCTGTCCAAGACATTTCGAGTGCTGAAGGTTGGATACGTTTTACCGCTTCCCACCAATGGTCCGCCTCACCTCGTAACATAAAAGTGACAAATGGCACCTTCTGATCATCAGCGCATTGTAAGACATCAAGTATTTTTGTCGTCTGCTTCAGCCATGCCTCCGCTTTGAGTGGGTCAGGCTTCCCGTGGAATTCAGGTGGTCCCAATTCTTTAAATTGCTTGACAGTGACCATCCTCAAATTACCAGCGTTTCTACCGTTATTATTGACTGGATTTCCTCTTGCTTGATTCTATATGAACTGCATGAAATTCCTAAAGAATCCATCGTTCATCATGTTATCAGGAACATTATTTCCTGAGTTGGCAGGAGGATTGTTTGGGGCCTCTTGATTCTCGGCTACATTCGCTTCAGGCATTCCATAGTTAACCTCTTGGTTTTCAGATGCCATACTAAATTGTTGCCACAAAATAATTGTTAGTTCAAACAAATTGATTCATCTCTTCATGTTCCTACATTCAAATCGATTCATTAGATTAAAAAAAAATCTAATTTAGGTAGGACACACTAGTGATTGATTCTATTCGTCTCTCCCCTCCTAGTTCTAACCCCAGATCTCCATTAAAGACCATATCCCTAAGCTCTGATACCAACTGTGACGCCCCCAAATCTGGGCCCACACAGCCCAAACTTGAGTCGTCAAAAGACTACAACAAAATTATTACAACAAAACACAACGTACAATAATACAGTGTATAATAATACACAACTAAGTCTTCACTATTATTGTCACACTATTTTACAACACGTGAAGACTATGATAGCTATTCCTCGGACCCTCACTCCATCCCCCGGCTAGACCCCGTTACGTTTTCATCTCCTGTTGAAAAACAATGGAACAAAAAAAAGGATGAGCTCAAATAGCCCAGTAAGAAATATCATGACTAAGATAATGACGAATAAATTATCATTAGCCTTCAACAGTTGAGTTCTTGATAGAATACAATAGACTACAAGGTTTATATCAAAAACTGCAGTTAAATTCTTAAACAATGTTCAGATCAATAATAGCAGCGAAATGAGCAATCTATTAGAAGAATAATGTAGACTATAATGTCCACTCGCTTCTCTTTTTAGTAAAAATATCATCAACTTTTATCATCTGAAATACCATTAGTCAAGATAATACAACTTCACAGTTCCTGGTCATAATCATGCAGATCAACAGTTCATCTTTGCACTACGGGCCAAAGACATTCAATATAACACCAACGGTCATGATTATACCAGATTCAGCCTTTGGTCATAATCATACCAACCAACAGTTCATCTTTGCACTATGGGTCAAAGAGAACTTTCACCACGTGCCATAAAAGACACCGAACAGATGTATCGCCTTTAACCTAGTATATCGCCTTTAACCTATCATCTGTTCAACAATTATATCACATCTGTGCCCCCGACCACATATATTCACAACAGCTTGAATCTTGATGATTAATACAAATAACAGTGATACAAATGCTGAACAGAAGAACAGGATAAACAATAAGTATCAGAAGTTTACTTTGTGCAGATTCAAATAATGTCCAAATTGCCAACATGATGTGGAGTGAAAAAAAATGATATTCAAGATCCATAGTTCAGAATAACGGTTACAGTTCAATAGAAAGGTTCACGTAAAATAGGAAGGTTCAGTTGAAATAATGAAGTTCATCTATTATGGAACATACAATATTTTCAGGAATTATAGAAGCAATAGTTCCATAATAAATTTCGATTTAGGAGTATGAAAGAAAATAATATCTCTTACCGTAGCAGGTTTGATTAACAAAAGGTGAAGGAAATTAATACAAAGGGTTATTCACCAACAGACGGTAATCCGCGCCATAAGTTATTCCCACAATTTAATAGAATTTGAGTACAAAGAGTTATTCACCAAACAGACGGTAATCCGCACCGTAAGGTTATTCTCAGAGATTAATAATGAATGAATACGAAAGGTTATTCACCAACAGGCGGTAATCCACTCCGTAAGGTTATTCCCACAAATTAATACATGAAAATAAATGACACATCTTATGAGTAAGAAAGAAATAATATTATTTTCGAGAATCAAATAATGATAATTCCTTACTTTAACACGTGACTGGATGAGGTTGATTAACTTGAACAGTACACGTACACTTATAGATCTTCACAAATACTCAAGATGACTTAAGCACACTTAGAGAGAACTTTCACAAGAAGTATTTAGAGAGAGAAAGAAAGAACAAGTAAGGAAGTTTATGAAAAATCCTTAAGTTAAGGCTTCTATTTATAGCCAAAAATCTTATCATATCCAAGATTTTCCAATTTAATCCAAACCCTTCATTTCATATCACCTAACTTTATATTATAAACAAATAACTTTATTAATTCAATTATTCAACAATAATTCACACTTTAATCTATACCATTCATTTCATATCACCTAACTTTATATTATAAACAAATTATTCAACAATAATTTACACTTTAATCTATACCATACATTTCATATCACCTAACTTTATATTATAAATAAATTATTCAACAATAATTTACACTTTAATCTACACCATTTATTTCATATCACCTAACTTTATATTATGAACAATTATTCAACAATAATTTACACTTTAATCTACACCATTCATTTCATATCACCTAACTTTATATTATAAACAAATAACTTTATCAATTCAATTATTCAACAATAATTCACACTTATTCATTATTATGACTAATTGTTATAAATACAGTATAGTTAGCTTTCTGAGTTAGATATCAAGTCAATTAATTAATGAAATACAACTGCTTAAATAACACCGTAATAGAGATAACAATAATGCAGAAAGTATGTAAAAGAAAAATACGTTACTATGTCATGACAATTATTGATTCAATAATGTGAATTACTGTGCATATGTTACTGTGACAATTATTAGGTTCAATAATTTTAAAAACAGTACAGTAACAATTATTGAATTGATAATATAAAATATTATGCGGTGACAATTATCGATGAAATGATGCGTAACAGTTACGGTGTCAATTATCAGACCAATAATATGAGATACTATGCAATACCGTGTGTTACTGTAGAGTACCGTGTGCTACAGAAAATACCATAAACTACCGTATGCTACTATTCTTTTATCACCGGTATTTTAACAATTCCGTTGACTATTTTTATTAAAAAAGGTTATTTCTGTCATTTTCTATATCCGACAAATATTCCGTTGTGGGGTCCACCAATAATTTGTTATTTCGGCGCCGTCGTACGGCACGAATATTCCCCGACCAAACGAATATTCCCCGACAAAGTGAATATTGTCCGACAAAATATAATTTGCACATAACATCCTTAACTTTTAACTTTATCAATTTAACTACTTACTGTTTCAGAAGAAAAATTAAATATATGAAGAAAAATTAAATTTTGTATTTCATAAAATTCGGGGTCTTACACTAGGAGCATGAAATAATTTCTCGTTAATCAGAGTACTGCTTGTTGACGCTCTTTTTCTTCTCAACTAAAAAATAAAACTTGATATGTTTATCACTCCAACATATTAAAACCATTAACTATTGTCATAGACTGGATGGTAACACCACACCATTGTGATGGGATTAAATCCCCCTAACCCCAAATATTGTAATGTATCTTGGATGATATTACCATACCTTTTGTACAGCAAAATATGTTGTAATATATATATATATATATATATATATATATATATATATATATATATATATATATATATATATATGTGTGTGTGTGACGCCCCCAAATCTAGGCCCACACAGCCCAAACTTGAGTCGTCAAAAGACTACAACAAAATTATTACAACAAAGCACAACGTACAACAATACCGTGTATAATAATACACAACTAAGTCTTCACTATTATTGCCACACTATTTTACAACACGTGAAGACTATAATAGATATCCCTCGGACTCTCACTCCATCCCCCGGCTAAACCCCGTTACGTTCTCATCTCCTGTTGAAAAACAATGGAAAGAAAGGGTGAGCTCAAATAGCCCAGTAAGAAATATCATGACTAAGATAATGACGAATAAATTATCATTAGCCTTCAACAGGTGAGTTCTTGATAGAATACAACAGAATACAAGGTGTATATCAAAAACTGCAGTTAAATTCTTGAACAATGTTCAGAACAATAATAGCAGCGGAATGAGTAATCTATTAGAAGAATAATGCAGATATAATATCCACTCGCTTTTCTTTTTAGTAAAAACATCATCGACTTTTATCATCTGAAATACCATTAGTCATGATAATAAAAATTCACAGTTCCTGGTCATAATCATGCAAATCAACAGTTCATCTTTGCACTACGGGCCAAAGATATTCAATATAGCACCAGCGGTCATGATTATACCAGATTCAGCCTTTGGTCATAATCATACCAAACAACAGTTCATCTATGCATTACGGGCCAAAGAGAACTTTCAATATAACACCAACGGTCATGATTATACCAGATTCAGCCTTTGGTCATAATCATACCAAACAACAGTTCATCTATGCACTACGGGCCAAAGAGAACTTTCAATATAACACCAACGGTCATGATTATACCAGATTCAGCCTTTGGTCATAATCATACCAAACAACAGTTCATCTATGCACTACGGGCCAAAGAGAACTTTCACCGCGTGTCGTAAAAGACACCGAACAGATGTATCGCCTTTAACCTATTATATCGCCTTTAACCTATCATCTGTTCAACAAATATATCACATCTGTGCCCCCGGCCACAGATATTCACAACAGCTTGATTCTTTATGATTAGTACAAATAATAGTGATACAATTGATGAACAGAAGAAACAGGATAAACAATAAGTATCGGAAGTTTACTTTGGGCAGATTCAAATAATGTCCAAATTGTCAACATGATGTGGAGTGAAATTTAAAAATGTTATTCAAGATTCTCAGTTCAGAATAACGGTTACAGTTCAATAGAAAGATTCAGAAAATAGGAAGGTTCAGTTGAAATAATGAAGTTCAACTATTATGGAACATATAATATTTTCAGGAATTATAGAAGCAATAGTTCCATAATAAGTTTCGATTCAGGAGTATGAAAGAAAATAATATCCCTTACCGTAGCAAGTTCAAGAGTGTAAAAAAATGACATTTCTTACCTTATCTGGTGACTGGATATTGATAAAAATGAGATTGATCAACCTATATATTTATAATAAAATTAGTAATTACCACATATAAATTTCAAAGTGTATGATAACTCGTATAATATGAATTCTTAAAATTATATATATTTAACATAATTTTTGTAGTATAAAATAACTACTTTTAAATAGTTTTTAAAATAATATTTCAAAATAAATCTTCTAAAGAAAGCTTTTAAAAATGAATCTTCTCAAAGAAGAGTCTTCTAAAGGAAGATTTGTGAATACCGTGAAAAATAGGAATTTATGAAATTACTACTTTTTAATAAAAGACTTACTTGAAAAATTCCTGCACTCCTTTTGGCTTTCAAACTCTCAAAATAACCTTACTATTCTCAGAGAAAACTCATAAAATTCTTATAGAAAAATTCTATGTTTTATGTGTGATTTTTCTATTCAGCTGAGCAAGCTATTTATAGGAGAAAAGAAGTTACTATGCGTGGTAGGTGGGGGTAGGTGGCTGACTGCTGCTCGCCAGCAGCAGCAGCCTCGTGCTGCAATTTTTTTCTCCAACTTCTTCAACTTCACCAACTCATGTGGGCCCCACCAATGGGTCCACATGTTTCTTACTATTCACGTTACTATTCACGTCACTATTCACGTTACTATTTCAAATAGTAAAATTAATTATTTTTTATTTATTTATTTATTCTTCCTGTGAGTCCAACATATAAAATAATGTTACCACAATAATGTAAGAAACACGTTACATATTTTTATTAATTTAATAATATAAATTATAGTGTATTTGCTACTGTGACAATTATTAGATTCAATAATTTTAAAAACAGTGCAGCAACAATTATTGAGTCGATGATATGAAATACAGTGTAATGACAATTATTGAATCAATAATGCAAAATACTGTGTAACGACAATTATTGAATTGATAATATAAAATATTATGCAGTGACAATTATTGATGAAATGATGCGCAACAGTTACGGTGTCAATTATCAGACCAATAATATGAGACACTGTGCAATACCGTGTGCTATTGTAGAGTACCGCATGCTACAGTAAAATACCATAAATTATCGTATACTACTATTCTTTTATCACCGGTATTTTAACAGTTAACACCGTTGACTATTTTTATTTAAAAAGGTTACTTCTGTCGTTTTCTATATCCGACAGATATTCCGTTGTGGGGTCCACCAATAATTAGTTATTTCGGCGCCGTCGTACGGCCCGAATATTCCCCGACAAAACGAATATTGTCCGACAAAATAAAATTTGCACATAACATCCTTAATTTTCAATTTTGTTAATTTAACCGCTTACTGTTTCAGGAAAAAAAAAATATATATGAAGAAAAATTAAATTTTATATTTCATAAAATTCGGGGTCTTACAATATATATATATATATATATATATATATATATATATATATATATATATATATATATACAGGGAATTGATAATTTCACAAATTTTCTTTCACATGAATAGTAAATGAGTCCCATATTCATATGAAAGAGATCTTGTGGAAATATCAATTTCCTATATATATAAACAACACAATAGTTTCTCAATTTTAAAATTTATAAATGATTCTACAACCCTAAAATATTAGAATCTAGAATAGATTTATAAACTTTAGTGAAAGAAACTACTTTTTTTTATTTGTTATTTAATTTTAAAATTATTTCATCTATATTCTTATTATTATAATTATTTATTTATCACTATCTCTTATTCTTATACATTTTCTAATTTAGTTAGTGTTATTTAAAATTTATATTATTGATAATAATAATAATAATTTATTATTAAATTATATAAGTGTAACTATTTGAGCTTAATTAAAATTTTATTATTACATAAAGAGATGAACACAAGAATATAGAAACAAATAAATTATTTTAAAGAGGAATACTATCATTTATATTTTATAAGTAGAAGAATTATTATTGTAAATTTTTAAATTTATTTAATTTTCATTAATAATTAGTTATACATTATTAGTTAAATAGAATATTTCAAAATAAAATATTTTTTATAATAAAATCATTGTACACAATATTAATAGAATTAATATATTAGTATAATTTAATATAAAAAATATAAATAATACAATAATTTTATAACAAAACAAATTTCATACTCCACACAGGATCACGAGTTAATTCGCAATAGTATTACAAAAATAATAATTATAATAATAAAAAAAAACCATATTAAAGCTAAAGAAGAATAGTCAATGTGTTCATCACTTTAACGTATTAGGTATACAAATTATTACCCTCATTATCCACGTGATAAGCAATTTGAAGCATGCATCTCAAAATGTGATGTGACATTTATTTTTGGGACTAGTGGGGTCATGCTGAGAGGGACAACGATAATCTTTAAATAGATATGGATAGAAACACTGTATAATAATAGAAGGTTCTTAAATCTTAAATAGTGGAGTAGATAGAAATCTCGACTAGGAAGTGTGAAAATCATCAAACATAATTAGAAGAGTCGCGTTATATGTGATAATAAATATAATTAAAAGAGTCACGTTATATGTGACAATAAATATGTTAATATTAAATATTAATATATATAAATTTATAAATTAAAAAATTAAAAAATAATTTTTATGTTATTTTATTTTATCAATTATAATTATATATTAATCATACTTTAATTTTTTCATAAAATTTATCCACATTTATTTCATTTTACATATTAAAATCAAGTAATGACATTGTCCATGGAAATGGGACGTGACGGGACAAGGTGAGGATTATACATTTCACTCCATCCCCAATTTTATATTAAAAAAAAATAATCCCCAAACTTATCCCATTCTTCACAAAAACTAAAATTTAATAATAGTTCTCATTTTCATAGAGAATTTACATCACTGTGGGAAATAATATTTTGCGAATTTTCTTAAATAAAAAATTCAACTTTAGTTATATTTACAATAATATATACATAATTTAGCACATACATAATAGAATTAAGAAAAATTAAAAGACATATATTATAATTATATATATTTAATGGTATAAATATTAATTTAATTAATGCATAACTATTCAAGTGAGTATGAGGCAGGGATTGGGGTGGGAAAACAAATATCATCCCCTCCCCATCCACATATATAGTTATTTAGCAATTCTTCATCTCGTCTCATATTTGGTCAGAGTCAAAAGAGTCATGCTACGACAAATTTATATCAATAAAAAATATCGATGCATGTGAATATATGAGATAGATATAAATTAAGAAATAATTCATATATTATTATTCTATTTTATCTCTTATAATTTTACGACAATTTAATTTTATTATACAATTTATCCATATGGGTATCATTTTTAAATCAAAAGCACCAATCCATTTTTAGAACATAACGTGCAGATCAGTACGAAAACGAAGCGATTGTTAGAGCCGCTCAACGGTCTAACTTGCAAAGCGTGTAGGCTAAAAGATTAACCGGTAGAAGTCTAGTATACAGACTACATTAATAAATACAATAAAATACTAGTAGTAATAGTAGTAAATTAATATAATAAACCAACCAACCGACCAAGACCTTCCTCTTCTTGGTTCGTGAATGGCTTTAAAATACCTCATGACGCAAGTGCCTCCCTCCAGTTGCCTCACCTAGTCAAATTTGCCGTCTCCGGCGCCATTTTTCACACACTCTTTTTTTTTATTATTATAAGTGTCATTGACATTTCTTTTGGTTTTTCCATTGTCATTTATTTTTGTTTTTATTATTATAATAAAGTTATTTTAAAAAAAAATATTTTGATTTTTCCATTGTCATATTAATTGTGACATATGTATATATATTGGATAGATAAAAATTAAGAATGACATCACTCTAATTTATTTTATCTTATCGCATGAACTTTTACTTTAATTGCAATCTAATTTCTACACATATTTATTGACATATATATCATTATTCTATTATTTATAGTAATAATGCATTCTTCACTTCACAAGACATTAAATTTGAATCATAATTTGTAAACTAGATAAACAAAACATTTATCTTTATTTAATTACTTTTTTAGTAGTAGATTTTCAATTACTTCCGATAGCTACTAAAGAAGTTTTATTTTAACAAATACAATAATATATATGTGTATGTGTGTGTGTGTGTGTGTGTGTGTGTGTATGTATATGAATAATTAATTTAATATAAACTTGCCTTTCAATTAAGTTAGCACTAGTTATTTAATTTATTGTGACACGCATGCCAAACCACAATATTGACCAAAGTTAAAGAAAAGGATAAAGAATTTAATTAAGATCACCCAAGCAAGCAACTTGATAAAGGAGGGATGAATCTCCGAAAGAGTTGTCCCAAATGAAAGGAAATAAATCTAATTGTTATTAATAATAATATGCCTTTATTAACTTACAATCTTTCTTTAGGTTAAATTATCTCATCGCTAGATTTGTTGATAATATTTAGAGATTCTTTATGCCTCCCTTGGAGATCTAAACCTACTATTAGTGTTATATATATAATACATGTGGTTAATTTATTGGGCGAATGTCTACTAAATAAATATATGGAGTATTATATATTAATAAAATATTTGAATATTATTTTGATGCCAATTAATAAACGGTCGTTATGGCTTTATATATAGGATTTGTGAGAACTCAACATCATTCATAATCATCTTTCAAGATATTATTTTAAATCCATCGAATTTCATTTAACTTGTGTAGGTTAGGTTTTCAGTTTATGTTTAATTACATATATTATAATCTACCCGTTTCAAAATAAAAGTTCTTATTATTATTTTAAGTAATCTCAAATAAAATGTCTATTTATCTTAAATAATCGATTTTTTACAATAATTAACCTATAATATCTTTAGTATTAATTGTCATATTTTTATTTTTTATGCATATTTATAGAATATTATTAATTATGTACAAAAAATTATGTAATTAAATAAAAATTTAAATATAGATAAATTTATTATTTTATCTTTTTTTTAATATACTTTTTATCCTGAAATAAAAGAAGTATTAGTTTTATAATTTTACAGTCACATTAATGAATCAATTAATCAATAATTTTTTTGGGTACTATTAATTGATTACAAGCACATAGAAGAGAATTATTTAAACTTATATTATTATTTTTTTGTGACAAGGCCTAATGATACTATCAAAGTCAATACTCAATTAATCAATGATTGACAATGTAAAAAACACATATTCATGTGTAACCCTATAACGTATATATCTATTTTAGTTCACTAAGTCTATATTTTTATTCATAAAAAATATATTTAAAATTAAATTATTTATTTAAATTTAATATTATTTTATATTATTTAATTTTTTGATAAGAGATTATTAGTCTCTTAATATTGAACTATTAATCCCATAAAATCATTTAATAACTTAAAATAAGATAGACTATTAATTTTAAATTCATCGTAGAATTATAAAATTTTACATAAATAGCTTTAGGAATGATAAAAAAATAATTCATAAGACTATTTAAAGAACTATTAATCTCTCATCGTGTGATAAAATAGTCTAAAGTAATATTAAATTAATATAAATAGTTTTAATCTAAAATATATTTTTTATATACAAATATATCCTAAAAAATACTTCTAAAAAAGACAAAAATAAAACTACTAAAGTTTGTTGTCTCGCCACTTGCAGCTCCAAGAGTTCCTCCCCAATAATCTCATCGCAATAACAAACAGATACCCATTAACAAACGTGTGGCGCAGCTATTTAAATAGATATAAAACATATCATTTATATATCTTGAATTTTTTTAATAGAAAAATAATTACAAATTACTACATGGAAAAGAATAATAATACTCTGACAGCTGAAGCGTCCTTTCTCCCACCGGCTTGGCCTAGTTGTTGTCTCCTCTCTGGTCTCTCCTTTCCTATAAATAGAGATGATCTATTCCCCAAACTTTCTAATTCCCCATCTCGAAAACAGAGTAGTACTAAATAATTTTCCAGACCCTTTTTCAATGGTACTAAATATCTGTGAATATTTCTCTCCTCATCTTTTTCTTGCATGTTTAATGATTTGTTTTCCCTTCATGTTTTTTGTTTTTTTTTTTCAGGCTAGTGGAACTGAAAATATCATATATGAAGAGGTATTGCCAAAGTTTATATAGTTTATTTTTTTTAAAAGGAATCTTGCACGACTCATTTACCTTTTTTAAAATCTTTGTACAGGAATTTGTATTGAATTCGAGAGGAATGAAGCTTTTCACGTGTAGTTGGGTGCCTAATTGTGAACCAAAAGCTTTAATTTTTCTCTGCCATGGTTATGCCATGGAATGCAGCATCTCAATGAGAGGTCAAAATTTACAAATATATATATATATATATATGTATATGTATATATATGTATGTATGTATGTATCGATAAAAACTCATTAAATACATGAAAAAAAGAGAGTAAATTAACAAGGAGATGAATTTGAAACTGCAGGTGCAGCTACTAGACTTGCAAATGCAGGATTTGCAGTTTATGGGATGGATAATGAAGGCCATGGAAAGTCATCTGGGCTTCAGGGTTTTGTCCCAAATTTTGATGCTCTTGTTACAGATTGTTCAGATCATTTTAGTAGCATTTGTGGTATGTCCTTTTTATTTTAATTAATAGTCTTTCTTTAATCATTATTTACTTAGTTATTGACATATTAGTGAAATAGGAGAATTGTAATTTTAGGCTTTACCTGATTCTCTGTTTTTTGAAACTCCCCCCTGCAGTTGTTGGTTCTGTATATTGTATAGATATGTTTATAGTACTATAATTTTTCTCTTTTCTTCATTTTTTTAATATTCGAATTATTCAACAAAAAATAGAAGGGGGTGGGAAAGATTTTTTTTATTTTTTTTCCACTTTGCTAGCAACTTGTGAAAAAGTACTTGATCTATGGCTTGAACTTGCAGAAAGGAAGAAAAACTCAAACAAGTTGAGGTTTTTGGTTGGAGAATCAATGGGAGGAGCAATGGTACTCCTTCTACACAGGAAAAAGCCAGCCTTCTGGGATGGTGGAGTCTTGGTTGCTCCTATGTGCAAGGTACACTCTTTCTTGCCAATATATTATCTTGAAAATTAAATGCGCAAATTATCGCACATGATAAAATAATTATTGAATCTTGTCCAACTAATAATACTAGGCAAAGATTGTTTGGTAAAAATCTAGATAGTTTATCATGTTAGGCCAGGTTTACACAAGACTGCAGCTCTGTAAGCCTAAAAACAGGGGATTGGTGTTCAGACAGGCTCTTTGCATTTCCAGAATTATCAAAAGACAAGAAGAAAGAAACTTAAGACCAAATATTTTACTCCAATATTGAATATAAATTATCTAAGAATAAATGTACCTTAGCAAAAGGGAAAGAGCAAAGAAACAGAAGCAATCACCATCAATAAAAGAAAACAATCTAACTAACAAACAAAAGCCATAAGCATGAAAAGAGGTGGGAATTTCCACAAAAAGAAACTCTTTTATCCATTACAGTTAAAACTTCATTACACTTTATTGGCTTGATCATTACATTTTGTTCATATATTAGTATGATTTTGTTGTCCAAACCAACAATCAGATTGCAGAAGATGTAAAGCCAAGTCCTTTGGTGATTAATGTTTTGACCAAGCTTACCTGGGTAATTCCCAAATGGAAAATCATCCCAACTCAGGATATTATTGATATTGCCTTCAGAGATCCTGAAGTAAGAAAAGAGGTATAGAACACACACCATCTCTCTTTTCCTTTTCCCTCGAAGCCTCCTTAAAAATGCAGAAATTAATCATATTATTCTTTTCTTTATATGGCAGATTCGATCCAACCCTTATTGCTATAAAGGGCGCCCTCGCCTACAAACTGCTTACCAACTACTTACTGTCAGCTTAGATCTCGAAAAAAGACTTCAAGAGGTTAATAACACTTCTCAAATTTTCTTTTATTTAAGGTTTATTATATTAGTATGAAGAAATATGCTATACTCATTTTTTGGTATTTAACATCTTTTTTGTTTGTCTAGTTGAGTAACTCTTATGCTTTATCTTACATGAATCAGGTTTCATTACCTTTCCTTGTTGTCCATGGTGAAGATGACAAAGTGACTGATCCATCAGTGAGCAAGCTTCTATGCGAAACAGCTTCCAGCTCCGACAAGACCATCAAGTTGTACCCCGGAATGTGGCACTCCCTCACTTATGGGGAGTTTTCTGAGAATATAAACACTGTTTTTTCAGACATTATCGAATGGTTAGACGAAAAAGTGGAGTTAGGAAATGCAAAACTGGAAAGTGAACACAGAATCGGAAATGATGCTTTTCTCAAAGCTAACTCCAGCAAAACAATACTTATAGACTAAAAAAGCTCCACTGACATAAAAGTGCAGTGACATTCAAAGTATGGTATATGTAGTGGCCTTCTAGTAGTAGTAGTAATATAGGTTATGTAAAAAACCCTACTAGTTGTTTTTTATTCATGTTTCTTTATATCATCAATATGAGTAGTATACATTTCTCAGTACTACAAAATCATTCAATGTATCATCTTCATGAAATTATAATCAGATACTTGTTTTTCTTCTAGCTGGAAGTCTGGAACTAGACAAACAATCCATTTTGAACAAGTTTAGGTGATACATATAAGCCGAGCTAACAATGTAGAAGCATGATTAGCGTAAGAAGTTGAACAAAGCAAAAATGTTAACCAAAACCTCAAAGAGTGAAAGATTAGACAGTAAGGGGAGTATCTGCTGTAAGCAAAATTAATACAGAAAAAAATCATGTTGATGTCCCAGATTACAGATTCTTTTTTCAATTTACTTGACGCAAAACCAACTTTTTTGCCTTTATTTCACAAAGAAATCAGAACAGAACAGAGGGGAATCAAAGTAAAGAATTACCCTACATGTATGCAAGAAAACACCAGAAAAGCCTTCAGAATTTTTAAATAAATTAAAACTGAAAAACAAGTTTAAAAGCAGTTGCTTGTTCAGGCTTTAATAATTACTCACTTGTTTTCCCAAGTGGCCTTTTGTACGGTGATTTAACAAAAACCTAAACTAATTTGGATGAAGCCACACAGCACTTAAGCGCCAGTGACAAAACTTGATCATAACATTCATTCCACACATAACAAAAGCACTTGTGAATTAGTAATTTAATAGTCAATGTCAGTTTCATAATGTAATATGCAATAATACAACGAGTAATCTGACAAATTCAATACAATTTCATGGGCGGCTATTTAAAAACTACAAAAAGGAAATCGCCAAGTCTTTGGATTGAGAAAATGATCATTTACTCAACGACAGCGACTATCAAAGAGATGCATCATAATTGTGCAAGCTGAACCTAATACATGTTTTAAATAATTGAGTGCTAAAATGGAAAATGTCAACACATGACCTCTTAAATCAACATTTTATAGGAGTATTTATTTCTATATATGCATCAGAGCAAACCAACTCCTTTCACATGAATCTCATATATGACCAAAATGGGAAACCGAAAATAAATGTGGAGTTGAACTATATTTTACACCTTTTCCCAAAGAATATTGAAGCACATACTTTTTCATGAGGTAGCTCAAATAAAATGCGGTCCATTATATATTTCTCTCTAAATAACTAGAACAGTGTAGCATCCCTATAGCAACAAAATTGAAAACCGATTAGCCAAGAAAATCAATAGTCATGTATGAAAAGGGCATTAAAGGGAAATTAACTTCTAGTATAAAAAAAACCCAGGCTTTATTCAACAACTTACGCGTGAAATGTCGCCATCTAAATTTACAAACACCTTTCCACCTCCACTAGAATAGAACTTTCAGAAGCATAAAGATTCCGGAGGCAAGACACTACATGTGGAATGCTCAAGACTTGCTTATAGTCATGACAGTCAATGACAAGATTAATGTTTTCTTATGATCCAACAGGAAGGAAGCACGGTTCTGTTGTTCCATCAGGGACAAGGCAATGCTTAAGCGACCTGCACTCTAGTTTCATGCTGCATAACCTCCATCAACAGGCCATTTAAATATACCTCAAAGTTCTTATATATAAATCAAAGAAAAAAAAAGCAATGTTCACGTTTGCAAATGAAACAGCAATGTAAGCATTACATTCTGCAAAGACCTCCCCTTTCAGTGTCCAAACTGAACATGGAACACTGAAAGCTGCTACTAGCCAGTTTATTGATAGCAAAACACTATGTAGATATGTAGGTACTAGGTACCTGTAGAGACAAAGGACATTGGAACCTAACTTGTCCTAAAAGCTTAAGCCGATAGGTCTTGGGCCTAACCTTGTATATTAAGCTCTCAACATCATACTCAAACATGATATGGGGCCATATCAACTCACATGTTACCTTAACAAAGGGGTTCCACATTCCTTCCAGAGTTATATACAGAAGGGTCATTAGAAGTAAATGAACTAGCTGTATAACTAAACAAATAAGCCAGGCCTTAGTTAACAAGCTAAGCATAGCATGCAGTTCTTCATATTTACACAAAATAGTTTCATGGCTCTCAGACCTAGGAATTGTGTTAAATGAATCAGAAAGCTAATCAATCACCACCCTACAACCATAGTAACACTGGTAAGAACAAGACCCATTTTTAAACAAGCATTACCCCAAAAAAATAATAATAATGAGTAAGGTGTTCCCACCTCAAATAGACTGAAGAAGCCTGGCCTTGCAAGGATGTGGGATTATAGCAAGAAAGCAGTAAGGTTCTCCCTTTACTTTCAGAAAGTGGAAAGCTTCCAGGGGAAAAGACACTTATCAGGCTTAGGATTTGCACTTGGTCCTCAAAATTTATTAAGAATGGTATACTTCCTCCTTCAAAAAATATAAGAACAAAATGATATGAAAAATACAAAAGAAAATGCTCTTATATTTTGGAATGGAGGTGAAGGAGCAGGATCTAAAAGCCTCAACGCAGGATTTTTTTTCTGTTACCCCAATGTACGTGAATAATACTTCACATTTGTACCACTCCTAAGAATAGGACTGGTGAAAACTATGATTCTCAAACTCTGATCGGCAGACAAAAGTCACCATTTTTTAAATCAAAACAAAGCGTTAACTGGAATCTGTCAATGTCTCTGGACTCGTGATATCAAATTTGTAAGAGCTTTTGAAGAGGTCCCCATTTCTTCGAGTACAGATAAACTATTGACTTCTTTTGTGCATAACGGCACAAACTGTGATAACACGATTAAAATCAAGTTACACGTCACAACGTATCTTCAGTACTAGAAATGAACTAAAACTCTAGCCAACGTGCATTATATTGACTGAAGTATCATCTTGTTTGCTGTAACATAGACAACAATATCAAGATTACTTGAACTGGTATGAAAGTTTATTGGATCTTAAGTTTGTAGATGTTACTAAAACAGAAGAAGTTTCAGATCTCCAGAGGCAATAGTCTGGTCCAAGGTTAACAAAAGCAGGAGATCTTTCACCATCTACGGAAAGTTCCTACTGGGGGTAAGGTTAGCTTCTACTAGAACAACGTGAATCCTTTGCTTTTCTTTTTGCTTTTTTAATTTTTTGTACTTCACTTTCTAGAGGTTAATCTGGCAGGCCACAGACATGCATATGTCACAAAGAAGGAAAAATTATAAGATTAATTCAGTCAATGCTATTTTTTTCAATTTTTTTTTATAAATATCACAAACCTTTGGGTAGATAGACAAATAGACACCCAAGTACTGTTAATACTTGCAGACTATTGGGAAAAAAATTATGGTATAGACTACAAAATTGATTAAGTTAATGAACCCGAAGCTACCATATCCATCTCAGCCTTCAAAACCCGCAAAGATTATATCAGAAGCAGGTTCATAACCTTTATCCTTCATTAGCTTGCTTAACCCTTGTACATCATCCCGTAGTTCTTTAATCTGTGGATGCAATTGGTCTCCAACAACAAACACATGCACATGATTCTTCAGTTCAATCCAGCTACACCCAGTCATCTTACTCACACCTCGAAGTTTCATCATCCTTCTTACCCGTTCCACATCTTCTCGCCTTCCCAATGCTGTATAAATACTAGACAACAACACATAAGTAGATGATTCTTCTGAGTCCAACTCCATCAATTTCTCTCCTACATAAGCCCCTAGTTTGTAATCGTGGTAGTTCTGACAAGCACCTAATAAAATGCGCCACAAATAGAGACCATGATCAAAAGTTGACATTTCTATCAAATCTTTTGCTTCATAGAGCTTCCCGGAACGGGTCAGAATATCAACCATGCATGCAAAGTGCTCCACTCTTGGTACAATACAAAATTCATCAGACATCATCTTGAAATAAACCCAACCTCTCTCTACCAAGCCTGTGTGGCTACAAGCACTGAGAATGTTAACGAAAGTAACACTGTCTGGTTTTGTGCCTTCCAGTCGCATCTCTTCAAAAAGCTCAAGCGCTTCATTGCCACGTCCATATTGAGAAAGACCAGAAATCATTGAGTTCCATGACACGACATCCCTTGCAGCCATCCTTCTGAAGACAAAGTTTCCATCTTCAAGACTTCCACACTTCGCATACATAGTTGCAAGAGCACTTCCAATTGGAACTTCAAGACCAAATCCAAACTTAATGGTATGAGCATGTATCTGCTTTCCTTGCTCAAAAGCAGCAAGGCTAGAACAGGCTTTTAGGACACGGGCCATAGTCAACTCATTGGGCAATATACCCTGTATCTGCATTTTACAATACAAGTCTACAGCACTTTCATTCTCTCCATTCTGAACGTACCCTCCAATCATGGAAGTCCACAAGACCATATCAGGTTCCCGTAAATGATCAAACCCCTTCCTAGCATCACCTACACAACCACAGCTAGCATATATGCCAACCAAAGCTGTCATTATATAAATATGAGATTCAAATGCAGACTTTACAAGATACCCATGAACTTGTTTTCCTTCTTCTATACCACCACTATCACTACAAGCATTTAGGACTCCAACTAAGGTAGACTCACTAGCCTTCATCCCAGCAAAATGCATTTTTGAGAACAGAGTCAACGCTTTTTCACAATCCCCATATTGTGCAAACCCAGTGATCATTGCCGCCCATGTTATAGAATTCTTATCACTTGCCAACTCAAACAAATGAAACGCATCGTCTAAGCTCCCACACTTTACATACATAGTAACAATAGCATTTCCAACCGGCACAACTGACATAAACCCAAATCTGATGACAAGACCATGAAGTTGTTTACCAATATCAATAAATTCATGAAATGTAAAAGCACTAAGAACACTAGTAAAAACAAACTCATTGACACCTTCCTCCTCTTCCCACATCATCATTTTAAAAAGCCCCAAAGCATAACCAGCAAGCCCCTGTATAGCATACCCAGAAATCATCGTAGCCCAAGTAACAGAATTTCTCGCTGGCATTCTATCAAACACCTTGCGAGCGTCATAAACAAAACCCGACTTACAATACAAATTAACCAAAGAACTACCAACAAAAACATCATGACAAGTCGCTATCTTTATCGCAAGCGAATGAGCTTGCTGCCCACCAAATGGGTCTACCAAAATCGAAGCTGCAGTGAAAAATCCAGCAAAAGTGTGGCCATCTGGGAGCAACCCAACTTCTCTCCTCAACCGTTTGAAGAGTTTCACAACATAGAATGAATTTTGGGTACCACCCAGTTGAGAATAGCCATTGATGAGGGAGTTCCATGAGACAATGTCTTTGTCTTGTATAGCTTCGAATGCCAAATTGGCTTCTGGCAAGTGTTCGCACTTGGCGTAGAAGTTGACTATGCTGTTGGCTAGGTAGTTGCAGGAAGCTTTACCGGTTGTGATGATTTGGGCGTGCAGGATTTTGGCTTTTGGGAGGTTTTTGTGGTGAATGTATTGAAGAATTTGAGCGACGAAATTTGAAAGTGGCATCAATTCTGTGATTTTCCGAGGGGCGGAACCAGCGATACACGTCGGAGGCGGCCAAATGTCTATTAAAAAAAATATAATATTAATTTAATAATTAATTTTGTTTGTAAAAATACAAAAAAAATTGAAATAGTATTTATGGTACCTCATAATTTTTTTTATATACATTTTGATGGTTGAATATTCAAGTTATTTTAAATTAAATTAATTTTAACTTTTTAAAATAAATTTAAAATATTTTATAATCTAGAACTGAAACAAATTCAATTAATTTATATAAATAATTATAAAATTATAAATTAACTAAAAAATATTACTAATTATTAATAATAATAAAATAATAATAATTTATTTTTAAAAATATCAAAAATATAATTATATTTTAAAATAAATAAAGTGTTTTTATACCAATAAACTTTGATAAAATTTTAAATGAAATTTAACAAGAGCTTAGAGTATATTTAAAATTATTAAACAATGGGACCGGGCCATGGCGTCCTCCGGCCATGCCTACGGTCCGCCATTTGAGGAGAATAGGCATCACGCGGGAGAGCATATTTCATAAATCGGTTATTAAAAAAGATAATACCGCAACATTTTGAAATTAAGAGCAAATTAATACTCCTTTATGAATTTTAGGGGAGGGAATTTACAATGAATTAATGACTGAGATTTATTGTAAAATAAAATAGTTCAATTGTAATAAATTGGAGAATAAATTGTACATAGTACAAATTAAAATGTATTAATCATTTTACATAAAATTGAGAAAATAATATCTCGCCTGAGACCTTATATTATTTAAAATTATATAATTTTAGTTTAATTAATGAGATATTTATGAAAAAAAAGTTAAAATATCATTCAATTAGTAAATTCACTTACTTTATGGAATTAACACATATATTTCAACTAACTAGATGAATTTTTAATAATTTGATGAATTTATGTATAAGTATCACTTAAGTTAAAATAACTCAATTTTAACAAACTTATAATTAAACTATCTCGTATGTTACACTAAATATAACCCCATTAAAATAAAATAGTTTATACTTTAAACTTGTATTTAAAAATTAAATAAAGTTGTGTAATTATGTCTAACGTCAAGTGTTTTTAGAATATCATTATTTTATGCTTTGTAAAAATTTATTTTGATGAAAATTTTATTCTATTCTCACAGTTATACTCATCCATAGGGATTAGTGGCAGTGTATAATGGTAACCGAGGCAATCTTCCATACTTGAGCCTAGTGGTGTACAAATGATTTGTGGCTTGACTTTAGTTACCTGATCAAAGTTCGATTTGGTCAAAGCCTAATCTTGTTCGGCCTGACTTGGAAATTACGAACAGGTTATATTTTTTTTGACTTAGATCCGGCCCAAACTTCCCTGATACCGTGCCTGATTCACCAAAAACCTGACCCAGTCTGTCAATTTTCTTTTTTTGCAACTTCAATTCTTCCACTGCAAACGAAAACTTCCTATTTACAGATATTTCATTGCATCTTAATTTTAATAAAAATACTTAGCGTAAAAACTAAAAAGTCGTTTATAAAAAAATAATAATAATAAAAAAGATACTTTTCATAATTTTTTTTATTTTTTATTAATAATAGTATAAAATAATACAATATTTTTAAAATTGTACAATATTTGTATTCATTATTGTAATTTGTAAGTTTTAATACACTACTTTTAATTAATACATTAATTAAGTTTAAAATTTTAATTGATGTTCTTATAATATATAAAATTATAAAAAAAAAAAATAAACCAGATTGGACGTCAAGCCCAGCCTGACCTACAGGCTTAAAGTCAAAAGGTCGGGCCGCCCAACCTAGCCTGACCTACAGACTTAAAGTCAAAAGTTCAGCTCGGTCAACGATTAAGACTTGACAGACCCAGGACAGACCAGACCGACCTGTTGTATATAACTTCCTGGGCCGTACAAGTGCACAACTCTATAGAGCTCTAACATGAGATCAAAAGCTCTTCCGATAACATAATTCACTACAAATGAAAAACAATACATGTTTATATAGTTTTTTTAACATTAAGATAATTAAGTTCACCCAATAATAGTTATCAAGAAATAATAGATTCTTCAAGACTAGAATTACATATTAAGAAAATGTTTGAAAAAAATTCACTTGGTACTCTATGGATAACATAGGAGTAAAGAGGGGAGAGAATTCTACAGACTAACATAATCTTTAGAAATTGCTCTGCATAATATAACTACAACAACAAAAGATCCAAAGACTGCAAGAAATACATATAGGAGGTCTAGAGATGTTGCTTGCTGCATCTTCAGGGCACCTTCAATCTACCAAGAGAATGAGGGTATGCATTCTTCCATTCTAGAGTCATATGAGAACTCTCACTTAATTGGACAAATCAATGAACAATGTAGCATGCTTCACCTTGTACTTGGTAGCTAAAATCCGTGAAATCAGCAAATATGTGTGTTGAGTCAAGGGCCATAACTTTGTGACCTACACATGAAAACCCAAACTCAGACAAGTTTAGTGGAGCATTATTATCTGAACTGGAGAGTTGTTGGGGTGGGATGGACGGAGAGAGGGCATACACCACCCACCAAAGAACATAAGTTGGAACAAAAAGCATAGTGTATGAAAACATAAGCAAAGTACAAATCAAAGACAGATTGGTAAAAATCACCATTTCAATGCAGGGGTTCACAAAGAATATCAATATGTAGAAAAAAGAACGGAACAAGGTAATGTTTATGTTGATACTTGATGGTAATGGGTCCGCGCACCTTTGATCTAAGCAATTCTCAGACAATTTTATTGCGAATTTCTTCAAGTTTTTTCAGGATCTCTCCTGGAGTTCTATCCAATTCATCTGCAATTTTCCGCTGCAAATCCAAGGGCAATGTTGGGAACTGCTCACACAGGTCTCCATCAACCACATCCTACAAAATCATTGCAACATTTTGCTGTTATCCTAACATGCTGAATTGAACCAGCATGTTGCTTCACAATTATGACATTGAAAGATAGATTTTCCAATTTTCTAAATATAAACTGCAAAAACTCATTCACAAAAATAGAATTAATATCAGCATCATCTACTGCTGCGTTAAACACGAGATCAAACTAGTTAGTCACCAAAGCCTTTCTTGTCACAAATGTGATTTGCTTAATAAACAATCAAATGCACTCTATAGAGGAGCTTGATCATTCCAATGACTAATAATATCAAAATAGACTGCCTATTGAATAATACACTACTGGTTCTCTCCCCTACGGAAAAATGAAGAAGGAAATAAATTCAATAAGTTGGGCATAATTTGTTGTGCTCTTGGTGGACTTCATCCACAGAGAGAGAGAAACTACAATGCATGAACATAGTACCTCTACTGAATTCAAAATTTAAAACTACCTAACACACAAAAAAAGTTCCCTTCATGAAATAGATCATAAAACCCTCCATAAAATTGAGAAAGATGATAAACTCTATGCCGCTGAACACCATTATTTTGAGCTCGGTGGATTCTGCTCATCCACACACACACACACACACACACAGGGAGGGAGGGAGGGAGGGAGGAAGGATCTATAGTACACGAGCATAGCACCTCTTGCTGAAAGAACCAAGCAAATTATAAACGACTAACACCAGAATGCTAAACTTAGTCCGTTTCCCTCCATAATAAACCTCAGAGATCTTGTTGGCAATCCAGTAAAACAAAACTAGTGAAGATATAAAATATGATGCAAATCTTGGTTAAAGGAATGAATAAATTATCTTTTGCATGCGCTAATTAAGGGATGCATAAATGCACATTATAGGGCACAAGGGAACACAAGGCATACCTTAACAGGAAAATAAGCAGATCTATATGCCATGTGGTCTCTTCCGCATAAAGGTGGGTGTTCCTGCCTCATATGCATCTCCAAATGATTGAAAAAGTCCACATCATCCCTAGAGTTGAATGCAAGCAATGCCCCTAAGCTTCCCATCACAGTTCCATAAATGATAGACTCCTGGCCTCCAGGAATAAGAGATGCTTTCTGCAAGCTTGTTATAGCATCACCAATATGAAACTGCACTATTTCTTCTACTTTGTTCGGGGCTCCATTCAGCTTCCCCTGCTCCCATTTGATCTTTCCACCAGTTGGATCTTCTTCAATCTCATCAGAAACATCCTGTGGTAGTCGCACAAAATAGATATTCCCAAACTTGTCTCCACCTGCCATGGTGTCAAAATCTATATGGTACGTTGCAGTAAGCCATCTTGGCACAGAATCATCAGCAAATATATAAAGCTGATTTTCATCACGCCTATACTTGCAATAATGGAATGACTGTTAAAAAACACAAAAACATCATAAATCATACAGTCAGTAGATAGATATATAAACCAAAAAAAGATGAATTCGAGCATCAATTGCAAGCAGAAAGTAGTTTGTGAGCTGCACCTAATTGACGGAAAAAACATGAAAAAGCAATAAATGAATAAAGCAAATTTTTTATCTTCGCCCTTTTGAGATTTTTAAGGTAGAATATATAACTTGCTTCCTATCAAAATGAAACTGCCTTAAAAACCAGTTAGAAAAGATTTTATTTACGCAAGTCATTTAGCCTAGGCCCTGTTTTGTACATTCTTTTAATTTTTCTTTATTATGTGTATATAATAAATTTACAGAGAAAAAACAAAGAAAAAGTCAAAAAGATATTAAACATAAAAGCCTTGGTAAAAAGGAACTTGTTTTTAAAAAAAAGTTAGAAAGTAATCTAGAATGCATTAGTTAGAAAAGTTCAAAATGCAGATGATTAAGAATTGTCAATAGAAAAAAACTCATTGTATCAATGCAATTCCAAACAGTGCCTAAGGTTCACTGCATGAAGAATGCTTGCATAGTTTTGTTGCATACTGAAGAATGGTTTAATAGATATGCAATTTGTTGAAACCTTAAATTTATTATAGATATCTTTTGTTATATTGACAGAAAGGGCAACTTAACTTGTATAGTTTTTAAATCAAAGTGTAGGGCACTTGGATGGATGAGAAGTGAAACATGGAGACCAGCACAGCAGTAAAGTAATTATTTCAGCAAATTTATGAAGTACTATACAAAGCCCTTGTAAGTCTAACAACCAATCTGTACTAATTGATTCTTCTATTTGTGCATGTGCATTCACATGGACCTAAGATATAATTTTACTTTTTTAATTTTTAAGAAAAAAATGTCCTAAGAAATAACATATGATCCTCAAAACCAAATATCAAAGTTCAAAGTTAAAAATGACAATCAAACATATAATGGGAACTATATATTACGTAAGAGAGTATACCTCCTGAATGTCACCGACATAAATCCGATCACGATATGTGTGAATAGAGGTGATTGTGTTGGGGAATAATTTATTCTCACATTTTCTAAGCAATCTCCGTTTCCCCAAATCATACAACCTAAGCACAGGTCCTATTCCAGCAAGTAATCTTCCTTGGAACTGGGCCAACGCAAGAGGGACACCATCAACTTGTGTCTTGTGCAAAAGTTCAAGGGATCTCCCATCTTTTAGAAAGCGATAAATATGAATATATCCCGCTGAGAAAGATCTTTTGGGCCAAAATTGCAGGCCTTTTGCTGTACCAACAGCTAACAGAGTTCCATACTCTTTATCATGGAAGTTCACTGTGCATATACTGAAGGCAGCTTCATTATCCTGAAGCTCCAGCAGACAAGTTGTTTCTGTTGTCCTTGGGTCAAGAACTCTGATACAAGAAACCCACTTATCCGACTCTGCTTTAGGATAACCATACTGCTCGTCAGAGAGGGGATCGTCCTTGTCCTCATCATCACCACCATTTTCCATCTCCATTTTTCCATTTTCACCCATTCCAGCAGCCTCAAAGCACTCCTTTCTTGCAGCTTCACGCTCTTCTGCAGCAAATGCTCCCTGATCACTCTCAATTATTACTAAAAGTTTCTTCTTGGGTTGAAGCACAAACTTCCTTGGAGTGTACCTCAAAGGAATGGTAGTCTCATTAAATGTTTCTCCTAATCTCTCAATGGTAAACACCCTTAATGCATCTCCAGCAACGGCAACAACACCTTCAGCACACTGATCAGACGAAAATGAGGCTGCATATTCAAGAGTCTCATATGACAGGGGAGTAAGCAAAAACTGTCCTTGGTGGATATAACCAAGCCATGGCCTACTTGACAAACAAAGCATAGCACGCCGTCCTCTCACAGCAACAGAGAAGAGCTTTGGGGCTCGCAGTCCTAAGAACCGGGAGCGAGCATCTGACAGCTGACCTGTCACCATGTCCACCACTGTTCTAAATAAAACCCCACTTTGTAAACCTGCATTAAGAAAAAGACTGGCGGGGTGGTCCGCACCATCCTCACCGCCTACAGAGGCCTGAACTTCAAGAAAGAGGAGAGATTCTGGGGATGAAGATACACTTTGCAGGCTCAGAATCTGCATACAGTCATCAGGATCTAATGATAAGATACGAATAGTGTTGTCGTAAGATCCCACTGCAAGGAATCGAGATCTTTGTCTTCCTTCAGGTACGGGCGCAATGTCCAAACAAGCTACATCCCCAGACATTTCGTGTTTTTCAACCTCCATTAACTGGCCAGTCATATCCACCTCAAAGTATATAAGCTCCCCTCCACTAAGTGCAATTACCACCTGAAGCCTATTAGACCCAACCTTAACAATGGTTCTTTTTCCAGGAGTTCTCCATTCATTTATACGCCCATCTTCCCTTATATGCCTAATACCAGTTGGATGAACTTGCATGAGAGAATCATCGCCTATCAAAGATACAGCAAGAGAAGGGGTAGTATCAAGGAACCCACTATCACTAACTTCTTCAACTGTCTCGCCAATAGAAAGGGTAAGAGTAGCATTAGCAAATGAAACAACAATATAAGCATCAAATTCATCATTGACATTCTTTTTCACAGTCCAAACTGCACTTGGAACACCAGGAAGCTGGGACACAGCCATTTCACTAATAGCCAAACCGGGTCTTAGTATTCGTAGCGAAGAACGAGGACCCCGCCCACAAAGTGAAAATATCTGAGGAGTTTCTTCCTCAAAGAGATTTGTTACTTTCATGTCCATAATTGGCATCAAGCTCTCAAGTTGGTCGATCCTAACTAGGTTCTTCAGCCCTCTGGGCTGGAAAAACACAGGCTGAAAACCTTCTTCTGTTTCCATTAATGTAGAAGACGAGGATTCTACACCAGGATCATCTCCAATTGCCTGGAACTGATACAAACCGTGATTCCCAAACTCTGATGCAGCAAAGAGAAACCCCGATTTCAGCACACACAACGAAGATGTAACCGGGATAGTATCAAAATACTTAATTTTCAACTCGGAAACACGTTCATTATCATGTTCCAATGTGACCTTAAAGACATCCCCATACTCCGTTTGCAAGAGAAAGAAAAACATGGACTTTTGTTTGTGCATAGCAGCAGAAACTATAAGAACCCCACGTTCAGCTGGCAAATCTGCCCGTCTAGGAATCACAGCTCGGACATCCGGATAACCCTGATTCTTATATATAACAAAATTTTCAGCACAGACAAGTACACCACTAGGGCCATCCCCACCACCCGGCACAGTAACAAGCATATTAGCACCATTGTCAACCTGCTCCGACCACTTCCTTGAAACATGGTTAAGCCCTAAATCTAATTCATAAAATGTAAGGTGTTTTTGTGCCTCACTTGCAGCCTGTCCAGTTGAATCCTGGTCAGCTTCCGAATAATCCAACTCGATCGCCGCAAATATTGGATTATCAAAACCACAATCAACCCCAGTAATAGAATACACAATTGTATGTGACTTATGTGCCTCTAAAGGCGACGAAATAGTTAACCTAGCTGAAGTATCTCTATTCAACACATAAACAAGCTTCTGCTTTTCACAAGCACCAATCATTACAGCACGACCTTTTGGGTCAATTGCCAAGTACTGACCCGGAACAATCCGGCGACTGCCCGATTTGCCAAAAGTTTCCTGGTGAATTTTATCAAACACATTCTTTTCTTTGTTGTATTCAAGGATTACTATTCGACCCGAATCAGAACCAACAACAATGTAATCTTTTTGAGCACCAGTTAAACGAAATTGAGCTAAAGAACGAATAGCACCGAATACTTCGACTGAGAGAATGGTTTGGATCTTACCATTATCGTCGGGGCGCAAGAGATCGAGGACTTTGCCGCGAGCGACCACGATTTCCTGGGATTTTCCGCCGGTGAAGCTGCCGTTAATGGCGCAGACTATGCCGGTGGCTTGTTGCAGAGTGAGATTGTAGAGATACATAGCTAAAAAAATGAAAACAAATTTGGAAAAAAAAAATAGGGTTTATATAGAAATACAAAAACCCTAGAAATCAAAAATGATAGAAGGCAACACAAACTCTTCGTGAAGAGAGAAGAAAGGGTTTTAGCAAAAGAAAGTCCATGAGAAACCAAAGTAACAGTTAGGAGCTCTTTAGAATAGAACTACTGATTTGAGCGGTTCCGTGAAGAAACTTCTTTTTCAAGTCCAAAAATTAGGGCATTTCTTTTACCAATTTTGATTTGAGGCTTGCCTGAAAATCTAGTATACAATTAAATTTGTTTTTGGAAATTGATATTTTTACACGTAGAGTGTGACACTCTCAAATCTAAGCCTATACAGTCTAAACTTGAATTGTCAAAATACACAACAATTATTACAATACAATGTACCACAATACAGTATTCAAATAATATACAACTAAGTCTTCATTATTATTGTTTCACTATTTTACAATTTATGAAGACTAATATAGTTACAATTCGGACCTTCACTCCATCCCCCGACTAGACTCAGCTACTCTCTCATCTCTTGTTAAAAAACAATGGAACAAAAGGAAAGGGTGAACTCAAATAGCCCAATAAAGAATATCATGACTAAGATAATGATAAATAAATTATCGTTAGTCTTTAACAGTTGAGTTTTTTGATAGAATAATTTAAACAGCAAGTTTTAATTCAACAACTTCAGTTAAATTCTTAAACAAAGTTCAGATCCACAACTGCAGTAGAATAACAATCATTAGGAAAATCATATGGACTATGATGTCCACTCGCTTCTCTTTCCAATAAAAACACCATCAATTTTTATCATTTGAAATACCACTGGTCATGATAATACAAATTCACAGTTCCTAGTCATAAATCATCTAAGTCAACAGTTCATCTTTGCACTATGACCAAAAATATTCAAATATAACATCAACGGTCATGGTCATATCAGTCTTCAGCCTTTGGTCATAATCATACCAAACAATAGTTATTCTTTGCCCCAGGCCAAAGAGAACTTTCACCACGTGTCATAAAAGACACATCACCATTATATCGCTTTTATCCTATTATCTGTGTCCCAGGCCACAAATATTCACAACAACTTGATTATGATTATTAGAATAACAATAGTGATATAAATGATGAATAGAAGAATAGGATAAATAATAAATATCGGAAGTTTACAATTTTACTTTGTGCAGATTCAAATAATGTCCAAATTGTCAACATCATGTGGAGTGAAATTCAAAAATGATATTCAAGATCCATAGTTCAGAAAAACGGTTACAGTTCAATAGAGAGATTCAGAAAAATAAGAAGGGTTAATTGAAATAATATTAGATGAAGCGCAGACTATTAAGAAAATTATAATCATTTCAGAAGTTTTACCGAACAATACTTACCATAGTAAGTTTAAGAGTATAAAAGAAATAATATCTCTTACCGTAATAAGTTTGAATGATGGAAGATGAAAAAGATAGTATCCCTTACATTATCACGTGACTGGATATTGATAAAAATGAGGTTGATCAACCTATATATTTATAATATAATTAGTAATTATAACAAATAAATTTCAAGGTGTACGATAACTCATATATATCAAAATTATTTAAATAATATAAATTTCTGTAGTGTAAAATAACAACTTCAAAAATAATTTTTGAAATAATATTTCAAAATAAATCTTCCAAAGAAAACTTTTTAAAATAAATCTTCTCAAAGAAGAGTCTTATAAATGAAGATTTGTGAATACCGTGTGAAATAGGTATTTGTGTAATTACTACTCTTTAATAAAATACTTACTTGAAAAATTCGTGCACTCCTTTTGGTTTACAAACACTCAAAATAACTTTACCATTATCAGAGAAAACTCACAAAATACTTGCAATTTTTTTTTTATGTTTTAGATGTGATTTTTCTATTCAGCTCAACAAGCTATTTATAGGAGAAAAGAATGTACTATGCGTGGTAGGTGAGCTGACGTGCTGCACGCCAGTGCGAAAAAATTCAGCAAAGGCAGCAACAACTTCCACCAACACCTCCTAGCAAATTCACATTTTTCGTTCTTCATGTGGGCCCCACAGAGGGTCCACGTACTATTCACATATAATAATTTTATATATATATATATATATATATATTTTCTTCATGTAGGTCCCAGATAATGCTACAACAATAATTCATAAATAATGTAAGAATACGTTATAGATCAATATTAATTTAATAATACAAATTACTATATATTTGCTACTGTGACAATTATTAGGTTCAATAATTTTAAAATACAGTGCAATAACAATTATTGGTACAGTGTAATGACAATTATTAAATCAATAATGCAAAATATTGTGTGACAACAATTATTAATGAATATTGTACAATAACCATGTTATCAGGTCAATAATATGAGACACTGTGCAATACCGTGTGTTACTGTAGAATACCATGTGCTACAATAAAATATCATAAAATACCATATACTACTATTCTTTTATCACCGGTATTTTAATAGTTAAAAGTGATAACACCGTTAACTACTTTTATTTAAAAAGGTTAATTCTGTCATTTTTTATATCCGACAATATTCGATTGTGTGGTCCACCAATGATTGGTTATTTCGGCCCAAACATTCTCCGACAAAATAAAATTTACACATAACATCCTTAACCTTTAACTTTGTCAATTTAACCACTTACTGTTTCAGGAAAAATATATATGAAGAAAAATTAAATTTTGTATTTTATAAAATTTGGGGTTTTACATAGGCCCCACATAAGAACTAATTATGTACCTCCATAATAATTAATATGTGGGCCTTATGTTTGAAAATATCAAAAATTATTATGAAAATATCAAAAAAAAATTCCGGTAAACGTGATATTTGATAATCATAAATGGGAGGAATGACAATGGTGCGATACGACACGTAGTGGGACTTGACGGAGATTACACATTACATTCTCATTTTCAGTCTTATAAAAATTCTCTATACTTCATTTTTTACGGGGATTTAAATTTAATAACCATCTTCATCCTTCCACCCCCATCTGCAGTTTTATAAAAATTCTCTGTACTTACTTCATTTTTTATGGGAATTAAAACTTAACAACCATCTTTGTGACGCTCCCAAATTAGGGCCACACTACCCAATTTGAGTCGTCAAAAGATTACAACAAAATTATTACAATACACTGTTCAATAATACACAACTAAGTATTCACAATTATTACTATTTTACAATACAGTGAAAACTACTATAACAACTATCTCGGACCACTACTCCATTCCCCTTTCCTCCCCGCAAGTCCCGGCTACGCTCTCATTTCCTAAACAATTGAACAAAAAGGAAAGGGTGAACTCAAATAGCCCAGTAAGGAATATCATGACTAAGATAATGAAAAATAAATTATTCTTAGCCTTCAATAGTTGAGTTCTTAATTGAATATAATAGACAACAAGTTTTAAATCAACAACTGCAGTTGAGTTATAAACAATAAGATTAACAACAGCAGTTAAATTCTTAAACAAAGTTTCACTACAGCGAAATAACCACCACTAAGAGAATCAAGTAGATCATGATGTCTACTAGCCTCTCTTTTTAAGAAAATCATCATCAACTTTTATCATCTGAAACACCACTGGTCATGATCATGCCAAACAACAGTTCTTATTTGCCCCCCGCTAAAGAGAACATTCATCACGTGTCCTTATCATCCGACCAAAGACACCAAGCAATTATATCGCCTTTATCTTTAATCACATTTAACCTATATCGCCTTTAACATATCATCTGTGTCCCAAGCCACAAATATTCATAACAACATGATACTTGATAATTGAAATAACAATAGAGATATAAATAATGAACAGAAAAAACAAGATAACTAATAACATGAGGAGTTAACAAATTTAACTTTGTCCATATTCAAATAATGTCTAAATTGTCAACATGATGTATATAAAAATGTGTTCAAGTCCAAGAGTAATGTCCAAGATCCATACGGAGAAGTTCAACGGTAAGGTTTACGGTACAAGGAATTAGTCTAAACTGTTCACAGTTCAAAAGTTCAAGATCCATAAGTTCACAGTCCAAATAAATGTCCACAGTTCAAAAGTTCAAAGTCCATAAGTTCACAGTTCAAATATGCCGATGGAAATTTAATACGAATGTTCTTGTCAAATGGTATTAGATGAAGTGCAAACTATTAAGGGAATATTAATGACTTATTAATTCAAAAAATTTCACCGTTTAATAATATTAGAGATACAAATGAGATACTTTCTTACCGTAGTAAGTTTAAGTGATAGAAGATGAAAAAGATGGTATTTCTTACAAGTAAGAAAGAAAATGATATCTCTTTATGATGATGAGAAGAATGATACTCCTTACCGTAATAAGTTTAAGAGTTTGAAAGAAAAGTGATATCCATTACCTTATCTCGTGATTAAATACATCTTTTATGGGGTTGATCTCAACCTATAGGTATATTCATAATTTAATTAGGTATATTCATAATTTAATTACTAAGTAACACATACCAATTTTATGTATATAAAATCATCAAAGTGACTATATAAATATACTTCAAAATAATTTTTAAAAAAAATAATTTTCCAAAGTAAAATCTTTCAAATGAAGTTTTTCAAAATAAATCTTCTAATAGAAGAGTCTTCTAAAGGAATAGTTGTAAATTGATGTGTGTGTGAGTGTTTATATAACTTTTAAAAGAAAATTTTACTTGAACAATACTCATACCCTTCCAGATCTTCAACGCTTAAGATAATTTTAATACACTTACGGAAACACTTATACTAAGAAATATCTAAAGAGTGGAAAGAAGATTGAGTGAGGAATGTATGAAATTCCTTATGCTAAGCCCCCTATTTATAACCAGAGTTTAACCAACTTTTTCACATACACGTTACACATTTTAATCTCATTTTTTAATCTGAACCATTCGTCAACCAACACACGTTTCACACTTTAATCTGTACCGCTCAATGACTATCACGCGTTTCACGCCTACATGTGTTACCCATTTACACGTGTTACACATTTACGTGTGTTACACACTTACACGTGTTATACACTTTCATATTATTTTATTGATTTAATATCTCAATTATTAAAGATACCGTATTTTTCAAATAATAAATCTGTCTAACTGTTTAATACCTGTAACTACTATTGTAATAATTATTAGCCCAATAATGCAAGATGTTGTGCATTATGACAATTATTGATTTAATAATGTGAAATAATATGCAATTAATAATGTAAAATATTGTGTAATGACAATTATTGATTCAATAATATAAAATGCTGTGTAATGACAATTATTGATTCAATAATATAAAATATTGTGTAATGACAATTATTGATGAAATACTATGCAATAGCCACTTTATCAGTTCAATAATTTAAATATTATGTAATATCGTGTGTTATAGTAAAATACCATATGTTACCATACTTTTATCACTGGGTATTTTAACAGTTAAAAGTGATAATACCGTTAATCATTTTTATTTAGAAAGGCTTCTGCTGTCGTTTTCTTCATCCGGCAATATTTCGTTATGGGGTCCACTCATAACTGAATATTTCGGCGCCGTCGTATAAATATTCCCCGACAGAATGAATATTCCCGACAGAATGAATATTCTCCGATAGAATGAATATTCCCCGACCAATCGAATATTGTCCGACATACAAATTTTGTACATAACATCATTAACTATAATTTTTATTAATTTAACACCTTACTGTTAAGCATAAAATTATGAGAAAATTTTTAAATCTATTTATTAAAATTCAAGGTCTTACAATCTTCATCCTCTCGAAAAACTGAAATCCTCAAGAAAAATTTATATCACCACAGTGATTAATATTTTATGAATTTTTTAAATAGAAAATTCAGTTATAGTTATATTTAATTTACAATAATACATACATGAAAATTAATTATATTTTAACATATACAGGATAAAATTAAAAATAAATCAAATAATAATAATATATATACACATAAGGACGTATATTTTAATTAATTTATAATTTTTTGAGAACAGGTACGGGGTAGGGATTGGAACAGGGGAGACAAATATCATCTCCTCCCCATCCCCATAAATAACATTTGGTATTTTTCTATCCCCAAACTTCATCCTTAGGAAGAGTCAAAATCACCATCCTCAATCGGGCGAGGGGCGTGGAAATCACCATGAGGACAGGTCAAATTGCCACCCCTACTTAAGGCCTGTTTGGCAATAACTTATTTTAAAACTACCTATAAGTTAAACTTTAATAGAAATTATAAGTCATTTTCAGTTATTGTTAGAGCTGATGCCCTAGAGGCTAATTATTTGATGTAATTGCTTAACATATTTGATATTATATTTGATTGAATAAATGAATTATTTTATTATGATTTCATTTACTGCGTTATATAAATGTTAACATAATAAAAGCCCTTAGAATAATGATACGAATTATATAGCTTTAAGTATATGACTTGAACATGAGATTATATAATTACAATTAGTATCATTGCTCTTAAATGTCCCTAGTCGAGTATCATTGTTAATGGGACAACAATGATGCATTGAGACTAGTATATGGATTGAGTGATGACCAAATCTCATTGGTCATAAATATATGAGATATTTGAGTAAATGCATAGGTACATGTTAGAGAACAATGTACTGGACTGACCCACCATGAGAATTCTACGTGGAACATTATGTAAAATGTCATAAGAAATTCTCAGAGTGACAATGATGTAATGATCCTCCGACCTGAGATCACTATATTATTACACGAGAATTTATGTACTTTGATATCATCAAATGTCACCTTTAATAGGGTAGACAATAAAGGTGATTATTGGGCACATCATGAATCGTGTAAGGAATATGAGTGATCTAGATGAAATTTAACCCTCCTATATATTAGGGGTGATATCTATAGGCCTCTTGATTGAGTAGGACTATGAAATGCATGGTCATGCTCAAATATTGATTTGTTTCATATAGTCTACCCATTGATCAAGAAAACTCAGATTAAATTATGAAAAGTATGATACTTTCTATGCCTCGAGTTTAATCTAGGATGTCAAGGTTAAAAGGATTAAATTGCATTGAAACATTGGTCACAAAAAGGTTGCATCGAATCACTGATCTTATTATTATTTGGGTAGCAGTGATGCATTACTAGATGCCGCTCACTGTTTATAATTTTATAATATGATTTTAAAATTATTGCTAACATAATAATAACTTATAGGGTCACACACTTAGAACGTATTTAAAAAGGAATTAATTTAAATTGTAAGTATTTAAATATGTCAATATGATTGATAGTATTTAAAATTACGAATTTAAATTAATATGATAATTTATATATATGTATATTAATTATGTTAAACTTAATTAAGATATAATATATATAAATTCGGATTTTATTTTTCTAATTAAATTAGGTTTTGGTAAATTCCTATTAACTACTATATATATGATATATCAATAGTCTTAATCACGTAAGGAACAAAAAACTAAAAAAACCCTAGCCGCTTTCAGAAAGAGGCTAGAGAGAAAAATAATTCAGAAATTCAGATCTTGGTGGCTAGTAACGCGGTTCTTTTTGCTGCAGATCGTGGGACGATTCGCGGAGCGTTCGTGTGGATACTGTAGAGACGCAGTCGCTAGATTGCATTGAAAATTCGAAGCCGTTCCAGAATTTCATCGTCTCCTGTCCATGTCGGATAATCGGTAAAATAATCTAAACCTCTGATTAATCTGTTTTCGCATGGATCCTGTCTTAGGGTTTCAGATTTTTTTTTAAATTCTGCTGCTTTTATTGTGTCGAAACCCTAACAGTTATGACTTATAAAAGAAAGTGTTTGGCACCGGTTTGACATATAATTAAAAATTAAATTAAATAAGCTATGAAATTACTTGACTTATTCAAATAAATTATAAAAATTACTAAAAAAAATATTAATAAAAAATATTGATTTAAAATTTCATTATAAAAATCACCATTTCAATATTAATAAAACATTATAAAGAACCATAATTTCAATACTTATGAGTTTTTTTTTTTTGGACATAATATCCATGAGTTATTAATCAATATTATTATTACAATTCTTTTAGACATTTTAGTGTAGTATTACTCTCATTTTGTTATTTTTTTTATTCTTTTTATATTTTGAGACTTGCAAAACTCAAAATAATTAAAAGAAAGCAAAACTTAAATGAATATGAGCCTAATAAATATTAATTTAATTATTGTTATTTTAAATCTTAATATCAATTAAAAATTTAAATAAAAAATAGATGGAGGGATACAAAAAAGGAGAGGGAGAGAGAGGTAGGAGAGAGAGAGAGAAAGAGATAAGGTTGAGAGAGAGAGAGGGGAGATATAAAATGAGAAAGTAGATGTAATTTGTAAAAAAGATTTAAGGTAAAATAATTATTATACTTGGTCAAAGTTACGTATTTAATTTGACTTATAAATCAAAATTTGAAAAATAAGAAATTAGTACATCTTAAAAACAACTTATAAGTTAAAAATTTAGTCATGATAGAATATTTAAATAATAGAAAATGACTTATAAGTTGGGTCATGGCTCAGGATGTCACCTACTTATTATTTGGAGAAACTTATAAAAATAAAATATCCAATTTGTGAGTGTTAATTTTTTTATTTTATGATAGCGATAAATCAATAAACAAAATATTGTTTATGATTTAGAAAGTTTAAAATTGACTTTAATTTTGATTGGGAGGGAGTATACATTTGTAATAAACATAAATAGCCAATGAGGCCTAGCTAGTTCAACCGACTGAATAAAATTCCATTTTTCAATCACCTTGTGGTGCAACAACTAAAGAATGAAATTCCATTTTTCAATATTGCAGAGGAACTACATCTCATCAACTCCACTTTTTATGCAACAACTTCATCTCATCAGCTTCACTTATTCATTATACAAACCTTTTAAAAATTAATGTGTCATGCAACAACGACATTTCATCAGCCCCACCAAGTTTCATTGCACTGTCCCAATATATATATATATATATATATATATATATATATATATATATATATACGTGTGTGTGTGTGTGTGTGTGTGTGTGTGTGCGCGCGCGCCCATTAACACATGTCTCCTCTTCATTTTATTTCATATCACCCTTCACAAACCCAAAATGGTCAAAGCTAAGTTGAACACCTCTAACATGCTAAAAAACACCATCCACCTCTTGTTACTAGCCATTACCATTAGGTGTGCGAGCTTAGGAGCTCAACTCGGATCCTCAACCAAGTGAACCCACAATCATTTGTCCTTGCTAATGAGCCTGAAGCATCAGATCCAACTGAAATTGATGAACATGAATTGGCATCCGTGGTGGGCCATGCCACCATGTTGCCAAGTAGCCAAATCCTAGCCACTGCTACCACCTTGCCTGTTATTGACGTGGCACCCCCACCTGGCTTTGCCATCCCAGTACCAAGTGGGCTTGGAACAGTCATTCCACCAAGTGTCACTGCTACGCCAATAACAACCCCTACCATCCCATTGTCAGTGGGCCCGGAGCTGTCATTCAATCTAGTGCCCCTCGCCTCACTTGTTGCATAAATAGCAACCCCTGCTACCACATTACCGAGTGGACTTATGGCAACGGGGACAACCTCCACTACCGCCACCTCGACAAACATTGAACCCCCACTGGCCTTCTTCATGCATGACATCTTAGGTGGGTCCAGCCTTTTGGGTAAAGTGTTCATCGGGCTCATAGCCAACTCCCAAGCCAATGGTCTCCCGTTCTCCAAAACCAACAGTCAAGTCTTCCCAATCAACGGTGTGGTCCCATTTAACACCATAAACAACATAGTCAACAACAATAATATCCCATTCCTAGTAGGCCTAAATGGCTCTCCAACCTCCACAGTCGTTCAAAACAATGGTAACAACTTACCCTTTGTCTCCATCGGACAACTTCCAACAGGAATAACCCTCTAACAACTCATGTTCGGCACAATCACTATGGTCGATAACGAGTTGACCGAAGGCCACAAGCTCGAATCCTCTATATTAGGGAAAGGACAAGGATTTTACTTGTCAAACTCTCTTGATGATAGTAGCCACACACTAGCATTAACAACATTGTTCCACGGAGGCGATCAGGACCACGTGGACAACACCATAAGCTTCTTTAGGGTCCACCGCACGGCCTCGTCGGAGTCTTAGACTGCTGTGATTGGAGGGACTGGAAAATATAAGCATGTAAAAGGGTATGCAACTATTGAGACTATTCATGTGGGGGATTAACACATAACAGATGGTGTTGAAACAGTGATGCATTTCACTGTCTACCTTACTTATCTATAGATTGTATATATCTTCTTGATGTTACTTTTTTTTTGTCTTTAAGTTTCTGTATTTCATCTGATTTATTTTCGAATGTATTCTAATTGAATGGTCATTTATAAACAAATCTTGATTTACTTGTTTGCTCCAAGGTCCTTTACTTTAGGCTTTATATGGAAATTGGAAGATGTGAGAGGAAAAGAAAGGGTAGGGAAAATAAAATAGAAACGTAAACATTTATTGGAGTTTCGTCAAGCATTCTAGCTGTGGAAACAGATGCAATATATATAGTCAAGAACGTTCAGGGTGTGACACTGGTTGTAGAAGAAAAAAAATATAGGAACTGCCATAAACCCTCAGACAAAAATGAGGCATTAAATTAAAGATGGTTGGCTAATATATGATTAGGATTCGGATCACGGACCCAAAGGTGTCAAGCTATATACACACACACACACACACACACACACACACACACACACACATATATATATATGTTAGGTTGAATATTTCGCTAAGCCTGATCCGGTAGTTCATATTGGGCTAGGCCCAACGGACCATCAGCTTGACAGTCTTTTATGAGGACTTCTTAATTCGATAGGCTTGGGTAGGATTCCTAAACCCATTCGGATAATGACTACCTACTACATTTAATCCTACTTAGAGTATGAGTCATGCTTCCTAAATGGTTTATGATAGTTACCTTATTATTTAATTACTATTTCTCCGATGGACATTCCTATTAGGACTGGTAAGAGTCAAGTAAGTGTTATAAATACTCGATCAATAATGGAGGTAAAGGTGACGCTATTATACTCTACTAAATACTTAAGTCTTCATTTTTGACCTATCTTGAAACCTTCACTAACACTCACACTAGATGAGTCCACTGATGGCCCAAGCCATTAGGACTTTTGTGCTGATATTCTTTCCGGACAGCCGGACAGAATCAGGCGTCAACATTGACACTAGAAGGAGGACCCTTAGTATTTAGTATCAAGCAATTTCTTCCATAAAAAAATAATGGACATGGAAACTTTACAATCACAGTGGAGTCAAATTAACTCACGATGACCACCCTCCTCTCAGTCTCGCCGGGAGACGATAACAGATAAAGAACGTTGTCTCCAGGCGATCATCGATAAGAAGAAAGCTCTAGGCATCTAGCAGAAAGAGCTTGATAAACAATACCAGGAACTGAACGAGGCTGGAAATGATCTTTTGAGCTAGAGAGGCTCGGCCTCCCGCTCAGACCATCGTGACCATCGAAACGATGAATACCTGGAACGACGCGGGGGTGGTGAATAAGATTGAGACAGGGAGCCGGTCCGTTCTAAGTCAATCTGGACGACGGACTTGCAGAAGTGAGCCAAATCACCTTCAAAGAAAGATCGGGGAGACAGACGAAGCCATGAAAGCCATATTAGAGAATCCTCACCCAAAAAGGCTTCGGATAAGTATTATGGGTCCAAGCAAGCTCGGTCCTCTCCATTTTTAAAAGATTTAGAAGAGGCCAAGATCGACCAAAGTTGTAAAGTACTTACCCTAAAGATGTACGACGGAACAGGAGACCTTTATGATCACACCTACTCATTTGAACAGGCCATGCACTTCCATGGCCATGATGCGGTGGCGATGTGCCACCTATTTTTATCCACCCTGAAGAAGACTGCCAGATTGTGGATCACTTCCCTTCCATCCGGGTTTATTAAATCATGGGAAGAATTGCAGGAACAATTTCACACCCGCTTCGGGAGCAACAAGAGACGTGTCAGAATAATGACATCCCTCCTACAGGTGAAACATAGGTCGAATGAAACCCTTTGGCAGTACATCAAAAGGTTCCAAGAGACTGTTTTTGAGATCAACGGGATCGACCCAAAGCAAGTAATCCAATTTTTACCTATGGAATTAAATGTAGATAGGTCTAGCAGGTTGATCGAAGAGCTCATCTCAAGGGCACCAGAGACTTTATCTAAGACTTATGAAAAAGTTGACAAGTTAGTGGAGTTAGAAGAGGCTCTCGCCAATCTTCGGGGTTCATAAAAAAACACAGGTGATTTTCACCAGAGAAACCCCAGAGCCGATAGTGCCGAAAAGAAATTCAACGACAACGGCAAAAAAAAAAATGACCGAAGGGATTCTAACAGGGATCGACAGCAGAAGAACGATCCCCCGAAGGATAGAAGAGTAACGACAAGGATTATACACCCCTGAACACCAGTAAAAGCAATATCGTTAAGGCAATAAAAAAATCAGCCTTTGTACGAGAAGACCTCGAAGATCCGAATCTTTGTAAGACAGAAAAATGGGGACAGATACTGCACCTATTATGAAGTAAAGGGGCATGATATTGATGAATGTTACCAGCTGAAAGACTTCTTAGAAAAACAAGTACGGAACGACAATCTCGATTGTTATGTTGCCGATTCCTACCGACCACCGTCGACCTTTGATCGTATTGAGCCATCTCCACCAATCACGGAGCCAAGAGGTATGGTTGATGTCATCTCCGGAGGATTGATCTCCGCGCTTTCTAACCGAAAGAGGAAGGCTTTCACTAGGGAGGTTCTTCAGGTGTCCGGCAAACCACAAGACGTCAAGTTCGACCTCATCACCTTCTCTGATGACGATTACCCATCGGGAATGGTCACACCTCACCAGGATGCCCTGGTCATTACAGCACAGGAAAGAACTATGGATATGAAGCAGATGCTTGTTGATAATGGAAGTTTAGTAGATATACTCTACAGTCGAGCATACAATCGCCTGGACTTGGGGGGAAGGAAGTTGGAGATCTGCAATGAGTCCCTCTTATACGAGTTTGGGAATAACCCAGTCCGTATAGCAGGGACGATTAAATTGCCTGTGATCTTCGAGACTCCACCAAAGCAAGTCTCTATTATGGTCCGTTTCTACATAGTTCAAGTGGAGAGTAATTACAACGCCATCTTGGGAAGAACGACTCTGTCAGCACTAAAAGCAATTACTTCTATCCCGCATTTGAAGATGAATTTTTCAACCAAAAATGGGATCGGGGAATTAATAGGCAATCATGATCTTTCCTGAAGATGTTACCTCCAGACCATTCAGGCATCCCCTACCAGTGATAATAGGCAAAAAATCACGATGGAGATTGAGCTTGAGCCTTTCACGGAGGGATGCACCAAACCAATTACAACACTAGTCGAAGACACGGTAGAAGTCCCATTGTTTCAAGGGAATGATGAGTGAACTGTACAGATTGGAACAAGACTCCATGAAGATACCAGAACTCGACTGGTTACCCTCTTACAAGAATATTCAGACATCTTTGCATGGGCTCCAGCTAATATGCTAGGCATTGATAAGACCGTGGTCGTGCACCAGCTAAGTGTATGCCCGAGCTTGAAACCTGTAAAGCAGAAGCGACGGAATATAGCTACCGAAAGACAAAAGGTAACTGATGAAGAAATTAATAAACTTTTGGCAGCTGACTTTATCTTTGAAATTATATATCCAGAATGTTTCGCCAACGTGGTGCTCGTTAAGAAGCACAATGGGAAGTGGAGGATGTGTGTGGACTATACAAATTTGAATAAGGCATGTCCCAAGGACTATTACCTTCTCCCGAGCATCGATCAGCTGATCGACTCTACCTCGGGACATACAATAATGAGCTTCCTAGATGCTTTCTCGGGATACAATCAGATTGCTATGCTTGAAAGTGATATCCTGAAGACGGCCTTCATCACTCACCGAGCCATCTATACTTACAAAGTCATGTCCTTTGACTTAATTAATGCGGGAGCCACTTACCAACGAATGATGAATAGAGTGTTCCGTGATCAAATTGGGAGGAACATGGAAGTTTATGTTAATGACATGATCGTTCGTAACATGAGGGAAGAAGACCACTTATCCGACCTGAAAGAATGCTTTGAGAATGTCAAATCCCATAACATGACACTCAACCTAACTAAATGTATTTTTGGCCTCGGGTCAGGCAAATTTTTGGGATATACGGTTAGCCGAAGAGGGATAGAGGCAAATCCCGAGAAGATATCGGCTATCCTTGAAATGCAGCTGCCGAAAAACTTTAAAGAAATTCAACGGTTGATGGGGAGGTTGGCAACTCTTCGTCGATTTGTGGCACGCTTGGCCGAGAAGTGTCTCCCTTTCTTCGGCACTCTAAAGGGAGCTCAGAATCAGAAGACATTTCTATGGACCAAAAAGTGCCAAGAGGCTTTTAGGCAAATTAAAAAGTATATCTCTTCTCCTCCGATACTAAGCAAACCCCTTCCAGAAGAAGATTTACAGCTATATTTATCGCTACTTCTTTGGTAATTGGGTCAGCTCTGATAAGGGAAGATTCGGAAGGGCAAAAACCTGTCTATTACGTAAGCCATGCTCTTCAGGATGCTGAAACCAGATACCCAAATCTAGAAAAGTTGGCTTACGCATTAGTCATTTCTAGTCGGAAGCTCTGACATTATTTCCAGGGACGGACTATCCTCGTCCTTACTAATCAACCTCTTTGAAAAGTTCTCTACAAACTGGAATCATCGGGAAGATTGGCAGCTTGGGCTATAGAGTTGAGCCAATTCAACATAAAATTCCATCCTCAGACGGCTATCAAAGCTCAAGCGCCCATTGACTTCATCATTGAATGCTCCTTTCTCAATGAATCAGAAAAGGAAACGGATGGTAATGGCACTATAGGGGTTCCCGAGGAATCGGTATGGACATTATTTGTGGACGGATCCGCTACCAGGGCGAGGAGCGGGGCTGGCGTAATCCTCACTTTTCCGGAAGGTTTTAAAGTACAACAATCAATACAGTTCGGGTTCATCACCACTAATAACATTGCAGAGTATGAAGCATTAGTGGCAGGATTGAAACTGGCCTGAAGTCTGGAGGTGAAAAACTTGGTAATCTATAGTGACTCCCAACTGGTGGTAAAACAAGTCTTGGGGGAGTATGAAGCGAAAGAGGTTCACTTGCAGTCCTATCTTCAACTAGTCCGGTCACTGCTAACATATTTTTTGAAGCATCAGATCATAGGCGTGATTAGATCGAAAAATACAATGGCCGATGCCCTTTCCAAATTGGTGACCACCGATCAAGTGGAGTTAGAAGGACCTATTTATTTGGAAGATCTTCAGCATCCGAGCACCCTGGTTCAGACAGTAATGAATATTGAACAGGGGGATTCTTGGATGACCCCAATCTTTAAATTCCTTTTGACAGGGGAACTACCCGAAGACAAATCTTTGGTCAAAGAATAAGATATAAATCTTCCAAATACTGCATGATAAACGATCAATTATACCGAAGATCATACTCTTCCTCATTATTTCGGTGTCTCAACCCAAGAGAATATGACTATGCACTTTGGGAAGTACATAAAGGTATATGCGGGGACCATGTAAAGCACTAGCCCATAAAATCCTAAAGCAAGGATATTTTTGGCCGACCATGCATCAGGATGCTAAGAACTTTGTTAAAAAATGTCATAAGTGTCAATTGTTTACGTTTGTCCCGCGTCAATCTCCCGAAGATCTTGTTCTCATCCTATCTCTAGTACCCTTTGATGTCTGGGGAATAAATATCCTAGGTCCTCTTCCAATCGGAAAGGGACAAGTGAAATTCGTAATTGTAGCCATTGACTATTTCACCAAGTGGGTAGAAGTCAAACCCCTTGCCAGAATCACCGAGCACACATGTCTTCAGTTCTTCAGAGAGCAGGTGGTTTACCAGTTCGACATACAGATGGTTCTGGTATCTGATGATGGGCTTCAGTTCGCCAGTAGGGTATTCGAAGGCTTTTTAACCAAACTTAACATCCTACATCGACGGACTTTAGTGGCCCATCCTCAAGCTTAATGGTCAGGTGGAAGTTACTAATAGAACGCTCCTTCACGACATAAAGAGAAGACTTGAAGATGCAAAAGAAGCTTGGCCAGAAGAGCTTTTGCATATCCTCTGGGCTTATCGAACAACTCCTCGGACTACTACCGGGAAGACACCCTTTAAATTGACTTACGGTGTTGAAGCCTTGATACCTATTGAGATTGGGATACCATCATCCCGAGTCCAAACCTTCGACAAAACTCTCAATAGTGAAGGTCTTCGGCAGAATCTTGACTTATTGGAATAGGAGCGTGATTCTATAGTCATTTGGCTAGCTACCTATCTGCAATGGACTGCTCGACATTTCAATAAAAATGTCAAGAACAAGTCGTTTAACGTCGGTGACCTGGACCTTTAGCAGGCCGAGGCGTCCACACCTCGGGACACTGGTAAATTGATGCCTACATGGGAAGGTCCATATTTAATGACCGAAGTCTTAAGGGCTGGAACGTACAAGCTTCAGTGTATAGATAGAAAAAATGCTCCCAATACTTGGCATGATGTTCGGCTTCGTAGGTATTATTAGTAGTTTCGATCAGGTACTTAGCCCAATTTTGAGGCTATATTTTAAGTCGATAGGATTCGTACTTAGTTTAATTTTGAGGCTTTATGTTTGCTGAAAGTGTTCTCTTTTCGATATTAATGAGAATCTTTTACATCTTCTTTTTTTATTACTATTTTGATACAAACACTTTAAATTCATCTCCTAGCCTCATCGAATATACATCTGATCAGGCTAGCAGGGGGCGAAATAGTATAAGGAAACAGTTATACATACAAATGATAATGAGAAAAGATAATAAGATATAATCATTCAGTTGTAATAAAATCGTGCATACAAATCAATCTTCGAGGATTACAAAGTAAAAAAGAAAATATAACAAGTCTTTTGGTACAAATCAATCTTCCCGAAACACAATTTTGAGCTGATCGGGATCATGACCCTTTCCCCTAGCAAGTTCTCGAGCATATTCAAACTCATCGCTAAACTCATTTACCACAGAAGCATAAATGTCTGTTTAGAAGTCGTCCGAAGCTTTATACTCATCTATTACCTTTCACTTGAGTTCGGGAGTTAGGACGCTTGGGGAGGCAGAGGCTATCGGTCCTTTCAGCCAATCGGCTTCCTTAGTAGCCCAACCTTCGACAATCAGCTCAATGTTGTCTTTGAGATTTTTCATCTGATCAGTTTGAAGTTTGGTAAGGTTTTCTGATTGGTCGAGGTGTTCCTTTTGAGTCTGAACCTGGGACTCGAGCTCTTGTAGATTCTTCTCAAGGAGGACTTTCTTGAGTTCCTTAGCATTGGCTAACTCGAGGGTCTGCTTCCTCCTCTTTTCAGAGTTATGTAGTTGGGCCTGAAGATAGGTGATCTCCTTATCTTTCTCAACCCTTACATTCCACATCTCTTCATAGTCATTCTTCATGATATGGAAGACGTTGTGTTGATTCTTCAATTGTTCCCAGATCTTCTAATGATTCTGCACAGCTTCGATGCGCACCGGCTCTAGTACTTTCTGTTCATTGGATACCTTCAGGAAAATCGCATTTTCCTAATAGAGAATGGTTAATCCATCAATAAATCAGAACTCTAGCCAATCGGGAGCAGTTAAAATCACAAAAAGATTGATACTTTTGTGTGGAAAGAGAATAACATCTCCATCAACGTCTTCAAGTTGGCATCTTCATAACCAGTTGCAGCAAATGGGATCATTGAGGAACTTAGTGCATCCATGCTTGGTCCATCATCGGTTCTCGCCTCTTCGGTCACTATTGGAGGGTCGATAGGTCCTTTTTGCTTTGAACTTAAGGGTTCCTGTTCTTCAGTGATTTCTTTCTCCATGGTTCGAGGAGGAGGGACTATCGATTCTTTCTGCTGTTCGATGACATCCAACTCGATAGGCGGGTTGTGACGTCCCCAAATCCGGGTTCCATAACCTCGAGTTTGGTTCTCACTATTCAACACATTACTAACAATTAAATACATACATTGCATTTAAATATCGCGGAATAATACATATTGGTTCCCTTCAAAAGGTTACAATACCAGGGTCTATCAACCTTAACATAAAAACAGTTCCTATCATAAGGAATTACAAAAGGTTTAACAACCGTAAATACATAAATAAAGATCTAACTAGCATGCATAAGCTACTTAAGCTTTGGCCTTTCCTTTTCCCTTATCCTTCCTGGAGCAATCAGGATTATCTGAAAAATGGTTCATGATATAGCAAGAATGAGCAACTAGTTTGCTCAGCAAGTTTAGAACAATCATATAGATTTAATATATCATGAATGAATGGGAAATATCAACAATGATTCAACAATAGATATAACAATTGTGAATGAAACAGGATTCAAATTTTAATAAACAGAATATTTGAATCTTAAAATGCTGAGTGGTCACTAAGGACCCTGAACTAACTAGGGTATAATAGAGTTTCCTCTGACCCTTTGAGTTGTTTGGTTTTCAAGGGGATCAGCCTATTCAACCCGCTGTATATGCATTACATTTAGTCACTGGCGCCCAAAGTCGGTTTCCCGACACAAAATCCCCTAATTTAGGGTTGTTCAATTCTCAGACTTAATATAAGAAAATCCGCACCCAACAATGGTTTGGATAAGCTTTTAAAAGTATTCAAGTTATTGAATTTAGAAACGCAATGTCTAGCTGAACTATTAGCTTCAGACATTTTTAATACAGTTCATGAATCAAGAACTAACAAGCTTCAAATGCACTAAGTGCGATTTTATAAACAATATGGATGTGGAATAATTTTAAATAATTAAACCACTTCAAGCTTTAACAATAAATACAAGTATGGAAACTTGTTCAACGATAATAATTGAGTAGGGTTAGAGAACTTGCCTGTTTGCTCAGCTACAATAATTGTCTAGCTTTAACTAACTTGCTTTGAAAGACCTAACATTAATAAAGTCGGTCTAATAATTAGTACGGCGTATTTGCATAACTATACGCTTAATAATGAACTTATTTACCACACATAAGTACTAACACATAATTTACATTAGTCAAAACAATATTATTAACCTTATAGACACTTAATCATTTTAGGTTAATAATTTAATAAGTTAGAAAATATTTTTCTTAAGTGTTGGACACTTATTAAACCCTTAAACAACTTATTATAATTGTTTAGTTCAATTCAATTTATTTTATTAACTCAATCTCTTTTTAATTACTATTTAATATTGATTAAATAGAAATTAATTAATTAACTCTAGTTATTATAAATAATAACTAATTGTACTTACTTATTATTTAATTATAATTAAATAATAAATAATTATTAACTTAGTTTAAACCTTCTTTAATTTAATGTTAATCAACCAATAATTAACCAAGTAATTAACCTTACTTATTATTTAATTAAGGAAATTAAATAATAGTTTACTAATCTTAATCCTCTTTAATTATTATTTAATGTCAATTAAATAATAATTAATTATTTAATTAATTTTAATTATTATTTAAGGTTAAATAATAATCAAATCATTCTTATTTATTATTTAAATTAAATAATAAATTATTACTCTAATAACTTAATTTCCATTAATCGTTATTTAATGTTAATTAAATAATAATTAATTACTTAATTATCTTTATTTATTATTTAATAATATTTAAATAATAAATAATTAATTTATAAATTTTATCTCTCTTTAAATATTATTTAATAGGCATTAAATAATAATTGCTAATTTATCATCTTTATTTATTATTAACATTTAAAATAATAAATAAATAATAAATTTATTTAACCTAACCATGGTTTAGCTAACTAGATTAATATTTAAAATATTTAAATATTAAACTTTATGAAAAATATCCTCCCCAATATTATTTTTGTATTATTATTATTTTTGTTATAATTTTAAATTAATTTTCAAATATTTAAATTAATTAAAATTAACCCGAATGGCATTTTCGTAAATAAGTTGAAAAACCGGACCGAGGGCAGAATGGTAATTCTGCCAAGAAAAACACGGAGGGGCAAAATGGTAATTTCGCCGAAAAGTTTCTTACCGCGCATTGCGCGCGTTTTGGTTTGTTACGGGTCAAAACGACGCCGTTTTTGAAAAGCCGGAAACGGCTTCCGCGCGTACGCGCGGAGTGAATTTTCTACGGACGCCAAACGACGTCGTTTGGCTCCGCGTCCTCGGTGAACAGTGGCAGCCGCGCATTGCGCGGAAAGCCTTAAAATTTTTTTCTTCCCGCAGAACGTGAACAGTGTTTCCGGCTACCCATTTTAAATAAAAATATACCTTCAATAAATCTTTAACTCTTCAATAAAAATCCAAAAAAATTACCAATCATCTTATATTAATTTATAACATGAAAAATTAATTTTTCATGATTTAATATCAATATTTTTTTATAAAAATTTTTACATCACTTAAACTACCACAAATCATAACTTTTTGTGTATAACTCCATTTTGAGTGATTCAAACTTTGTTTTTCTCATGATTTAATGTTCTATAATATTAGAACATCAAACCTAAGTTTTACAAAAATATTTTTGGTAATATATTTCAAAACTTGTTTACACACTACTAAACACATATTTTAGCATATAAAATATACCAAAATACAAACCAAACATATTAAACTCAAGCATGGCATAATTATTACCTCTACACATTAATAATTATATTAACATGCTTATACTAACATGGTGATTTATTTAATTTAAAAACAAAACTTTATTTAAAATAACCATTACCTTGATTTAATGGTTATCTTTCTTTTTCTTCCAAAGTAGGTGATGAATGAAGATGACATGCACCAAGAACTCCTTCTCCTCTCTTAGTATTTTGATCTTACTATTTTCTCACTCTCAAATGCTCTCTAGCTCTCTCTTTTGTTTGAAAATAAAAGATGAGAAATGATTTTCAAAATCTACTAAATTGTAAGTATACTTACAATGGGCATAGATATAAAATCTATATCTATCAAATTTCCATAATGAGAGAGCAAGGATACTTACACAAGAAAGCTAGCCATACATAGTTGGTGAAAAGAGGCATGGTTTATGTACTAAAAAAAATTAAAACAAGCAACCATTATTTAATTAAATGAAAAATAAAATAAAACAAAACCTCACTTTTTCTCTCTCATTCATGCATGTCGGCTGATCTCCCTTCTTTTGTCCCAAATTAAGTGTCACTTTTTACTTTTTAAACAATTAATAGTTAATTTAAGTATTTTCCAAGTGGGCCAATCATTGGGCTTTAATTTAAAATACCAATTGGGCTTCTATTAAATTGTTTGGGCTACTAAATTGTCAAATTTTATTATTCTCCACTTGGGCTACTAATTGACCCATGTTGGGCTAATTTAATAATTTACATTAATTATTCAATCCATGATTAAATAAATAAATAGGTTGAATAATTAATTAAATATTTTAACCCATAAGTATTAAATTACTAAATGGACTAATAAATATTATTATTAATATTTCACATTATTTACATTAATTAATAATCATATTAATTAATTTATTATATTTAATTCACTCATTATATTCAATTTAATTGAATATTTAAATAATAGGAAACTTATCAATTATTTTGATATTAAAATTTTAGGGTTTATTCACTAATTTAATAACATATTAGTGACCCCCTTTAATTAATTTTAGTAATTAATTACATAATTATTTAATCACATAATTAATTAATCACATAAAAAGATTTAAATAATCTCTTAAAATTAACTCGTTGGAAATTAAATTAATATTTTAATTAATAAAAATGTGGAAATTCTAGGACATTACATTCTCCCCTCCTTATAAAAATTCCGTCCTCGGAATTGTAAAGATAAGGTTACTCCAATAAAAACGGGTAATTTGCCCTCATTTCCTCCTCTAATTCCCACGTAGATTCTTCAATGGCGTGATTCCTCCAGAGTACTTTGACAGAATGAATTATCTTATTTCTCAGTTTCTGTTCCTTCCTATCGAGTATCTGAACAGGAACTTCTTCATATGATAAGTCCTTCCCGACTTGAATTGGTTCATAGGAGATAACGTGCTTGTAGTCTGGTTTGTATGGTCGCAATACCGACACGTGAAACACATTGTGAATATGTTCCAATTCAGGAGGTAAAGCTACCTCGTATGCTACTTCACCCACTCTTCTCAATATTTCGAACGGTCCTATGAACCTTGGACTCAATTTCCCCTTCTTTCCAAACCTGATCTTCCCTTTCCAGGGAGATACCTTAATGAACACAAAACTCCCCACCTCGAAGTCTCGTTTCTGTCGATGTAAATCGGCGTATTTCTTTTGACGGTCTTGAGCTGCTACTAGCCGAGCTCTTATTACCTTGATAATTTCTACCGTCTGTTGAACCAATTCTGGCCCCAACAGTCGGCGTTCTCCTACCTCATCCCAACATAGAGGTGTTCTGCATTTTCTGCCATATAAAGCTTCGTAAGGCGGCATACCTATGCTCGCATGATAACTGTTGTTGTATGCAAACTCAACTAGTGGTAGATGGACTTCCCAACTGCCCTTGAAATCCATCACGCAGGCCCTGAGCATATCTTCCAATGTTTGAATTGTTCTCTCACTTTGCCCATCGGTCTGCGGATGATACGCTGTACTCATTCTCAACTGTGTCCCCAATCTCTCCTGAAGACTTCTCCAAAATTTTGACGTGAAGCGCGGATCTCTGTCTGACACAATCGATACCGGCACCCCATGTCTTGAAACTATCTCTTTGATGTACAGTTTGGACAACTGATCCAAACTGAACCTAATCTTGATCGGCAAAAAGTGCGCTGACTTTGTTAGCCGATCCACAATCACCCAAATTGCGTCATATCCCTTCTGTGTTGCTGGAAGTCCTACCACAAAATCCATTGTGATATGCTCCCATTTCCACTCAGGAATTTCTAACGGCTGTAACAATCCACTTGGTCTCTGATGTTCGGCCTTTACCCTCTGACAAGTTAGGCATCGGCTGACACATTCTGCAACCTCCCTCTTTAAATTCGGCCACCAAAAATGCTGACGTAGATCTTGATACATCTTCGTACTTCCCGGATGTATCGAGTATCTAGTACTGTGAGCCTCTTGCAAAATTTCCTCTCGTAATTCAGGCACTAGCGGTACCCAAACACGATTTTCAAATCTCAGCAATCCCATGCTATCAATTTTAAACTTGACCTCTTCTCCATCGGTCATCCTCTTCCGGATTCTGTCACATTCCTCATCTTTGTCTTGAGCCTCTTTCACCCTATCTAACAAGGTTGGGCTCACCTCGACTTCTATTGACTCGTTTGGACTTCTCACTTCCAACTCCATTCGAGCCATCTCTTGAACCAATTGTTCTTGATCTGTCAATATGAACAATTTCTCCCTGCTCTTTCTACTCAGAGCATCCGCTACTACGTTGGCCTTGCCGGGATGATATAGAATTTCACAATCATAATCTTTGATCAATTCCAACCATCTCCGTTGCCTCATATTCAACTCCTTCTGTGTGAAGATATACTTTAGACTCTTATGGTCTGTGAATATCTCACATTTCTCTCCATATAAGTAATGTCTCCAAATTTTAAGGGCAAACACTACCGCTGCCAATTCCAAGTCGTGGGTAGGGTATCCCTTCTCATAATCTTTCAATTGCCTGGATGCATACGCAACGACTTTGCCGTTTTGCATAAGCACACAGCCAAGTCCCTTGTGCGATGCATCACTGTAGACCGTAAAACCTCCTGTATCGTCTGGTAAAGTCAATACAGGTGCTTCACTAAGTCTTTTCTTTAACTCCTGAAAACTTTCCTCACACTTCTCCGTCCACACGTATTTTACCGTCTTCCTTGTTAAGTTGGTCAACGGTGTTGCTATCTTTGAGAAGTCTTGAATGAACCTCCGATAGTAACCCGCTAACCCTAAGAAACTTCTTACTTCTGTCGGCGTCCTTGGTTGTTCCCAATTCCTTACCGATTCCACCTTTGCTGGATCAACTGAAACTCCCTCTTTGTCAATAACATGACCTAAAAATTGAACTCTCTCCAACCAGAATTCACACTTTGAAAACTTAGCGTACAACCGCTCCTTCCGTAAAATCTCCAACACCAATCTTAGGTGTTCAGCATGCTCCTCCTTCGTTTTGGAATACACCAAAATATCGTCAATGAACACGACTACAAATTTATCCAAGTATTGCTTGAATATTCTGTTCATCATGTCCATAAATGCGGCTGGCGCATTTGTTAGTCCAAACGACATCACCAGAAACTCATAATGCCCATATCGAGTTCTGAATGCCGTCTTGGGTACATCCTCCTTCCTGACTTTCAACTGGTGATAACCAGTCCTTAAGTCAATCTTTGAAAAGCACTTCGCCCCTTTCAATTGATCGAAAAGATCGTCAATTCGTGGTAACGGGTACTTGTTCTTAATTGTTACTTTATTTAGCTCCCTATAATCCATACACAGTCTCATCGATCCATCCTTCTTCTTTACAAACAGCACCGGTGCTCCCCATGGAGAAACACTTGGCTGAATGTACTTATTATCTAACAACTCCTGCAATTGCACCATCAACTCTTTCAACTCTACCGGAGCCATTCTGTATGGTGCCTTTGATATCGGCGCTGTCCCCGGTACTAAATCAATCGTAAATTCTATCTCTCTGTCCGGCGGTAAACCTGGCAGTACATCTGGAAAAACATCCATGAACTCTCTAACTACTGGTATTTGCTCCATCTCGGGACTCACCACTTGTGTATCAACCACATGAGCCAAATACCCTACACAACCTTTCTTCAATAATTTCTTGGCTTGCATCATCGTCAGACAAGAAGACTGTCTTGACGATTTGCTGCCATAAAATACGACCTTAGACTTATTTGGTGTCTTAAGGTGTATGCACTTCTTCTGACAATCAATTATCGCCCCGTGGTTAAACAACCAATCCATCCCAAGTATTACATCAAATTCCCCCAGACGTATTGGAATTAGATTCACATTTAATTTCTGACCCCTGATTTCAGCACAACAATTTCTATGTATGTACTCTACCGGAATCACTTCCTTATTAGCCACTTCTATGTTCATTGAGTTTTCTAGTTTGTCTCTAGGCAATTCTAACCGTCTAGCGAAATCATCAGACACAAATGAACAGGTAGCACCCGAATCAAACAATACATATGCATTTATATTATTGATCGGAATAATACCTGACACCACGTCTTTTGACCCCACGGCATCTTGCACCGTCATATTGAAAGTCCGGGCTGTCGGCTTGTTCTGTGGTACCGGTCCCCCGATAGTCAGTTTGCTGTTATTGCCCTTGTAGCCGCTACCCCCGTCATTCTTCTTCTTAGGGCAATCCTTAATCAGATGGTCAGATGCTCCGCAAGAATAGCATCTCCCTTTCTTTGGGAGGGGACAATCTGGAGAAATATGTCCCACCTGACCGCAATTGTAGCATGTATTCTTTCCTTTCCTGCATTCCCCGAAATGGGCCTTTCCACATATATTACATATCGGCTTTTTCTGGGTATTTCCTTGCTGATTTCCCGAGTTCCTATCGTTGTTGCTGTTGTCCCACTTACGCTTATTGTTGTTATTATTGCCTCCGTTGTTACTGCTCTTGCTTCCCCCTTCATTTTTCTTCTTATTTCTCTCTTGGTTAAACTTGGTCAACGCGTCGCTTCCACCTTCAGCAATGATTGACTTCTCCAGCAACGTTGCGAACGAGTCAATCTGCAGTACCGCTACCTTGTTGAATATCCAAGGTCTCAACCCATTCTCGAATCTTCTGGCCTTGCGTTCCTCCGTATCCACTTGATGTGGAGCGAACCTGGCCAACTCATTGAATTTTGCCGCGTACTCCGGTACCGACATGTTCTCCTGTTTCAGCTCTAGAAATTTTACTTCCATCCTACTTTTCATACTCTTTGGAAAATAATTCTCATCGAATATTTCCTTGAATCTTGTCCATGGCACTACACCATCCCCAGCCCTATTCTGATTGGCTTCCCACCAGAAATTGGCTTCTCCCTTCATCATGTAGGTAGCAAAGATTGTCTTTTGCTCTTCAGCTACTCTTGCGATAACGAACGCTTTCTCTATCTCCTTTATCCAGGATTGGGCCTCTATCGGGTCCGACGTTCCCCTAAACTCTGGCGGTCCCACCGCTTTAAAATCTTTGAAATTTGCCAACTGAGTTGGTGGTGGTGGTGGTGGATTTGCTACAACAGGATGTCTGTGTTGCATTGCCTCAGCTAGCATGTCGACGAAGTTTTGCATAGGGTCTACATTGTGACCCCCCGCGTCGTTGTTAACTGACTCTTCTACCCCCTGGTTCCTTGGTGGTTGTCTACGTGGCGGCATTTTCTGTTATAAACAAAAATTTACATTATTATACTGGTTTCATCTTTTTCATTTCATTATTTTGTATCTTAGACAATGTTTAGCTAAAATACAAGTAATTATTTCAACACGCATATAAACATAAATTCAACTGCATTTATACTCATATGCTAAAACAGGAGTGCGTAGCACTTTACATCAAAAGCATACTGCTATAAATGCTTCTATCCCAGAGAAGCTACAAAAGATGGGATCTGACATATCCTACAACTTCCTAGAGTTGGGATTTAGTGACATATTAACCCTCTAATAAAACAAAAGTTGGGTTCTACTGCATCTATTTACATACGAAATTAGAAAACAACTACTACTACTACTGACTGCGCATCCCCCTACGGATCGCGTCGTCATACTCCTCATCCCCGATGGCCATCACCACACTCCTGCTGATGGTGTGCATAGACTGGCCCTCCTCAGCTGGGTAGTAGTGCACCCTGCTCTGAAGCCTACCATATGAAGATCGGTAGACGTAGCTAAGTCTATCCGTCCTCACCCGCTTCTCGCGGACCTCCTCCTCTAGCTCAATTATCTGACCATAAGCGGCATCCCGCTGTCTCTCCATCTCTATACGGTCCTCTATCGCCTCCTGCCAGTGTGCACGGATGGCGGCCTTCTCTGCCTGAACCTGCTGAACCTTCAGCTCAGCCTCTGCCAACCTAGTCTCAACCATTGCTAATTTAGCCTGCAGCTCTACATCCTGCTCTACCAGCTGATGAGTTAGCACCGCCAAATGCTCCACTGAATCCTCGTACTCCTGTACCTGATCCTCCAGTCCTACAATCCTCTCCTTCAGCTCTGCGTTCTCGCCAGAGAACTGATAAGCCGCATCCCTATACTGATCCTCCATGTGCTGGTGGGTCAGATTCTGCTCCTCTAGATGCTGGACCCTTGCCTCCAGCCCCTCGTTCCTATCGGTCAGTCCCTCTATGATGTCAGCGGCAGTGGTGCCCATGCCATCAGCTGACTCCTCCTCCTCAGACTCCTCTGACTCTGCCTCATCCTCACTGTAAGGCCTCATGACTCCGCCCCAGACGGGCTCCACACGATCCCCCTCCTCAGGATCTGACTCTGGCTCCTCTACGGGTGCAGCCACCAGCGGCTGTGCAGTATCCATATGGATATCAATATAGTCCTCCTCAGCAGTGCGACTCGACTGTCCGATCTCTGCCATCCTATAACATAAAACAATAACACACGTTAGTACAGCAATAAAATATATTCATTGATGAAATGAAATGATATTTTATCATGTACATCTCGGCTCGATGGATTTTCTCAATCCATCTCCAAAAATACACAACATCATGAATCTCCCCGATTCATCCCCTAACGCACTCGATATGAGTTTAATACTAAGGTTATAACTTAGGTTTCGCAAATCCTAACGTTTCTAACCTACGGCTCTGATACCAACCTGTGACGTCCCCAAATCCGGGTTCCATAACCTCGAGTTTGGTTCTCACTATTCAACACATTACTAACAATTAAATACATACATTGCATTTAAATATCGCGGAATAATACATATTGGTTCCCTTCAAAAGGTTACAATACCAGGGTCTATCAACCTTAACATAAAAACAGTTCCTATCATAAGGAATTACAAAAGGTTTAACAACCGTAAATACATAAATAAAGATCTAACTAGCATGCATAAGCTACTTAAGCTTTGGCCTTTCCTTTTCCCTTATCCTTCCTGGAGCAATCAGGATTATCTGAAAAATGGTTCATGATATAGCAAGAATGAGCAACTAGTTTGCTCAGCAAGTTTAGAACAATCATATAGATTTAATATATCATGAATGAATGGGAAATATCAACAATGATTCAACAATAGATATAACAATTGTGAATGAAACAGGATTCAAATTTTAATAAACAGAATATTTGAATCTTAAAATGCTGAGTGGTCACTAAGGACCCTGAACTAACTAGGGTATAATAGAGTTTCCTCTGACCCTTTGAGTTGTTTGGTTTTCAAGGGGATCAGCCTATTCAACCCGCTGTATATGCATTACATTTAGTCACTGGCGCCCAAAGTCGGTTTCCCGACACAAAATCCCCTAATTTAGGGTTGTTCAATTCTCAGACTTAATATAAGAAAATCCGCACCCAACAATGGTTTGGATAAGCTTTTAAAAGTATTCAAGTTATTGAATTTAGAAACGCAATGTCTAGCTGAACTATTAGCTTCAGACATTTTTAATACAGTTCATGAATCAAGAACTAACAAGCTTCAAATGCACTAAGTGCGATTTTATAAACAATATGGATGTGGAATAATTTTAAATAATTAAACCACTTCAAGCTTTAACAATAAATACAAGTATGGAAACTTGTTCAACGATAATAATTGAGTAGGGTTAGAGAACTTGCCTGTTTGCTCAGCTACAATAATTGTCTAGCTTTAACTAACTTGCTTTGAAAGACCTAACATTAATAAAGTCGGTCTAATAATTAGTACGGCGTATTTGCATAACTATACGCTTAATAATGAACTTATTTACCACACATAAGTACTAACACATAATTTACATTAGTCAAAACAATATTATTAACCTTATAGACACTTAATCATTTTAGGTTAATAATTTAATAAGTTAGAAAATATTTTTCTTAAGTGTTGGACACTTATTAAACCCTTAAACAACTTATTATAATTGTTTAGTTCAATTCAATTTATTTTATTAACTCAATCTCTTTTTAATTACTATTTAATATTGATTAAATAGAAATTAATTAATTAACTCTAGTTATTATAAATAATAACTAATTGTACTTACTTATTATTTAATTATAATTAAATAATAAATAATTATTAACTTAGTTTAAACCTTCTTTAATTTAATGTTAATCAACCAATAATTAACCAAGTAATTAACCTTACTTATTATTTAATTAAGGAAATTAAATAATAGTTTACTAATCTTAATCCTCTTTAATTATTATTTAATGTCAATTAAATAATAATTAATTATTTAATTAATTTTAATTATTATTTAAGGTTAAATAATAATCAAATCATTCTTATTTATTATTTAAATTAAATAATAAATTATTACTCTAATAACTTAATTTCCATTAATCGTTATTTAATGTTAATTAAATAATAATTAATTACTTAATTATCTTTATTTATTATTTAATAATATTTAAATAATAAATAATTAATTTATAAATTTTATCTCTCTTTAAATATTATTTAATAGGCATTAAATAATAATTGCTAATTTATCATCTTTATTTATTATTAACATTTAAAATAATAAATAAATAATAAATTTATTTAACCTAACCATGGTTTAGCTAACTAGATTAATATTTAAAATATTTAAATATTAAACTTTATGAAAAATATCCTCCCCAATATTATTTTTGTATTATTATTATTTTTGTTATAATTTTAAATTAATTTTCAAATATTTAAATTAATTAAAATTAACCCGAATGGCATTTTCGTAAATAAGTTGAAAAACCGGACCGAGGGCAGAATGGTAATTCTGCCAAGAAAAACACGGAGGGGCAAAATGGTAATTTCGCCGAAAAGTTTCTTACCGCGCATTGCGCGCGTTTTGGTTTGTTACGGGTCAAAACGACGCCGTTTTTGAAAAGCCGGAAACGGCTTCCGCGCGTACGCGCGGAGTGAATTTTCTACGGACGCCAAACGACGTCGTTTGGCCCCGCGTCCTCGGTGAACAGTGGCAGCCGCGCATTGCGCGGAAAGCCTTAAAATTTTTTTCTTCCCGCAGAACGTGAACAGTGTTTCCGGCTACCCATTTTAAATAAAAATATACCTTCAATAAATCTTTAACTCTTCAATAAAAATCCAAAAAAATTACCAATCATCTTATATTAATTTATAACATGAAAAATTAATTTTTCATGATTTAATATCAATATTTTTTTATAAAAATTTTTACATCACTTAAACTACCACAAATCATAACTTTTTGTGTATAACTCCATTTTGAGTGATTCAAACTTTGTTTTTCTCATGATTTAATGTTCTATAATATTAGAACATCAAACCTAAGTTTTACAAAAATATTTTTGGTAATATATTTCAAAACTTGTTTACACACTACTAAACACATATTTTAGCATATAAAATATACCAAAATACAAACCAAACATATTAAACTCAAGCATGGCATAATTATTACCTCTACACATTAATAATTATATTAACATGCTTATACTAACATGGTGATTTATTTAATTTAAAAACAAAACTTTATTTAAAATAACCATTACCTTGATTTAATGGCTATCTTTCTTTTTCTTCCAAAGTAGGTGATGAATGAAGATGACATGCACCAAGAACTCCTTCTCCTCTCTTAGTATTTTGATCTTACTATTTTCTCACTCTCAAATGCTCTCTAGCTCTCTCTTTTGTTTGAAAATAAAAGATGAGAAATGATTTTCAAAATCTACTAAATTGTAAGTATACTTACAATGGGCATAGATATAAAATCTATATCTATCAAATTTCCATAATGAGAGAGCAAGGATACTTACACAAGAAAGCTAGCCATACATAGTTGGTGAAAAGAGGCATGGTTTATGTACTAAAAAAAATTAAAACAAGCAACCATTATTTAATTAAATGAAAAATAAAATAAAACAAAACCTCACTTTTTCTCTCTCATTCATGCATGTCGGCTGATCTCCCTTCTTTTGTCCCAAATTAAGTGTCACTTTTTACTTTTTAAACAATTAATAGTTAATTTAAGTATTTTCCAAGTGGGCCAATCATTGGGCTTTAATTTAAAATACCAATTGGGCTTCTATTAAATTGTTTGGGCTACTAAATTGTCAAATTTTATTATTCTCCACTTGGGCTACTAATTGACCCATGTTGGGCTAATTTAATAATTTACATTAATTATTCAATCCATGATTAAATAAATAAATAGGTTGAATAATTAATTAAATATTTTAACCCATAAGTATTAAATTACTAAATGGACTAATAAATATTATTATTAATATTTCACATTATTTACATTAATTAATAATCATATTAATTAATTTATTATATTTAATTCACTCATTATATTCAATTTAATTGAATATTTAAATAATAGGAAACTTATCAATTATTTTGATATTAAAATTTTAGGGTTTATTCACTAATTTAATAACATATTAGTGACCCCCTTTAATTAATTTTAGTAATTAATTACATAATTATTTAATCACATAATTAATTAATCACATAAAAAGATTTAAATAATCTCTTAAAATTAACTCGTTGGAAATTAAATTAATATTTTAATTAATAAAAATGTGGAAATTCTAGGACATTACACGGGTTGTTCGTGATTCCATGAGGAGGTGGAGCCTGTTTGGCTCCTGCCTCGAGCGAGGATTTCAGTACAAACCTCCTCCTCTTTATCTTTGGTCTACTTGACCTCGGATCTTCTGTAACAGATGCTTCTTCTCTTGTGGGCTTGATAATATCATCCACTTGAGAAGACCCTGTTGCTACCTCGGCAATAACTATAGTCTCGGTCGGATCCTTGGGTTTTACAACCCTTAAGTTACGGCTCGCTTTCAGTTTCTCGGCGATGCTCAATTTGACCCTCAAGAGCCCAGCTGCCTCAAGTATGGCTCTATTATCGGGGTGTTTTCCTTGATTGGCCACTGCAACACAATTAGAACAAATAAATAAGTATCTTAATAAATTTTAGATAAAGAAGCAAGCATGACAGAGGACTTACGGCCGAAGGAATATAACCAGTCTTGGTCATTAAGGAGGTCCCGGTTCCACTTCACAGATGGTCTCTTGGAATATAAGACCTCGAACGCTTCCAACCTTACTTGAGAGATCCTCTTCAGATTCAGCTGGTCTTTATTCGGGTCTGCCCAAGGTTCGACCATCTCAGTGTCCAACCCTTTAATGAAGAACCAGTCCTCGTGCCACCCTTTATTAGTCGACGGGGTCTCCATAAGGGTTTCCCTTCCGAGGTTCTTTATTACTAGGAAGAAACCCTTTTCCTTATTATTGGTAAGGGAAAAGAATTGAAAGAAGAAGTCTATGGCTGGGGGGGGGGGGGGGGACGACTCAGAGGCACAAAATGCGATAAAGCTGTTTAGGTGGATGAAAGAATTGGGGGATAATTGGTTCAAGCTAAGCCCCATCGTATGTAATAACTCAAAAACGAATGGGCGAAGTGAGAATCAGACCCCGTAGATCAACATTTGTCGATGGATGGAAATCCATCCACCCTCGGGCTGATAGTACATTCTTTCAACAACCCCAAGCCTTTTGATCTCGTACGACTCTGGAATATAAAATTCTACTTGGGCTAGGTCGAAGTGATGGTTTTAGATGGAAGGGGGTGTTCGCTACTCTGTATTGGAGGGTGAAGTATTTGCTCATATTGTATTCTTCTACGTTCCTCATCCATTCAATAACTATGGGCTTCCACAGTTGACCCTTTGGGATCCCCGGTTCAGCGATGGTGATCTCATTTTCAACCCGAGAAGACGAAGCGTGTGCTCTCGTATTTTGTGAACTTCTCACCATTGCTATGTATTGAATATAAAAGGGCAAGGGACTTACTTATTAATAGGATGGGGATCGATTACAACGTTGATCGAAAGAAATCAAGTTTGGAGCGTGGTAGTCGTGATCAGGGGATGGGAGTCTCTCTCTCTTGGACGTCTTTTCTTTAAAAGCAACTGCTTCCAGTAAAAATGGCGATTCAATGACCTTTCTTATCTTATTCAACGTCCAACGATCTGGATACGATTGATCTAACGGATGGGGTGTGTTTGCAGTATTTAAGACAGCGTAATAAATGTCATTGGCCTGCGTGCTTATGGCCAGCTGTCTAAAAGTGTGTTTGAAATTCAAAAGGGTTGCTTGAATGACTTTCCCTTCGGTTTGATGCCTCTGGGTTCCTGATGGAGTTTTTCCTTCGGTCTAATGCCTTCGGGCTCCTGAAGGAGCTTTCTCTTCGGTTCTATACCTCCGAGTTCCCGAATGACATTCTTTTCGGTTCGTTACCTTCGAGTTCCCGAAAGGTTTTTTCCTTTCGGCCTCCTGTGTTCCCCGAAGGAGCTCTCCCTTTAGTTTGACGCTTTTCGGCTCTCGAAGGAATTTTTCTCTTCTGTTACGTTGCTCCTAAATTCCTATATGAAGTTCAAAGAGGGTCTGCCTTCGGTCTGATATATCTTGTGTTCATACATCTGGAGCCCCAAAGAGCTAATTTCCCTCCGGATCTGTCTGTTTACATATGCTTTTAGAATATTTTATTCTACTCCCCCAACACATTTACATGATGGAGGAATGAGGGGCAATGTTATGATGAATATTTCGCTAAGCCTGATCCGGTAGTTCATATTGGGCTAGGCCCAAGGACCATCAACTTGGCCATCTTTTATGAGAACTCCTTAGTCCAATAGGCTTGGGTAGGGTTCCTAAACCCATTCGGATAATGACTACCTACTATATTTAATCCTACTTAGAGTATGAGTCATGCATCCTAAATGGTTTAGAATAGTTACCTTCCTATTCAATTACTACTTCTCCGATGGACATTCCTATTAGGACTGGTAAGAGTCAAGTAAGTGCTATAAATACCCGGTCAATAATGGAGGTAAATGTGACAATATTCTACTCTACTAAATACTTAAGTCTCCATTGTTGACCTATCTTGAAACCTTCACTAACATTCACACCGGAGGAGTCCACTGACGGCCTAAGCCGTTAGGACTTTTGTGCAGGTATTCTTCCTAGACGGCCAGCAGGACAACCGGACAGAATCAGACGTCAACAATATACATACATATATATATATATATATATATATATATATATATATATGTGTGTGTGTGTGTGTGTGTGTGTGTGTGTGTGTGTGTGTGTGTGTGTATAAAGAAAAGAGAATACGAGGAATTGTCATAGTCAAACGTCCAAAATAATGTAGTAATATTTGGCAAAAATTAGACAAACCACAGATTCCCTTCTTTTTAGACTGTGTTTCATGGTATGGAGTAGGTGTTTGAGTTTTCATCTTGTCTTTTGGTTAAAATAAATACCAAATGAATGATGCAGAGGAATGAAATTTTCTCCATGGTCAAAAGGGTTTGAAGTAGCCAAACGATTTTATTTTTTTAAGACTCAATTAAAATGTATAGCAGCTTATTTATGATATTATATATATATATATATATATATATATATATATATTACGCACCACAAGCCCAAAGCTCGTAAGATAACAATATTAATAAATAACACACAACCCAAACAATAACAATGTCAACAATGATACTAAGTTAAAACCCAATAACAAACATATTTCAAATCAAATTTAAACCAACGTATAATAACCAGATAACGAAAACATAAAATAGAGACGCAATATTTCGAAACTAAAGACTGTTATCAAAATTCAATGATAATAGATAAACATCTTAAACTAAAAGAACTCCAGCTATCGACAAAATTTCAAACAAATGCTCAGCTTTCAATTATGTACCCTGTAAAAATTTATCGTAAGGTGTGAGCAATAGAGCTAAGCAAATAACAAATTTTACTATTCAAGTGGATCAAGTATAATTTGTAAAATAATAATCAAAGGAATCTTTCTATCAATATAGCTATACTTTTCAAAAATCAATAATAATTCATAATATTTTAATTTAAAGCTCAAAATAAAATCAATAAGTACAAAAATAATTTAATCAACAACCCTATCGACTAAGGTTATAAGACCCCGAATTTTAATAAATAAATTAAAAAATTTTCTCATAATTTTATGCTTAAAAGTAAGGTGTTAAATTAATAAAAATTAAAGTTAAGGATATTATGTGCAAAAAATTTATGTCGGACAATATTCAATTGGTTGGAGAATATTCGTTTTATCGAGGAATATTCGTTCTGTCAAGGAATATTCATTCTGTCGGGAAATATTCGTATGAAGATGCCAAAATATTCAGTTATGGGTGAACTCCACAACGAAATATTGTCGGATGTAGAAAACGACAGCAGTAACTTTTCTAAATAAAAATGGTCAACAGTATTATCTGTAAGACCCTGACTTTTATGAAATACAATTTAAATTTTTCTCTTATTGTTTTTTCTAAAATGGTAAATGGATAAATTAACAAAAGTTAAAGTTAAAAATATTTTGTACAAATTTTATCTTATTGGAGAATATTCGTTTTGTCAGGGAATATTTGTTCTGTCCGGGAATATTCGATTCGTACGACGGCGCCTAAATAACCAAACATTAGTGGACCTCTCACAACGAATTATTGTCGGATATAAAAAACGACAACATTAACCTTTTTAAATAAAAATGATCAACGGTATTATCATTTTTAACTGTTAATATACCTAGTAGTAAAGGAATAGTAACATACGGTATTACATAGTAACACACAGTATTGCACAATAGCACACAGTATTTCACAGTAACACACGGTATTGCACAGTATTTCATATTATTGAACTGATAAAGTGGCTATTGTACTATATTGATTTTATTGAACCAATAATTGTCGCATGCATAATAATTTATGTTATTGAGCTGATAATTGTCACAGTAGCATATGCACAGTAATTCTCATTACTGAATCAGTAATTGTCATTACACAGTAACGTGCTATTTTCTTATTTATTTTCAGCATTTTTGTTATCTCTTTTATGATGTTGATTAAACTATTGTATTATATTCTTAGTTAATTTATCTGCTTATCTAACTCAGAAAGCCAACTACATTGCATTTATAACAATTTGTCATAATAATAAATAATTGTGAATTATTGTTGAATAATTGAATTGATAAAGTTATTTATTTTTATTATGATAAATTATATAAAGTTATTTATTTTTATATATAAAGTTAATTGATTTATATAAATTTAATTATTTTATATATAAATTTAATTGATTTATATAAAGTTAATTGTTTGATATATAGAGATAATGAATTTATATATAAAGTTAATTGTTTTATATATAAAGTTAATTGATTTATATAAAGTTAATTATTTTATATATAAAGTTTGTTGTTTTATATATAAAGATAATGAATTTATATATAAAGTTAGTTGTTTTATACATAAAGTTAGTTGTTAGTTGTTTTATTAGATGAATAGTATAGATTAAAGATAATAAAATTAATGGTTTGGATTTTAGCTATAAATAGAGGCCTTAACTTAAGAAAATTTTCATAACTTTCTTACATACATTTTCTTCCACTTTCTAAAAAAATTCTTAGTGTAAGTTTTTCTCTAAGTATGCTAGGCTACCTCATGGATTGGTAAATATTAGTTAGAGTGCTATATTTATATTCTAAATCATTCCTGGTTTTGAAATCTTTTGCATTCTTCTTTGAATTCCTGAGTGAAATTTTCTTATGTACAACAACTCTCTTGAAAAATCATAGTAAATTTATTATTTGTCAAAATTTGATGAATTGAAAGTCTGTCTCTTAAGTTTTTTGTCCTCTACAATTTTGAAGAAGGAAGAAAGTCATCTGAAATCATCTTCATGCCTTAAAATGCTAAAAACCATAACCTATTCTGTTTTTTGTCACTATTTTCAGTCTTAGTTTTGAAAATTTATAACTCATTAATATTAACTTCAAATTGAGTGATTCTTGAGTCTATACCGTGTATCTTTTCGAAAGTAACATTATTTTAAAAATATAAAGAGATTTTGAAAACTCTAGAAGACTCAAAAGTCAGATTCCTTACTGCTACATAGACAAATAAGGAAAGATTTGTTCGGCCATAAATTTGTTTCACAATATCAAGGTAAGAGATACCATCTTTTTCATCTTCCATTATTCAAACTTACTACGATAAGAGATTATCATTCTTTGATTCTCGAATTTGATTCTCGAAAATGATATCGTTTCATTCTTACTCGTAAGATATGTCATTTATTTCCATGTATTAATTTGTGGGAATAACCTGACTACGCGGACTACCGCATGTTTGGTGAATAACCTTTTGTATTCATTCCTTATTAATTTGTGGGAATAACCTGACTACACGGATTACCGCATGTTTGGTGAATAACTTTTCGTATTCATTCCTTATTAATTTGTGGGAATAACCTGACTACGCGGACTATCGCATGTTTGGTGAATAACCTTTCGTATTCAGTCCTTATTAATCTCTGAGAATAACCTGACTACGCAGACTACCGCATGTTTAGTGAATTACTCTTCGTATTCATTTCTTATTGTCTCTTATTAGTAAAGTTTCCTAAAATGATTATATATTCTTTAATAGTTTGCGTTTCATCTAATATCATTTCAATTGAGCCTTCTTATTTTTCTAAATCTTTTTATTGAACTTTAACTGTTATTCTGAACTGTGGATCTTGAATATCGTTCTTGAATTTGAGTCCACGTCATGTTGACAATTTGGACATTATTTGAATCTGTACAAAGTAAAATCATAAACTTTCGATATTTATTGATCATCCTGTTTCTTCTGTTCATCATTTATATCACTATTGTTATTATAATCATCAAGAATCATTTTGCTGTGAATATCTGTGGCCTGGGGCACAGATGATAGGATAAAGACGATATAATTGTTGTGTCTTTAGGGCACGTGGTGAATGTTCTCTTTGGCCGGGGGCAAAGAAGAACCGTTGCTTGGTATGATTATGACCAAAGGCTGAATACTTGTATAATCATGACTGTTGGTTATATTTTGAATATCTTTGGCCCGTAGTGTAAAGATTAACTGTTGTTTGGTATGATTATGACCAAAGTCTGAATACTAGTATAATCATGACCGTTAATGATATATTGAATATCTTTGGCCTGTAGTGCAAAGATGGATTGTTGACTTGCATGATTATGACCAAGAACTGTGAATTTGTATCATCATGACCAGTGGTGTTTCAGATGATAAAAATTGATGATACTTTTCTTAAAAAGAGAAGCGAGTGAACATTAGAGTCTACATTATTTTTCTAATGGATTGCTCATTCCGCTGCTATCATTGATCTGAACTTTATTCAAGAATTTAACTGCAGTTCTTGATATAAAGCTTATTGTCTATTATATTCAATTAAGAACTCAACTGTTGAAAGCTAATGATAATTTATTGGTCATTATTTTAGTCATGGTATTTTCTTACCGGGCTATTTGAGCTCACCCTTTCTTTTGTTCCATTATTTTTTAGAAAACGAGAGAATAGCTGGATCTAGTAGGGGAATAGAGTGACGGTTCGAGAGATAGCTATTGTAGTCTTCACATGTTGTATATAGTGTGGCAATAATAGTGAAGACTTAGTTGCGTATTATTGAGTTATGTATTTATGTTCTATGTATTGTTTGTATTAGAAATCGTGTATTTTATGGCATCTCAAATTGGGCTATGTAAGCCTAGATTTGGGGGCATCACATTACCACTTTTAATTGTTAAAATACCCAGTGATAAAAGTATGGTAACATATGGTATTTTACTGTAGCATACGGTATTTTATAGTAGCACATGGTATTGCATAGTAGCACACGGTATTACACAATGTTTAAATTATTGAACTGATAAAGTGTCTATTGTACAGTATTTCATCAATAATTGTCATTACGCAGTATTTTATATTATTGAATCAATAATTGTCATTCCACAATATTTTACATTATTAATTGCACAGTATTTCATATTATTGAATCAATAATTGTCATAATGCACAACATCTTGCATTATTAGGCCAATCATTGTTACAGTAGTAGTCACGGATATTAAACAGTTAGACAGATTTATTATTTGAAAAATACTGTATGTTTAATAATTGGGATATTAAATTAATAAAATAATATAAAAATGTGTAACGCATGCAAGTGTGTAAAGTGTGTAACACACGTAAATGTGTAACACGTGTAGGCATGAAACGCGTGTTAGTCAATGAACGGTGTAGATTAAAGTGTGAAACATGTGTTAATTGATGAATAGTTCAGATTAAAAGATGAGATTAAAATGTGTAACATGTGTGTGAAAAAGTTGGTTAGACTCTGGCTATAAATAGGGGGCTTAGCATAAGTAGTTTCATACATTCCTCACTCAATCTTCTTTCCATTCACTAGATATTTCTTAGTATAAGTGTCTCTCTGAGTGTATTAAAATTATCTTAAGCGTTGAATATCTGGAAGGGTACGAGTATTGTTCAAGTTGATCAACCTCATAAAAGCTGTATTTAGTCACGAGATAAGGTAAGGGATATCATTTTCTTTCAAACTCTTAAACTTATTACGGTAAAGGATATCATTTTCTTTCAAACTCTTAAACTTATTACGGTAAGGGGTATTATTCTTTTCATCATCATAAATGGATATCATTTTCTTTCTTACTTGTAAGAGATACCATCTTTTTCATCTTTTATCACTTAAACTTACTACGGTAAGAAGTATCTTATTTGTACCTCTAATATTATTAAATGGTGAAAATTCTTGAATTAATAATTCATTAATGTTCCGTTAATAGTTTGCACTTCATCTAATACCCTTTGACAATAACATTCCTATTAAATTTTCATCGTCATATTTGAACTGTGAAGTTATGGACCTTGAACTTTTGAACTGTGGATATTTATTTAAACTGTGAACATTTTGGACTAATTCCTTGTACCGCAAACCTTACCGTTGAACTTCTTCCATGTGAACCTTGGACATTACTCTTGGACTTGAACACCTTTTTCTATACATCATGTTGACAATTTGGACATTATTTGAATCTGGACAAAGTTATATTTGTTAACTCCTCATGTTATTGTTTATCTTGTTTCTTCTGTTTATTATTTATATTTCTGTTGTTATTTCAATCATCAAGTATCAAGTTATTCTGAATAGCTGTGGCCTGGGGCACATATGATAAGTTAAAGGCGATATAGGTTAAAGGCAATATAGGATAAATGCGATATAATTGTTAGGTGTCTTTGGTCGAATGACAAGGACACGTGATGAATGTTCTCTTTGGCCGAAGGCAAAGAAGAACTGTTGTTTGGCATGATCATGACCAGTGGTGTTTCAGATGATAAAAGTTTATAATGATTTTCTTAAAAAGAGAGGCTAGCAGACATCAAGATCTACTTGATTCTCTTAGTGGTGGTTATTTCGCTGTAATGGAACTTTGTTTAAGAACTTAACTACTGTTGTTAATCTTGCTGTTTATATTATTCTATCAAGAACTCAACTACAACTGTTGATTTAAAACTTGTTGTCTATTATATTCGATTAAGAACTCAACTGTTGAAGGCTAAGAATAATTTATTTTTCATTATCTTAGTCATGATATTTCTTATTTGGCTATTTGAGCTCACCCTTTCCTTTTTGTTCAATTGTTCAGGAAATGATAGCGTAGTCGGGACTAGCGGAGAGGAAATGGGAATGGGGTAGCGATCTGAGATAGTTGCTATAGTAGTCTTCACTGTATTGTAGAATAGTAATAATTGTGAAGACTTAGTTGTGTATTATTGAACATTGTATTGTAATAATTTTGTTATAGTCTTTTGACAACTCAAATTGGGTGGTGTGAGCCCGATTTGAGGGCATCACAATAATCGTCTTGTAACATGACCCAAAAGTTCGATAATGTCAATGATCACACCCCTACTAAGGTATCTATAAAATGCGCGCTCCCTAAAGGACAACTAAAAAGTGTGCGCCTTAGTTGGTCATATATTAACTCCAAAACTAAGCGTAAACACTAATAGATTCTATACATAATCGGATTGAAGATTTCAAAAAGGTTTCTCAATATTATCAATATTCTAAACTAGTTTCACAGTTCAAAATCACAATCTCATTTTCTAAATCAAATTTCTATTTTGATACTTGATCCAAATTTGAAAAATACTAGTGTACCGTTTTCATTAAAATAGAAGTCTTAAATAAAATATAACAAAATTTCAAACAATTTATTTAGGCATCTGAGTAATTATTAAGGTATAAATAAAAATAAACGCTAATTTTTTTTTATATAAAAAATATTAAATAGTTCAGAAAGTCACTTTGTGACGACCCCAAATCCGGGTTCTTTCACCTCGGGTTTGGTTCTCACTGTACAATACTTAACAACAATGAAATACATAAATTGTATTCAAACTTCGCGGAATAATACAAAAGTCTCCTTAACAAAAGGCTACACTTCCCAAGGTCTATTACCTTAATCTTAACATTACATATCTTAAGGGAAATACAAAAGATTTACAACAGTAATTACATAACCGTAATATAAACTAGCATGCAATTACTAAAACTAAACATTCGCTTTCCCCTTGCCTTTGTCCGATTTAGAGCTTTCGGGAATGACTGAAATATAGTCATGATATAGCAAGAATGAGCAACTAAATGGCTCAGCAAGTTTATAAACAACAATCATACGATATATCATGATGAAGGGAAATAACTTCAAGGTTTCAATAATAGCAATTGTGAAAGATAACAAGAATCAATGTTCAATAAAAGAAGGAATTGACTCTTTACTGCTGAGTGGTCTTTAATGACCCTGAACTGCTATTAAGGTAGAACAGACATACAATGTCTGACTCCTTGTTAAAATAACGGGACACTTGAGGGGATCAGTCCTCTCATGTCCTATGTATATGCATCACATTTAGTTTTCTTACGCGCTGTCGGGTCTCCGACAAATAAAAATCCCCTTTAACTAGGGTTGTTCTATCTCAGTCTTACGGTAAGAATCCGCACCAGCCAATGGTTTGGATAAGCTTTTATAATATTCAACTAAATGAATTTAACATGCATTTGTCTAGCCGAAACAATTAGCTTAGACGTTCTTAAACAGTTTGCAAAAGCACTATGTGCGAATACAATAATCAATAACGATGTGAAGTAATTTTCGATAATTAATTCCCTCAAAGGTCTGTCAAATATCTACGAGTGTAGATACTTGCTCAACAATAATTGAATTGCTCAAAGTAATTAAAGTTGAATAATAATTGCAACAATAAGTACAAGTTAAAGGTAGAAGACTTGCCTCGTGCGTCGTTTACTGCTAGCCAACTTAATTAACAATCCTTGAACGGACCTAACAATTAAATCAGTTTGATCTTAAATTAGTATCATATACTTGTAAGTATAATGACCTTTATAAACCTTACGAACCACATAATTGATTAATTATGGTTAACTAAACACTTAGGAAATATTATCACTACTTGATAATATTTCAAACACAAGGAACTTATATTAATTATTTAATATAGCTCAAATAAATATCTAATATTATTAATCATTTAATAATATTTTATTAAGTATCTAATATTATTAATCATTTAATAATATTTTATTAAGTATCTAATATTATTAATCATTTAATAATATTTTATTAATTATCTAATATTATTAATCATTTAATAATATTTTATTCATTACCTAATATTATTAATCATTTAATAATATTTTATTCATTACCTAATATTATTAATCATTTAATAATATTTTATTAAGTATCTAATATTATTAATCATTTAATAATATTTTATTCATTATTTAATATTATTAATCATTTAATAATATTTTATTCCCTTATTAATATTATTAATTATTTTAATAATATTTTAATCATCATCTAATATTATTACTCATTTGATAATATTTTACACAATTACAATGTTATTCATCATTTAATATCTTTTTAATCATATACTTAATATTATTCATCATTTAATAATATTTTAATATTGTTCAAACAATACCACTAGTTAACCTTTTAATTGTATTAACTTAAGTCTTTATTTTATACATTTAGATACCATTAAGTCACTAATAAACTTTACATATATGGTTTAGTATTGAAATACACTCATTTTACATGTATTTCAACTTAAATTTTCATTAAAAACTCAACCCGGACCGACCCGACCCGACCCGGACGACTAAAACTGGTTTTTAATAGAATGTTTGACCGCTGCGGCGGTGGTACAAATTTTCTGAAACCCGAATTTGAGGACTGCCCGACCCTCCGACGCTCCGACAGCCATAACTTCTTCATTTTAAAACATTTTGAGGTGATTCTTGAGTCCATTCTTATCAGAATTTCCCCCTCTACAATTTCTCTTTAGAACACAAATCCAAATTCCAAATGTAACTAGACTAAAAACTGCTCACAAGGATAAGGTGAAAACTAACTTCACAAATCCTTGGTTTTATTGGTTCAAACTTGAATAAAATGTGATATATATGTCCAAATGACACAAACTCAGTTTTGTTAACCTTGTAACTTCTTGTTTTACAATATTCCATGGTTCAATCACATTTTTAAAACGTTTTACACGAAATTTACGGATCGAACCACTTAGGGTTTAAAAACGACATCTTTTGTGGTTAAAGCTATAACTTATTTGTTATTCAATATTTGTGAAAGGTTCAAAAAGGGTTTTTCTTTAAAACTCATAGATCTAGCTTTCTAGCCATATAAATCCAATTTCCGATTTGTACATTTGAAAATACAACCATAAACCTAGCATGCATAGTTAGGGTTTACCGGTAAAATTGTGTTATGAACTTTTCTACCATTTTTATGTATTTCTAACATACCAAAACATGTTATAAACACATAGATCTATGAATATACATATATTACATAGTTAGATACTTCTAGATCATCAAAACGAGTTTTGATCGGTTAAAAAATAGATTTTAACCGATCAAAAGCTTTCTAGACTACAAAAATGAAATAAGATGAAGTTGAGAGCACTTTTAAACCTTTGTGATTTGAAGGCTCTTCTTCTTCTTCTACCAAAGTATGTGGTGAAGCTTTGTGTCATCCACCAAGCTCAACCTCTAGCTATATCACTCAACACTTAAGTGTTTCTTCTATTTTTCTCCCAAATGCTCTCTATTTTTCTCTCTAGAATTCTTGCAAATGAACTAACCAACATCACCAAGGTTGTAGGATATCTTATTTATAGCCAACAACTAACCCTTCATTAACTTGCTAATTCACCCATGTTGGTGAAATTAAAGCCTAATCAAGCTTACTATTCCATTGAATGACCAAGTGATACACATATGGAATGACTAGGGTGGTTGAACAACTTATGACATGGATGGATTTTCAAGCAATCTAGGAAATCAAGTTATCCAAGTGGGACCCTCAAAAATTCAATTTTTCCTTTATTTTTAATGCAAAAATGTGCATATATACATCTATATATATATATATATACATATATACATATATATATATATATATTGACCAAAGTTTGACCCTTATTGGACTTCACATTGGGCTTGGGAATAACTTCTATTGGGCTCATTCAATTAAATTGTTTGGGCTCAATTTAAATAACACATTGGGCTTATATTAAATAGTCTAGGTTACATTTAATTAAATCAAGCATTGGGCTTGTTTAATTAATTACATGGGCTAGTAATCAAATTAATTACATGAGCAACTAGGTTAATATCTTTAACCTAGTTTATCAACTTATTTGGATTTAAAATATAATCCAATTAGATTTGCTTTAATTAATTATACACTTTGCTTTAATCCTTTAAATAAATATAAAAGCACATAAGTACATTTATTTAATTATCTAATGCACAATTAATTAATGCGAAAAGTTTAAATTCATTGCTAAATATTTATTAAGTATATTTACAATGACTAATGAAATTCGTGGTCATTACATTCTCCCCTCCTTATAAGAATTCCGTCCCCGGAATTACAAATTTAAACTACTCAAAAAGATTCGGATAGTTAGCCCTCATCTTTTCTTCAAGCTCCCACGTAGCTTCCTCAGCGTTGTGGTTCCTCCAAAGGATTTTGACAGAATGTATAACCTTATTCCGTAATTTCTGTTCTTTCCTATCTAGTATCTGGACAGGAATTTCCTCGTACGATAAGTCTTTCTCGACTTGTATTGGCTCATAGGATATGACATGTTTGTAGTCTGGCTTGTATGGTCGCAGCACTGACACATGAAACACATTGTGAATATGCTCAAGTTCAGGAGGTAAAGCTACCTCGTACGCCACTTCGCCCACTCTCTTTAATATCTCGAACGGTCCTATGAACCTCGGACTCAGCTTCCCTTTCTTTCCAAATCGGATCTTCCCCTTCCAGGGAGATACCTTCATGAACACAAAAATTCCAACTTCGAAGTCTCGCTTCTGTCGATGTAAATCGGCGTATTTCTTCTGACGGTCCTGAGCTGCTACTAGCCGAGCTCTTATTACCTTGATAATCTCTACCGTTTGTTGAACCAATTCCGGCCCCAACAATCGGCGTTCTCCTACCTCATCCCAACATAGAGGTGTTCTGCACTTCCTTCCGTACAATGCTTCGTAAGGCGGCATGCCTATGCTTGCATGATAACTATTGTTGTATGCAAACTCAACTAATGATAGATGGTTCTCCCAACTGCCCTTGAAATACATCACACAGGCCCTGAGCATATCTTCCAATGTCTGTATTGTTCTTTCACTTTGCCCATCGGTCTGTGGATGATATGCTGTACTCATTCTCAACTGTGTCCCCAATCTCTCCTGAAGACTTCTCCAAAATTTTGACGTGAAGCGCGGATCTCTGTCTGACACAATCGATACCGGCACCCCATGTCTCGAAACTATCTCCTTGATGTACAGTTTAGCCAACTGATCCAAACTAAACTTAATCTTGATCGGCAAAAAGTGCGCTGACTTTGTTAGTCGATCTACAATCACCCATATTGCGTCAAATCCCTTCTGTGTTGCTGGAAGTCCTACCACAAAATCCATTGTGATATGCTCCCATTTCCACTCAGGAATCTCTAACGGCTGTAGTAATCCACTTGGTCTCTGATGTTCAGCCTTTACCCTTTGACAAGTTAGACATCGGCTGACACATTCTGCGACCTCCCTTTTTAAATTCGGCCACCAAAAATGCTGACGCAGATCTTGATACATTTTCGTACTTCCCGGATGTATCGAGTATCTCGTACTGTGGGCCTCTTGCAAGATCTCTTCTCGTAGTTCGGGCACTAGCGGCACCCAAACACGATTTTCAAATCTTAGCAATCCCATGCTATCTTCCTTGAACTTGACCTCTTCCCCTTCGGTCATTCTCATTCTTATTCTGACACATTCTTCATCTTTGTCTTGAGCCTCTTTTACCCGATCTAACAGGGTTGGGCCCGCTTCCACTTCCATTGACTCATTTGGATTTCTTACCTCCAACTCCATTCGAGCCATCTCTTGAAACAATTGTTCCTGATCTGTCAAGATGAACAATTTCTCCCTGCTCTTTCTGCTTAATGCATCTGCTACTACGTTGGCCTGGTCGGGATGATATAGAATTTCACAATCATAGTCCTTGATCAATTCTAACCATCTCCGTTGCCTCATATTTAACTCCTTCTGTGTGAAGATATACTTCAGACTCTTGTGGTCCGTGAATATCTCACATTTCTCTCCATATAAATAATGTCTCTAGATTTTAAGGGCAAACACTATCGCAGCCAGCTTTAAGTCGTGGGTAGGGTATCCCTTCTCGTAATCCTTCAACTGTCTGGACGCATACGCAACGACCTTGCCGTTTTGCATAAGCACACAACCAAGTCCCTTGTGCGATGCATCACTGTAGACCGTAAAACCTCCCGTATCGTCCGGTAAAGTCAATACAGGTGCTTCACTAAGTCTCTTCTTTAGCTCCTGAAAACTCTCCTCACACTTCTCCGTCCATACGTATTTCACCGTCTTCCTCGTTAGATTGGTCAACGGTGTTGCTATCTTTGAAAAATCTTGAATAAATCTCCGATAGTAACCCGCTAACCCCAAGAAACTTCTTACCTCCGTCGGCGTCCTTGGTTGTTCCCAATTCATCACCACTTCCACCTTTGCTGGATCTACTGAAACTCCCTCCTTGTCAATGACATGACCTAAAAATTGAACTCTCTCCAACCAGAATTCACACTTCGAAAATTTAGCATACAACTGCTCCTTCCGTAAAATCTCCAACACCAATCTTAGGTGTTCAGCATGCTCCTCCTCCGTTTTAGAATACACCAGAATATCGTCAATGAACACAACAACAAATTTATCCAAGTACTGCTTGAATATTCTGTTCATCATGTCCATAAATGCGGCTGGCGCATTCGTCAGTCCAAACGACATCACCAGAAACTCATAATGCCCATATCGAGTTCTGAATGTCATCTTGGGTACATCCTCCTTCCTGACTTTCAACTGATGATAACCAGTCCTCAAGTCAATCTTTGAAAAGTACTTCGCCCCTTTCAGTTGATCGAAAAGATCGTCAATTCGTGGCAACGGGTACTTGTTCTTAATTGTCACCTTATTCAGCTCTCTGTAATCCATACATAACCTCATCGATCCATCCTTCTTCTTTACAAACAACACAGGTGCTCCCCATGGAGAAACACTTGGCTGAATGTACTTATTATCCAATAACTCCTGTAGTTGGATCATTAACTCCTTCATTTCTACCGGAGCCATCCTATATGGTGCCTTTGATATTGGTGCTGTCCCCGGTACCAAATCAATTACAAATTCTATCTCCCTATCTGGCGGTAAACCTGGCAGTTCGTTTGGAAACACATCCATGAACTCTCTCACTACTGGTATTTGCTCCATCTCGGGACTCACCAATTGTGTGTCCACTATGTGAGCTAAATACCCTACACAACCTTTCTTCAACAGTTTCTTGGCCTGCATCATCGTCAGACATGTTGATTGTCTAGACGACTTGCTGCCATAAAATACGACCTTAGACCTGTTTGGTGTCTTAAGGTGTATACACTTCATTTGACAATCAATTATAGCTCCATGGTTAAACCACCAATCCATTCTAAGTATAACGTCAAACTCCCCCAAACGTATCGGAATTAAATCTACCCTCAACTTCTGACCCCTGATTTCAGCACAACAGTTTCTATGTACATACTCTACAGGAATCACTTCTTTATTTGCAACTTCTATGTTCAGTGGGTTCTCTAGTTTTTGTCTAGGCAATTCTAACCGTCTAGCGAATTCATCAGACACAAATGAACAGGTAGCACCCGAATCAAATAATACGTAAGCATTTATCTCATTGATCGGAATAATACCTGACACCACGTCTTTTGATTCGACGGCGTCCTGCACCGTCATGTTGAAAGTCCGTGCCGTTGGTTTGTTCTGTGGCACCGGCCCTCCAATGGTCAGTTTGGCGTTGTTGTTGTTGCTTCCCCTAAAGCCCGAACTCCCTCCGGTGTTCTTCTTCTTCGGACAATCTTTAAACTGATGGTCCATGGCCCCGCAGGCGAAACAACCTCCCTTCCTTTTTGGTGTGGGACAATTAGGAGCGATGTACCCCTCTTGCCCACAGTTGTAACAGACATTCCTTCCCTTCATGCACTCCCCTGAGTGATTCTTCCCGCATTGACTGCATTTGCTTGCTTTCTTTGACTCACTGCCCTGGGGTGTCCCCGAACTGCTGTTGTTATTCCACTTGCGTTTGTTCGAGTTGCTGCCCCCGTTGTTACCCTCTCTGTTTCCCCCATCGCTTCTCTTCTTGTTCCGTTCTTGATTGTGCTTATTCAAAGCTTCATTTCCACCCTCAGCTATGATAGCTTTCTCCAGCAGTGTTGCAAAATTTGTGATCTGGAGAACAGCTACCCGACTATAAACCCATGGTTTCAGCCCCTGTTCGAATCGTCTGGCGCGTCTTGCCTCCGTGTCCACCTGATGTGTAGCAAATCTTGCCAATTCATTGAACTTGGCGGCATATTCGGATACAGACAAGTTACCCTGCTTAAGTTCTAGGAATTTGATTTCCATCCTAGCCTTTGTACTCTCTGGAAAGTAGTTTTCCAAGAATACCTCTTTGAATCGCGCCCACGCGATCGTTCCCTCCCCTGCTCTACTCTTATTTGCCTTCCACCAGTGGCTGGCCTCTCCTTTCATCATGAAGGTAGCAAATGAGGTCATTTGCTCCTCCCTAACTCGTGCAACCTCGAAGACTTTTTCCATCTCCTCTATCCAGGTCTGTGCTTCTATAGGATCCGTGGTTCCTTTGAACTCGGGCGGTCCTATTAATTTGAAATCCTTAAAGTTTGCTAGTGGAGCGGCAGGGTTTGTTACTCCAGTAGCCTCTGCGTTGCGTCCGCGGAATGCTCCCATTAGCATTTCCACGAACTCTTGGACAGGGTTGGGTGGTACCCCTCCGGCATTTACTGACTCTTCGGGTGGTGGTGGGGGTAGTCGTTGATTTCTTCTCTGTGGCGGCATTTTCTGTATAAAGAAAATTTAATTAATTTAAGTTGTTTCAATCTTTTTACTTTCGTTTTGTAGCTTAGGTATTTTAAACTAAAGCACAAATAATCATCTTGACACATATAAACATAAATGAAAATGCATTTATATTCATATGCTAAAACACAGTGCGTAGCACTTTTACATCATAAGCATACTGCTATAAACGCTGCTAACCCCGATAGTTAAAACAAAAGACGGGATCTAACATATCCCACAACTTCATAGAGTTGGGATTTACAACATACTAACCCTCTATCAAAACAAAAGTTGGGTTTCTACTGCATCTATGTACATACATCATAAATAAAGAAAATACAACTAACGGCGCATCCCTCGACGAACCGCATCGTCGTACTCCTCATCTCCAATAGCCCTGACCACACCCCTACTGATGGTGTGCAAGGTCTGGCCCTCCTCAGTAGGGTAGTAGTGCACCCTACTCTGGAATCTACCAAAGGATGAGCGATAGACGTAACTGAGTCTATCTATCATCACCCTCTTCTCCCTAACCTCGTCCTCCAGCTCCATCATCTGTCCGTGAGCTGCATCACGCTGGATCTCCATATCTAGTCTATCCTCAACTGCCTGCTGCATCTGGACCCTCATGGCCTCCCTCTCTGCCTGCGTCTGCTGAATCTTCAGCTCAGCGGCTACTAACTTGGCCTCCATCTCGACCATCCTCGCCTTCAGCTCTATGTTCTCACCAGAGAACATATAAGCTGTATCTCGGTACTGCTCCTCCGTCTGCTGGTGGAACTGGTTCTGCTCCTCAAGGTGCTGAACCCTCTCATCTAGCTCATCGTTAGCCGTAGTGAGAGTATCGATGATGTCACTGGCGACAGTGCCCATGCCATCAACATACTCAGCTGGCTCCTCATCCTCATCATCATCAGTATCGGCCTCCTCCTCACTGTACTGCCCCATAACTCCGCCCCAGACAGCGTCCTCTCTATCTCCCTCCTCGGGATCTGACTCTGGCTCCTCGACAGGTGCAGCCACCCGTGGCTGTGCGGTATCCATAGGGATATCCGTAAAAATCACCTCCTCTACAGCAGTGCTCGACTGTCCTATCTATGTCATCTTACAATAACATAAATAACACATGTTAGTACAACAATAAAATATATTCATTGATGAAATGAAATGATATTTTATCATGTACATCTTGGCTCGATGGATTTTCTCAATCCATCTCCAAAAATACACAACATGATGAATCTCCCCAATTCATCTCCTAACGCACTCGATAAGAGTTTAGTACTAAGGTTATAACCTAGGTTTCGCAATCCTAGCGTTTCTAACCTACAGCTCTGATATCAACCTGTGACGACCCCAAATCCGGGTTCTTTCACCTCGGGTTTGGTTCTCACTGTACAATACTTAATAACAATGAAATACATAAATTGTATTCAAACTTCGCGGAATAATACAAAAGGTTCCTTAACAAAAGGCTACACTTCCCAAGGTCTATTACCTTAATCTTAACATTACATATCTTAAGGGAAATACAAAAGATTTACAACAGTAATTACATAACCGTAATATAAACTAGCATGCAATTACTAAAACTAAACATTCGCTTTCCCCTTGCCTTTGTCCGATTTAGAGCTTTCTGGAATGGCTGAAATATAGTCATGATATAGCAAGAATGAGCAACTAAATGGCTCAGCAAGTTTATAAACAATAATCATACGATATATCATGATACAGGGAAATAACTTCAAGGTTTCAATAATAGCAATTGTGAAAGATAGCAAGAATCAATGTTCAATAAAAGAAGGAATTGACTCATTACTGCTGAGTGGTCTTTAATGACCCTGAACTGCTACTAAGGTAGAACAGACATACAATGTCTGACTCCTTGTTAAAATAACGGGACACTTGAGGGGATCAGTCCTCTCATGTCCTATGTATATGCATCACATTTAGTTTTCTTGCGCGCTGTCGGGTCTCCGACAAATAAAAATCCCCTTTAACTAGGGTTGTTCTATCTCAGTCTTACGGTAAGAATCCGCACCAGCCAATGGTTTGGATAAGCTTTTATAATATTCAACTAAATGAATTTAACATGCATTTGTCTAGCCGAAACAATTAGCTTAGACGTTCTTAAACAGTTTGCAAAAGCACTATGTGCGAATACAATAATCAATAACGATGTGAAGTAATTTTCGATAATTAATTCACTCAAAGGTCTGTCAAATATCTACGAGTGTAGATACTTGCTCAACAATAATTGAATTGCTCAAAGTAATTAAAGTTGAATAATAATTGCAACAATAAGTACAAGTTAAAGGTAGAAGACTTGTCTCGTGCGTCGTTTACTGCTAACCAACTTAATTAACAATCCTTGAACGGACCTAACAATTAAATCAGTTTGATCTTAAATTAGTATCATATACTTGTAAGTATAATGACCTTTATAAACCTTACGAACCACATAATTGATTAATTATGGTTAATTAAACACTTAGGAAATATTATCACTACTTGATAATATTTCAAACACAAGGAACTTATATTAATTATTTAATATAGCTCAAATAAATATCTAATATTATTAATCATTTAATAATATTTTATTAAGTATCTAATATTATTAATCATTTAATAATATTTTATTAAGTATCTAATATTATTAATCATTTAATAATATTTTATTAATTATCTAATATTATTAATCATTTAATAATATTTTATTCATTACCTAATATTATTAATCATTTAATAATATTTTATTAAGTATCTAATATTATTAATCATTTAATAATATTTTATTCATTATTTAATATTATTAATCATTTAATAATATTTTATTCCCTTATTAATATTATTAATTATTTTAATAATATTTTAATCATCATCTAATATTATTACTCATTTGATAATATTTTACACAATTACAATGTTATTCATCATTTAATATCTTTTTAATCATATACTTAATATTATTCATCATTTAATAATATTTTAATATTGTTCAAACAATACCACTAGTTAACCTTTTAATTGTATTAACTTAAGTCTTTATTTTATACATTTAGATACCATTAAGTCACTAATAAACTTTACATATATGGTTTAGTATTGAAATACACTCATTTTACATGTATTTCAACTTAAATTTTCATTAAAAACTCAACCCGGACCGACCCGACCCGACCCGGACGACTAAAACTGGTTTTTAACAGAATGTTTGACCGCTGCGGCGGTGGTACAAATTTTCTGAAACCCGAATTTGAGGACTGCCCGACCCTCCGACGCTCCGACAGCCATAACTTCTTCATTTTAAAACATTTTGAGGTGATTCTTGAGTCCATTCTCATCAGAATTTCCCCCTCTACAATTTCTCTTTAGAACACAAATCCAAATTCCAAATGTAACTAGACTAAAAACTGCTCACAAGGATAAGGTGAAAACTAACTTCACAAATCCTTGGTTTTATTGGTTCAAACTTGAATAAAATGTGATCTATATGTCCAAATGACACAAACTCAGTTTTGTTAACCTTGTAACTTCTTGTTTTACAATATTCCATGGTTCAATCACATTTTTAAAATGTTTTACACGAAATTTACGGATCGAACCACTTAGGGTTTAAAAACGACATCTTTTGTGGTTAAAGCTATAACTTCTTTGTTATTCAATATTTGTGAAAGGTTCAAAAAGGGTTTTTCTTTAAAACTCATAGATCTAGCTTTCTAGCCATATAAATCCAATTTCCGATTTGTACATTTGAAAATACAACCATAAACCTAGCATGCATAGTTAGGGTTTACCGGTAAAATTGTGTTATGAACTTTTCTACCATTTTTATGTATTTCTAACATACCAAAACATGTTATAAACACATAGATCTATGAATATACATATATTACATAGTTAGATACTTCTAGATCATCAAAACGAGTTTTGATCGGTTAAAAAATAGATTTTAACCGATCAAAAGCTTTATAGACTACAAAAATGAAATAAGATGAAGTTGAGAGCACTTTTAAACCTTTGTGATTTGAATGCTCTTCTTCTTCTTCTACCAAAGTATGTGGTGAAGCTTTGTGTCATCCACCAAGCTCAACCTCTAGCTATATCACTCAACACTTAAGTGTTTCTTCTATTTTTCTCCCAAATGCTCTCTATTTTTCTCTCTAGAATTCTTGCAAATGAACTAACCAACATCACCAAGGTTGTAGGATATCTTATTTATAGCCAACAACTAACCCTTCATTAACTTGCTAATTCACCCATGTTGGTGAAATTAAAGCCTAATCAAGCTTACTATTCCATTGAATGACCAAGTGATACACATATGGAATGACTAGGGTGGTTGAACAACTTATGACATGGATGGATTTTCAAGCAATCTAGGAAATCAAGTTATCCAAGTGGGACCCTCAAAAATTCAATTTTTCCTTTATTTTTAATGCAAAAATGTGCATATATACATCTATATATATATATATACACATATATACATCTATATATATATATACATATATACATATATATATATATATTGACCAAAGTTTGACCCTTATTGGACTTCACATTGGGCTTGGGAATAACTTCTATTGGGCTCATTCAATTAAATTGTTTGGGCTCAATTTAAATAACAGATTGGGCTTATATTAAATAGTCTATGTTACAGTTAATTAAATCAAGCATTGGGCTTGTTTAATTAATTACATGGGCTAGTAATCAAATTAATTACATGAGCTACTAGGTTAATATCTTTAACCTAGTTTATCAACTTATTTGGATTTAAAATATAATCCAATTAGATTTGCTTTAATTAATTATACACTTTGCTTTAATCCTTTAAATAAATATACAAGCACATAAGTACATTTATTTAATTATCTAATGCACAATTAATTAATGCGAAAAGTTTAAATTCATTGCTAAATATTTATTAAGTATATTTACAATGACTAATGAAATTCGTGGTCATTACACACTTAACTCGATATTACGAAACACAAAATTAATAGCAAACAAATCCTAAATATAAAATTAAAACAAAAAAAAAATTATTAGGATAAAATATTTTAACTTACTTATACTCTTAACTCAAATCTTATGCACATTAATTGTAATTCTAGTTCGATTTTGAAATTAATATTATACTTGAAAATATATTAATTTTTCTGTAATTTATAAATATAGTTGTTGTATTAATATATATATATGTATGTATGTATGTGTGTGTGTGTGTGTGGACAGTATTACAACTAGTTCATCAGCCAATCAAAAGTTCACGATTTAATAAAAAAATATACCTTCCGGACGACCAGAAGTGAAACTTATAACTTTGGAAGACTAAAATACAAAAATGCCCCTAAAATTTGCACTATAAAGTAATCAAATTGATGCCTTCCGGCTTCCGGGCCTTAGACCCGCGGAAGGAATAATACACAGCAGATTTGCTCGTAGATTGCCTTGTTACGTGTATTTGAGTTCCCAGCGGAATAGCTTTTCAATTTTTATTTTATTTATTTTTTTATATAGCATAAAAGTAGTTTTATTAATAAAATATTAAAAAAAATTAATTTTTTTTTTCAATATAAACTCCTAAAAATAATAAATTATTTGTTTGATAATATAAGTAAAAATAAAATTATATTGACAACTTGAAGATATGAACTATTTTATACTACTCTTACTAAAAAAATATTTTATTTTGCGAAATAAAAAATTGAAAGTGAGATTTAGGAAAGACTGGGGGTATTTTTACTCCCTCCCTTATCCCACAAAGAGTTGCATATTAACTTTTTAAAAGTAAATTATGAAATAAAATTTAAAATGAATGTGGTCATTTTATTTAATTAATATAATTATAAATATTATTAATTATCTAAAATATTATTAAGTATAAATTACTTAAAAAAAATTATATAAGTTTTATTAATTTTAAATATTAAAATTGTTCTGGAACAAAGATAAACAATGATATAGAGTTGAGCAGTGGAAGCTGTGATACTGTCCCACTTATGTGAAATTATTTTTAATCCTTAAAACTTAATATTCAAAAATAACTCAATAAAAATAATATTTTATTTTAATTAAGTAGGAAAATGCATTTAAAAAAAATTATTAGGCTAAAACCCATTAAAGGTCTGTACATCCAAGGTATGTACTAGAATTATTTTTAGTTGAAACTAATTTGGGGTTTAGTTGATTTTTATTTTTAAGTACTTAAGTTGATAACTATTACCTATTTACATGTATTTTATGTGCGGTAGTGGGATTGGGGACTCGGATGCATAGTGCTTCATTTTTTCTTTTTTAAGATTCTGTAGTGCTTTGCCTTCCGTGGCGGATAGAGGTATAAACAGATATATTCGAATACAAATATTGTATTTGTATTTGAAAAATTAATTTTATTCATATTTTGGTATTCGATGGATTTATAAAAAAATATTAATATTTGGTATTCAGAATTATATTCGAATACAAATAATGTCCGTTTTTATTTATTTATTTGAATAAACAGATTATTTGAATATCCGAATTCGAATATCAATTACCTAAAATCCAATTTATTTTTCAGCAAAAGAAAACAATTCATTCAAATTATTTACAAAAAAAAAGTAAGAGAAAATATTGAACAATTACAACCATTTAAAATTTTAACAATACATATCATAAAGAGGAGAAAAATATCAAATACATCATCATCCATAATTGATCATAAAAACCAAATAAAATTTAAATATCCTACAAAAAGTATCAAATTAACACCATTTTCAATAATAAAAAAAACTAATTTATCCTCTCTTGATCTCCTTTGCAGTCATGCTTCGTTAGTCTGCATCTTTAACTCATTGCAGCTGCAAGAAAAAAATAATAATATTAATTTCAGTAGCAGATAGATCTATACACTCAGAACTGCAGTCCTAATAAATATAACTTGGGATAGTTTTGACTCCACACAAAAGTTACAGGGGTTTAGAAAAGATGTTATTTATTTATTTATTCTTTCCTGTATATAGTTGACATATCAGTGTTATGGAAGCAAAGATGTTTCATGAAGGATACAAAACCATTGGACGAATATTCTGACAATGCAGTGGTTTCAATAGGAGGGCTAATCCATTTGTTATGCAGTTACTTAAGCACTACAGAAAAAATAACCGTGGAGGCATTAAATTCCATACACCAGTTTCCAAGTATCATTAAATCCCCTTGTATGAACCCTGCCCAACTAATCAATGAACTGGGGTGACATCACCAGTACATAATGTAGAGAGAATTGGGACTAAAAAACTTACAAATGTTAAGCTTGCGATCCTCATTATCTCCAACAGTAGCATCAACTTCAATAGATTCTCCAACTGTGTATAAATTGTACATATAAATAAAATTAGTACAAGTACTAGACAATTTAAAGATTAAATATAAAATAATCATACTTACAGTAATGAGCCTGATGAAACAAAAGAACAAAAAGATAAAAATGATAGTTTTGGCAAAATGAACTTTCCTTCAGATAAAAATAATAATAAGGCAGCATATTTAAGCACAACCTCAGGATATTTGAAGATTTATTAACAAATAAAACTGATAACACAGATTGCAGAAGACAAGCACATGAAACAGGAGCACGAGAATAACCGTGGATATATTAGCTAATGCCAGATCAAAGCTGTAAACTGCATGGTTCGAAATTGCGTTTGAGGCGCACGCCCTCAAAGCGAGGCGGCAAGTTGCTAGGGCGAGGTGTACGCGTCAAAGCGAAAACAGAAACTTACGTCTCATTTGACTGAGGCATACACCTCAGTGCGTTGCACCTCAAGGTGGAGCAAGGCGTATGCTTTGATTTCAATAAAAAAAAACCTAAGTATGTATGTTCAGATTCAGAATCTTACGAAGTAATAAGAGAGGCGAAGCAGAGAGGCAAGCCAAGTAGCGATCTTCTTCGTGCGACTTCGACCAGCCAGGCTCTCTCTCTCTCTCTCTCTCTCTCTCTCTCTCTCTTCTTCTTCTTCTTCTTCTTCTTCTTCTTCTCTTCCTCTGCTTCTTCTTCTTCTTCTCTGCTCCTCTGCTTCAGCCAGGTTTAGTTTTGGTATTGTAGCAAAAATATTCTGTTTGGTTCATAATTCGTAGATATTAGTTTTAGTTAATAATTGCATTCCCAATATTTTTGTTGGTGCTCATATTTTTATTGTAAATAAATATATATAGCTTTAGTTCTTGTATCGACAAAAGATAACATAATTCCAACCGGTGAGAAAGAAACATCTTATGTCCACAGTGGCTCAATTGTCGCGACCTCGCTCCGTTACGCTTCGTTTCGCTCGGCATTGGCCTTTTTCTGAGCTTCCTAGTTATAAGCCACAAGTTCATAAACAAAAACCTAATGTGTTGCAATCATTGTACTAGAAATCTTATTATCTTGTTTGAACATCAAATCCATGTTTCTTTTATTGGAATCCATTTTAAGGGTTGTTATAGTATTTCTAATGTGTTGCAATCATTGTACTAAAAGTGAAAGATAATTTACAATAAATGCTTATTGGCGAAAATATGTGAAGAATAGTGGATCAACCTAGTGATAGTTATCCAATAGTTACAAACTTGTACTACTGCTGCTGCTCCAAACTTTATCTAATTTTAATTATTTTTGTTTTGTTGACTACTGCTACTACTCCAAAAAAAATTGTTATAACTTGTTATTTATTGACTACTGCTAATCTTGTCCACTTGTTGTTGTGACTTGTGATTTGATATGTTGTACATGCATTATGAATATGGTAAATCATTAGAAAAATAAATATATCAATATTCATATAATGTTATTCACTTCAGTTTCTATTGACAACTATGTATAAATGTATAACATATAATGTTATTCACTTCATTTAAAAATATGTTCATGTTTTTTTTTTATTACAATGAATTGTAATTATGGATAAGAAAGATCCAGCTTGGAAATATGGCACCGAAATTCCTGGAGTAGTTAATAAATCTCATTTATATGTGGAATGCAATTTTTGTAAGAAAATTTGTAAAGGAGGGATTACAAGGCTGAAAAATCATCTCGTGGGTAATCATAGTAACGTTGAGACTTATAAAAAAGTACCAAGTGAAGTGAATGAAGAGCTTGAGTCATATTATGAAGAAAAGTATCGACTCAAAGGAAGAAAGACAAAGAAATGAAGCTGAAAAAATACTTTCGTCATAATAATAGTATCGACTCCCAAAAATGTTTTGACAAAGGCAAAGAAGGTAATTACTATTATTATTATTTGGTTGGTTATAATTTTTTTTTATTCAATGAATACTTGAATTATTATTATTATTTTTTGATGAATGCCATTATGTTATTATAGGTAAGCAACTTCATATATAATCATGAATGGCTCTTTGCATTGATGAGGGCCAACACTAATAAAGACCTTGTTCAGCCAACTGTCACTAGATTTGCCATTACTTATTTAACTTTGCATAGTATGCATAGTTTGAGACAACTTTTGGAGGCTATGTTTACATCTAGGAAGTGGAAAAATTGTGCTTGGGCAAAAAAACCTGAAGGTAGATATGTGAGAAAAATCATTCTACGTGATAAGAATTTTTGGGGTAGCATGGACTATGCAATTAAGACCACAAAACCTCTAGTAAGTGTATTGAGGATGGTAGATTCGAATGTGCTGGGAATGAGATTTTTATATGGTGCCACGGATAATGCAAAAGAACAGATTGCAAAAAAATTGGATAATGAGGAAGGGGACTATAAAGAGGTATGGAGCATAATAGATGCTAAGTGGGACAATCAGTTGCTTCGGCATTTGCACGCTGCTGCATATTTTTTGAATCCTCATTTTCAATAAGATGACAATTTTTGTGCCAATGTGGAAGTTAAGGTGAGATTGTATGCTTGTATGGACAAGCTTATTCCTAACTATGAAGGAAGTGAGAAAGCTAATTTGCAATTAGATGCATTCCGATTGAGGCAAGGGTTATTTGGCTACACAAATGCCAAAAAAATGTGTAAGAAACGTGCTTTCGGTAAGTACCATTGATTAATGTATGGCTATGCCTATGCTTTCATTTTGATTGAATAGAAAACTAATTTACAATTAAAGATTGATATATGTTTTAATATTGATTCAGCTGATTGGTGGATCGCATTTGGAGATAAAGCTTCGGAATTAAGAAACTTTGCAGTGAAGATTTTGAGTTTAACTTGCTCATCTTCGACGTGTGAGCGTAATTGGAGTACTTTCAATCAGGTAGTTATTAGATATAAATCATTTATATTCTCAAATCTATTTATTAAGATTTTATGAGATCTCACTAATGCAAAGAGAAGGAATCGACTATTCGTATCCAGGCTTAACTCATTGGCTTACATTATGTACAATATAAAAATTGAAAGATTGGCACATCAAGACAAATGCACTAACGGAAGAAGAGGATCCATTGGTTATTGATAGTGTGCCATATGATAATGAATGGGTTGCGGGGGAAAATGATGAAAATATCTCGAGAGAGACTTCTGAGCTTGATGATATGGAGGAGGGTGAAGGGATTTATGAGAATGAAAGGACAGTTGGAGGAGAAGAGACTAATGTAAGGGATATTACACTTGGAAGGAAAGGGATTCGGGAAACAAGGAAGTCAAAAGAGAAAGAGAAAGAATTTGCAGTCAAAAACTAAAACAAAAGGTTTGTGTCATTATAGTTTTCTCTTTAAAAAAACATAATCATTAGTCATTATATATTTACTTGTTTATTTATAGATAAAGGGAAGGGATTACAATTAGTAGATGAAGAAACAAAGTTTAACGATCTTAGCAATGACGATGAGGAGGATGACAGAGCTATTAGATACGATGATGATTCAATGGAGGATCCTCTTAGTGATGATAAGGTGATGATGGTGGAGATGATGATCAAGGATTTGATCCATTTATTAGGCCGCTGGATACGAATGATACACTATTTATATAGTGATGGATGATCACTATATAAGTAGTTGATGATATTATGTTGTTTTGATGTTTTATAATGATACATTAAGTGACGTTGGTTATTTATGCCTTTGATGACCTTGATTATAATAATGGATTATTTTATGATTTTATTAGCATTTTTTAATAATTTATTTGGGACTTTTAGGTTTTCACATCGAGGCTTATGCCTCGCTCCGCCTTGAGGCTTACGCCTCGCCTCGTCCGAAAAAAAATACCTCATACTGCTTTTAATTTTTTCGAACATTGGTAAACTGAAAGAGACATCTTCAACAAATTAAATGAAAAATAGCTAAACAAGAAAAGGAAAAGGAAATCATTTCTTCAAGGCCAGTCAAAAAATATAAATAGAAATAAAGAATTAGAATCTATCATTGACCAAATAAATTAACTTTCAATAACGAAAAGTAATAATTATAAAAAGACATTTGATTAACAAGTAAAACAATAGTTGAGACTAACTATAGCGCATACATACATCATTACTATCTTTAAGGCTATGTAGTAATGCTACATCAAACAACAGTACAACATGCAACAAATTACACTAATGGTTCATTAGAAGTGTTGAGCCTGACATAATGAATTATTATGATAAGATATCACATTGCATTCATTTGAACTACCATTGTTCCATATAAACAACAAAATTAATCAAGTTCGTGGCTCATCCCTCTTTTGAGTTTCACATAAATAATGCCATACTCCAAACACATTATGTGTTGCGGGTATATAGAGTATCAAAATCCACAAATTAAGAACATGTAAGGAATAGTCAGGGAATTGTAGTTAAGTGAGTAAAAGTAACAAGGGTAACATAGTCCTTTTCATCGCTTAAGTCAGGTCAGTATTGTCTTTTCCATTTTTTCTATTATTGCTCATATGTTCAGTGAGGTAGGAACTAGGAAGCATGTGCAATCTCGATTGTTGAGGAGAGAAGTATATGTACTAGATTTGCTGATTGTTAAGGCATGAATTGAATGATTAAAGTTCCTTCCTCTTCAATTCTCTTATTTCTCTCTTCCTTTCTCTAATTTCTCTCTCCTCCCGCTCTGTTCTTCCTCATTTCTTTTTATGTATTTCCTTAATTTGCTGTATTCAGCTTCCTTACAGTTGATTCAGTATTGAATTAGTGATACCAATTCATTATAATTGACATTAGAGCCTTCAAACCTATACCTATGGCTACCTACAATCAACAATTGAGTAACCTGGATTCTCAAGTCCAGGAGTAAACCAACACCCTACGACAGCTGCAAACCCAGTCGGAGTTAATTTTTACTATGCAACAAGGATTCGATATAAAATTGGATCAAATGATGAAGAACCTTGAGGCCTTCTTGTCTACTTATAAAGGTAGTAGAAATATCCCAACCAACCAGTCAAAAATAATGGATCTAAGGTGGCTTCTAATGGTTGGGGTGGATAAGGAGGTGGATATTGAGGGTTCAAGTATTCATGAAAATGATGATGAAGGTTATCATGAAAAGATTTCATATTCTAATTTCTCAACAAAAGAGGTACAAATGCAAATCACAAGCCAGGTCAGTCATATGCAAACCAGTTTCAGCACTATCAATGACCCTAACCCTGTTGATACTCACACTTACGTCCCACTCTCGAAATCTCTGAATAGTATATGTTAGTACATATATAGATTTGATGATGACTTTGATTATTTGAATAAAGGTTATAATTGTTTAACTGTGAATGTCTGAATACATGATTGCTTAGATGTTTATTTGCTTAACTGAATCAAAATAGGGAGAATTTGTAATACTTGCATAATTACTGATAACAATAAAAGAAAGAAAGAAATATGAATGAATAAACATTTGTTTACAAGTTGTACAATCCTTAAAAAGAACATTCGTTGTAAAAAACTTGGAGATAGATTAGGTTAGGGATCAAACTTTTTAGGTTGATCCAAAAGATAATTTCTGTATTAGTTCAAAAATATATTATGTTGTAAAAGGATATTAGAGATCAAATTTGTTAGGTTGATACGAATACAAAGTTATGATAAACATGTAGTAAACTAAGATGATCTTATGAGATATATCGTTGTATAGACTGAAGGATTAAACTGATTGATCACATAATAAGAAGGTTAGATCGTAGAGTTCAGATCATGTAATCAAGCGATCACAGTAAAAGTTCAGATTATTGAGAAAAGAGTTTAGGTCGCAGAGCAAGATCATATTGTAGAGCTTATCGTAGAAGTATAAGGGGACTTCGAGAAGATCATAAAGTTATGACAACTGCAGAGCATAAGACTAGTTCGCAGAGCTCACCCAGGATCGTATAGTGAAGATCATACCACAGAGTTAATTCAAGGACGTACAGTAAAGGAAAATCCTCAAAAGTCTAATCAAGCATCGTAGAGGTTAAATTTCGTAGAGTTGATCGTAAGAAGCAAGATTGCAGAGTAGAACATAAAGCTCTGATTACAGTACAAACTCTATATTCCTCATCCAACACTATGATCAACTCAGCTTATAATTCAGAGCTAAACAATCAGATACAAAAAAGAACAGATCAAAGGGAGAGACAAAAGTATACATCCATGAAAATAAGATTAAAAAAGATGACATATCCACCAAGGACAGAAACTGTACTTCAAGAGTGTTTAAGAGTAAGATGGGATAAGTAAGTCATTTCAAGATAAAAATAAGAGTTCGTAGAGCTCCATCAAGCACATTTATCTCAGTATAACAAAGATTATAAACTCTGGCCAAAAAGATGATGTGAATGCTCATAGGCACAGAACAAAGTCAAATACTTAAAACAATAGAATGAAGACTATCAAATTGTTGAAGGCACTTCAGAACGCATAGTCACAACTATGATGAGTTGTTTTAGTATCATACCTGTCAGAGTACGTAAAGATAACAACACTAAGAGATGGACTTCAGCAAATGACTAAGACACTGTACAAGGAGTCGTGATGAAAGAAATTAACAAAGTATGGGGATTTGATCTTCAAGAAGAAAGTGAAAAGACAGGGGTCCAAATCAAGGAGAAATCTCAGTTCTTAGGAATTGAATTAAGTATGCAATGAAGATCTGAAAAATGGTAGCAGATAAAGAATAAACTTGCCAAGAAATATCATTGAGAAATATAAGTTTAGTAGTATACTCTACGATAGGATGACTGAAGAAATTGTAGAGTACAAGTTATCAAATAGCTCACGACAGAACGTAGAGCTGAAAATAGTAGTAGAGCTACAGGTCGTACACCTAAAGAAAGTAAAACAAAAGATTGTAAAGCTCCATAACATAAAGCAATAGTCCATAGAGCTAAAGCTTCAGATTTCAGAGTCAGAAAAGCAGATTATAAAGCTTATAAAACTATGGTCGATGTAAAAAAAGCAAGTTAGATCTGATAGAAGACTAAAAGTGAGAAGATCCGAAGAGTATCGTTCACAATAAGCATGGTGATCATCTCAAGGAAAAACTGAAGACCAAATTGAGAAAGTGACAAACGGCTAGTAAAGTCACCACAACTTAAGCGATAACTCACTGCAGCAGCCTGATGTGACATGTTAGCATTAAAAGTCGACTGACATCAAGAAGATCTACAAAGTGAAGAATTCTATGGTTACTGTGGAACTTCCCAAGAATGATCTGAAGGTTAAAGCCTTAGTGCTCAACGACTAGTCTGAGTATCGTATAATAGTCATGTGGTTTCCATATTTGAAACTTTGATATGAAGACACGTTAGAAAGTAAACTGGCACATCAAATATGTCAATATCAGAGATCTTCTAAGATTTGGACATCAAATAAACAACGATAACTTTTCAACGGACAGATTATCTCAAGGATATAAATATATACTTCTGATTAAGAAAAGAAGAGAGAGAAATCGATAAAATGCTAAAATCGGGTCGAAAAGAGAAAAACGGTCAAAAACACACAGAAAGGGTAGTTGATACACTGGAGAAGGAGCATAAGGAGAAAAAGGCCTATCCACATAAGACCGAAAAGGTGATTGATCAACTACACATAAGAATCATCAACTTAAAGTTACTCTACACTTTGGAGGATCAATCAAAGAATGATTCCAACTATATAAGAGCTAAAGCTAATAAAAAATATGCAAAGGGCTCAAGGAAGATAAGAGATCAATGGAATTATTCCTTAGCTGCCAAGCTCTTTAGATGAAAGTTTAATGTTATCTTGGCAGCACCTTACATACATCAACAACAAACAAGCAAAGTCGAGACTTAGTGACCCGTTTAATTCAAAGGAATCAAACCCAAGAAGAGAAGAGGACTTAGTGTCATAAGGAGGAAAGACGGGACTTAGTGACCCGCCTGATTCTGAGAAATCAACCCCAAAAGGGGAAGAGAACTTAATGTCCTAAGGAGGAAAGACAGAACTTAGTGACCTACCTGCTTCTTAGTGAATCAGACCCTCTATGGGAGGACTTAATGTATTGTACTTGGTGTCCTGATGTAGTGGTTCATAGTGGACCTTGGTTTGAGTAACCATATCCTTAGTGGATTATTCTTGCACATCGAAGTGGAAGGGGGGGGGGGGGGGGGGGGGCTGAGAGGTATTTATTCTTACGAATCTTTTAAAAATCCCTGTATTTTCAATGTCTCCTTACCCCTTCTTCATCTTTCATATTTATGCTTGAATTGAATGCTTTATCTACTTGAGTTATTTATTCACTAGCATAAAAATTACAGAATTGTACAATTGGCTTTAAAGTATCAGAAGGGATTTTACCAAATACATTATTCCGATGCATATTCAATTGTTCACATATTTGAAAAACGTGCTTTAAAGAAAAAGTATACAGAAATGTATAAAGATCTATTCAACTCCCCTTCTAGATCACTTTCATGTACCTCTGGGAAATAATAATGTACCGCATGTTTAATGAAATGTCTTTGAATGTTCTAAGTTTTGGTAAGGAGGTTTGTATGTATGATATGACTAACCAATATCTGCCCAAGTACAGTGATAGTGGGGGTACGGTTGAAATCCCAATGAGTGTTATTTATGGGTTAACTAAGGAATCAAATGAGCTAATTATTGATATTGAGTCTACCTACTAATCAGTTGGTAATTGTGGAATATGTGGAGAATATGTACAAGTTTGATAAGCTTGTTGAGAATAAGAGTCGAAATTTTGACTGCATAGATTCACGGCTTGCGGTAAAGGAGAGAATGGTTCAAATCCTTCGTTTGGATAATAATGATTATGGACAACTTATCCGTGGTGGAAAAATAGACCTCAAATTGGGGCCTATGAATGTGACGCCTATTTGTATTACCAGGAACTATGAAGAGGGGGAAATGCAATAGTTGTCAAATGACAAAGATTATCAAAGGCAATTAGATGGAACCCTTTAATTAATTGAAGATATCCCGTAACAAGATGCTCTAATCTTCTATCATTCTTCTAAACTTTCCCCATTAATAACTGTAATAGAAGAGATGGGAGCGTGTGTTCAGAATGTATTGGATTCTGTAATTTCAGCTTTGTTGGATGAAAAGAATCACAAGTTCATCTAGTTAAAATGGCATTCTTCTAGCGATGGAGGAGGCAGCAGAGCTCAGCTCTTCAGAAAAAAATCAAGGAGCTTGTAAAGTCTAGTCAATTGGAGTTCATGAATGGGGGTATGTGTATGCATGATGAGGCAACACCACATTACATTGATTTGATTTATAAGACAACTTTGGGACATTTGTTTATCAAAGATGAGTTTAATCAGAAACCTAGAGTGGGTTGACAGATTGATCCATTCAGACATTTTGCTGATCAAGCTCACTTGTTAGGTGCAAAGTTGGGATTCGACTCTCTATTTAGCCAGAATTTATTACCAAGATAGAGATAAGTGCAAAAATGATAGGACTCTTGATGTTGTATGGCGGGGTTCTGAGTCACTTAGTTTATCTTCACAAATATTTACCGATATATTCCCCAAGCATTATGATACTCCTGATGCTTTCATATTTGATATAAATAATGTATCCTCTCCTATTTAGGATGAAATTCTCTTGTTTGACTATAATGTTGAAGAGCGAGTCAATAATTTTGTAGCTGTTGTTGTGTCATAGGCAAATGTCACCAGGACAAACCATATAATGTGGGCTATGGGGACAGATTTTCGATATCAATATGCAGTTCAGGGTTCAAACAAATGGACAAGTTCATTCATTATGTTAACATGGATGGGAGCATTAATATTTTTTATTCAACCCCATCGATTTACACCGATGCAAAATATGCAGTAAATGAAATATGGCCTATCAAAACTGGTGATTTCTTCCCGTATGCAGATCAAGAAAACACATACTGGACATGTTACTTTACAAGTAGGCCAAACTTGGTTACGTCAAAATCATGAGTGCTTATTATCTGGCAGCAAGGAAATAGGAAAACATTATGGGCAGAAGTGGTTCAAGGCTAAACACAGATGCATTGGCTGATGCATTAGCAATTACTCAACATCATGATGAAATTAGTGGTATTGAAAGGCAGCATGTAGCTGCTAATCATGCAATGCGAATTTCTATGGGCTATGCAAAGACTGAGGAGGTGGTTGCACCATCACTAGCTTCGCTAACAGATTCAAGATTAAATTCTAGTCATGAAAATTTGGGCACGAAGTTCCAGCAGTGTTATCTCCTCAATGTAAGTTACTGTCCTCCATCAGAAGCTATTTTGTCTAATGGAAAAAGCTCAGTTGTAGTTGTCTACAATCCTTTAGGATGGAAGAGAGAGGAAGTAGTTCGAATTCCTGTTTCATCCCAGGGACTAGTTGTTTTGGATTCTGGTGGAATTAAAAGAAATTAAATCACAATTTCTTCTTCTAACTAATGTCTCGTTAAACAATAGAAACTATCATGTTAAAGAATCTTTGGGTATATCCGCCAGTAACACGCCTAGATATTGGCTTGTATTTTCAGCATCTGTGCCACCTTTTGGTTTTAGCACTTGCATCATCACCCATGCAAAAGGGACAATAGGTGCTACAACTATAGAGATCTACGTGTTTGAATGAGGTATCAATAGTACTATAGTGGAAGTTGGCCAAGGAAATCTAAAGCTATATTATAATGCAGAAGAAGGAAAAATTACTCGTTATGTTAATAGCAAAAATTTGGTCACAACATATGTTGAACAATCATACAGCTACTATTCAGGATATAAAGGTTTTGATAGAGTTAATCAGGTCTCTTTCGTCCAAATGGTACTGTTGGGATGTAAATATTTAGACCACGTGTCCTCCTTTAAATATCTGATAGAGCAAGGCTAGGTGTATGTATGATACAGTTGTACCTCCATTCATTGGTGAACACGTGGATGGGTGAGTGGTGACTCACCAGTAGGATATTTGTAATAGTTTAATATTATATAGGTAAGGGGCGGTTTAGTAGATATTTTCATAGACAAAGCATGGGAGAGAGAGGGAGACAGTCACTTCAGAGATATAGATATTGGGAACCAGGAAAGAAAGGGAGAGGATTATTATCTACAGAGACATACATCACGAAGAAAAAGGAGGAAGAGAGAGAGAGAAAGGGGTCTGCCATCAGCACTTTGAACAGGCAACATCACGGGAAAGAAGGGAGAATGGATCATCTTCTCCATTACATCAGAGATCAAGCCGGAATACACCATCTGGGTCACTCTCCGGCACCTACCGTTGTATATGGGGTTATTGTAATATACAGCGTAGACGACAAGCACTACAGATCATTATGTTGTAACACCTCCAATATTATTCTAATGGATTTCTGGCGTATCACCCGTGGTTTTTCCCGATTTGGGTTTCCACGTAAATTATTGTGTTATTATTTTCAGTATTTGCTTGATCAAACATCTTTCATTCCAGCATATTTTGGGTTCTCCATTGATGACGCGATTTGGGCTGGCTGACCTGGTGATTTCAGCCCACGTCCAAAATCTGACGTCAACATTGGCGCTAGAAGGAGGGCCTGATGTTTGATTCAAATCACCAAATTATTTCCGAATAGCTTTTATGGCGGTTCAGTTATCCGACTGAAGGAATATATTACATCTGAAGCTAAGTTGTTTTTATTTATTAAATACAATAATATTATTATAATATTTGTATGTTTAATATATGCATGTCTGTTCACTCTACATATATTCGTGGTTATATATAGCACGCGTGTGCTGTTTAACTCAAAGCGCCGAATTGTGGTTAAATGTTTTAAGTTTCGCTGGCAAAGATTTTTTATTTGAAAAATGAAGAGTACTGTTAGCCTTTTTCTCTCTCCTCGTATTCTTTGCTCTCAGGAACTGTAAACTTTGGGTCAGTGGCTCTACCTTAGCAGCAGCGCAGCAGCTCGTCGACGGCCTTGGGGGTTGGGGGCGGTTCGACACTCGGGTTCTGCCGGGTGGGTCGCGTTCGGCCGACGACTGCAGGGGTTCAGTTCGACAAGTCCGGGTTTGGGCTCGGAGGGAGCTCGGGTCGGAACTGGGTTGCGTCGGCAGCTTAGTGGCCTCGGCGGACTGGGCTCAACGGCAGTTTAGGTCTTGCTCGGCTCGGCAGTGGGTTCCCTTCAGTTCGGCGACCGAGGATGGGGTCGGCGCTAAGGTGTGTTTGATGGGTTGTCCGAGATCTTGGAAGGCTCGATGCTCAGCTGGTGGAGTTTGCCAGTGGCTCGGAGGGAAGGTTCTTGGCTTGGTTGATGGATGGTGCTCGGTGTGCTATGTAAATAAGGTCGGCAGCTCGGTGTCAGGTTCGGTAACTCAAAGTTCAAGACAGAGTCCAAGCTTGGGTCGAACGGAAAGGGGTTAGCCAGAGGGGGGCTCGTTGGTTCAGCGGCCGAGATTGGGATCGACACCAAGTGTGTTGTCGGTGGGCTGTCCGAGTTCAGCTCGGAGAGTTCAGTTTCGGAAACGTGGAGGTGTTCAGCGCTTTATGGCGGTGGCTCGGTGGTCTTTGACTGGTGACTCGGCGGCTGTTGCTCCGAGGCTCGGCGGAAGCTCGGCATTGACTTGGTAACTCGGCAGTATTTGGGTCACCCAGCAGCAAAGCCGCTGCAGTTCATCAGCGTTTGGCTCGGCGGTCGGGAACATCTCGGGTGTCCGTACTTGGTGTCGGCTGGGTTTGGTCTCAACAGGTAGTGCTCACCCTAGGTTGGTGCTCGGCGAGGCCCGGTCGGTGGTGTGGGATCGGCAGCAATTGGTTCGGCAGCTCAATAGTGACTGGGTTGACAGTGGTCAAGTTCGGCATGTCTCGGGTAGCTCGATGGTCAAGCTCGGTTGCTCGTCGGTCTCGGCAGCTTTGGCTTGGTCCGACCAGCACCTTGGTGGCTCTTTGCTCAAGCTCGGTGGTCAGTCTCAGCATTCCGGGCTTGAGCTCAGCGGGAGGATGGTTCGGCAGGTCGGTGAACGCGGTCGACAGTTCTGTAGTTCAGTCGGGTGGAACTCTTCCTCGGCAACTTAATAGTGACTGGGTCGGCAGCTCCGCTAGTCGGTGATCAAGTTTGGCATGTTTTGGGTAGCTCGGCAGTCTATTATCGGTAACTTAGCTGGTTCGAAGCACAGCAACAGCAGCTCAGCAGGTTTGTAGTTTGCTTGGAGATGATGGCTGGGTGAAGAGAGAAAAAATAAATAAGGGAAAAACGGGAGAAGCTTTGCGAGAAGGAGAGAGAAAGTTGATGGTGCCGTCTGTGGGAACATATATATGTAAATTCGTGGTCTGTTGTGGTGCTCAGTAGCTCGCTTCCATGGATGTTGCTTTTTGATTGTGATTTGGGCTATTTACCTGAAAAGGAGGTTATGATTGAAAGGATTGATTCCCAGGGTGACTCAGTAGCTGTTGTTCTATGCTAATTATTTAACGAACAAAATCAGTGAATTATTGCTTTTGATGAAGAGGGCTGTGACTCTTGTTATAATAGGAGTGCAACAACAGTAGGTAAACAAACGAAAGAAGAACTTCGCAACGCATCAAATCCTCTTCCTTCACCATCGCCGACAGTCTGGTGCAGCTCGACAGTTGAGGTACAGCTCTTGGTCGGCAGCGCGACGGCGATTCAATAACTCGATTAAGCTCTCGGTGGTAGTGGGGCCTTCGGCAGCCCGGCAGTTTGTGGTCAAATCTAATGGCTTGGTGGTCAGTCCCACCCGTGGCCGGGACGTTGATGAATGCAGAAATTACGGTTGATGTCTTGTCCGTGTACATGTCTATTAATGGGTGAGAAATGATAATAATGCTCCTTGGCTTCTTTTCTGCGACTGGGTTGGTGCTCGGCAGTCTAGAGGTGTGGACTCGGCAGTCCGAATTTGTTCTCGGAAGTCTATGTCTCTAGTCGGCAGCTTCACAGTTTGGGTGCAGGTTGGTGGCTTAGTTGGGTAGACAGTTTTGAAGCAACTCCTTCCCACGACTGTGATTTGATGTTTTCAAGATTTTAACCATTTGTGGTTTTCTCATGATGATGGGTTCACCCATCAGAGGAGAAGGAGAGTGGGGGCAAATGTTGGGGTGTTAAGCTTGTTGGGTGATGACTTATTATTTAATTATCTGATAAAGTAAGACCAAGTGGAGAGACAAGGATCAAACTTATTGCAAAATAAAGTGGTCTTTCTTGAAGATGTAAAATCGGCACAAGGCATCTCGAGGGGTCGGGAGCGTCACGTCGGTGATATAAGGATGGGGGGAGACATAAGGAAGCCCGGTCCTCGAACCGGCACGGTGAAATCAGGTCAGACAACATACATTCATTTATGAGTATATTTATTCATGCATTCATTATTGCCTACATACATGTACGAGGGTGGATGACTGACATGAAGATATAAACTGGCTTCTCTTTTGAACTACATATATGTCTTGCATTATATTATAGCGTTCTAAAGTCGGATGGTGTTATAAGGTTGGGTCAACCTCCTTTGTTTCCCTCGGAATACAGGAGCACTGCTTTGTGGATATAGCAGGCGTCCGTATTTTGGTCTGGCTGGGGGGCAGTAATGACCTTCATTCTTAACTTATATCTGGACTGGGACGATCAAGGTGATATAAGGGGTACAACACACCAGTCTTAGGGTTATATGAGGCATGACCGGGACGGTCAAGGGGATATAAGGGGTCCATACCAGTCTCAGGGTTATATGAGGCATCATGGACGGGTCGGTCATGATAATTGTTCTATACCAGTCTCAGGGTTATATGAGGCATCATGGACGGGTCGGTCATGATAATTGTTCTATACCAGTCTCAGGGTCATATGAGGCATCATGGACGGGTTGGCCAATTCGGTACTTCGGTCATTTTGGGTTCAATTGGCTTCGGTTTGGCCTCGACAGTTTGGCTCTGGCCTCTACCTCGAAAATATTGTGTTAGTCAGTTTGGGATCGACCGGTTTGGTGGGTTCGATCAGCTTTAGTTTCGATCAACTTCAATTTGGGATCGACCAACTTCCGTTCGGATTGGCCGGTTTGGTGGGTTCGATCCACTTCAGTTTCGATCAACTTCAGTTTGGGATCGACCAACTTCCGTTCGGATCGACCGGTTTGGTGGGTTCGATCAGCTTCAGTTTCGATCGGTCAGCTTGGGATCGATCAACTTCAGTTTGGGATCGACCAACTTCCGTTCGGATCGGCCGGTTTGGTGGCTTCGATCCACTTCAGTTTCGATCAACTTCAGTTTGGGATCGACCAACTTCCGTTCGGATCGGCCGGTTTGGTGGCTTCGATCCACTTCAGTTTCGATCAACTTCAGTTTGGGTTCAATCGGCTTCGATTTGGTTCGGTTGGCTTCAGTTTTGGTTCGACCAAGTTGGGTGTGGTCAATTCAGATAGTCGAGTTCAACAGTATGTATGATGGGTTCATTATCATCAACGAATAGTTCAGTTCAGGTAAATTCCACAACTCTGGATTTATTCGGCAGTTGGGGTTTACTAGTTTGATTCGGCTTGGCAAGTTCACTTCGTAATTCGTTTGGCGGATTCAGAAATTTGTGTGGTTGGCTTGACAGTCAATGGGTTTAGCGGACCTCTTGTATTACTCTCCTATTATAAATTTTTTAGAACAGGAGAGTGGGGGGCAATGTTGGGATGTAAATATTTAGACCACGTGTCCTCCTTTAAATATCTGATAGAGCAAGGCTAGGTGTATGTATGATACAGTTGTACCTCCATTCATTGGTGAACACGTGGATGGGTGAGTGGTGACTCACCAGTAGGATATTTGTAATAGTTTAATATTATATAGGTAAGGGGCGGTTTAGTAGATATTTTCATAGACAAAGCATGGGAGAGAGAGGGAGACAGTCACTTCAGAGATATAGATATTGGGAACCAGGAAAGAAAGGGAGAGGATTATTATCTACAGAGACATACATCACGAAGAAAAAGGAGGAAGAGAGAGTGAAAGGGGTCTGCCATCAGCACTTTGAACAGGCAACATCACGGGAAAGAAGGGAGAATGGATCATCTTCTCCATTACATCAGAGATCAAGCCGGAATACACCATCTGGGTCACTCTCCGGCACCTACCGTTGTATACGGGGTTATTGTAATATACAGCGCAGACGACAAGCACTACAGATCATTATGTTGTAACACCTCCAATATTATTCTAATGGATTTCTGGCGTATCACCCGTGGTTTTTCCCGATTTGGGTTTCCACGTAAATTATTGTGTTATTATTTTCAGTATTTGCTTGATCAAACATCTTTCATTCCAGCATATTTTGGGTTCTCCATTGATGACGCGATTTGGGCTGGCTGACCTGGTGATTTTAGCCCACGTCCAAAATCTGACGTCAACAGGTACATTTCCCATTAAATCTAAAGGCAAAGCTTCTTTAACTGTTATATGAGGTCCAATAGTGGATGAAGTACATCAACAGCTCAATGCGTGGATATATCAGGTCAATAGAGTATACAAGGGAGCCGAACATGCTGAAGTGGAATTTAATATTGGACCTATACGGCTATACCTGTGGATGATAGAGTTGGGAAAGAGATAATAGCTCACATTACCATTGCCTTGAAGACAAATAAAACATTTTACACGGATTCAAATGGGAGGGACTTCATTAAAAGGGTTCGAGATTATAAAGAAGATTGGAACCTGCAAGTGAATCACTTCAGGAGTAAAAAATTGAAAACTCAAGTGACTGGATGCCCAAAGACAATTAATGGTGACTTGAAATGCAAAGAGGTGCCCGCAAGTTTCGAATTTGATACTACATGCAAAATATATGCCAAAATGATTGGAAATGCCATGACAGATGCCCGTTCCACAGGAAAATATTATCATTTTGTACGGCTGATGGGACGTCATGCCTCACAAATTACGTTGGAGTATAGTTGCTATTTGCAGTTTTCAATTCTTGTTTTTGATAAACCCTACCTTTGCAAGGGTGTTTTTGAGAGGCAAGGAATTGTAGTAACTAAGCAAGTAAGAGTAATAAGGGTAACATAGTCCTTTTCGTTGCTTAAGTCAGGTTAGTATTGTCTTTTCCATTTTTTCTTTTATTGGTCATATGTTCAGTGAGGTAGGAAGCATGTGAAATCTCAGTTGTTGAGGAGAGAAGTATTTGTACTGGATTTGCTGATTGTTGAGGCATTAATTGAATGATTAAAGTTCCTTCCTCTCCAATTCTCCTACTTCTATCTTCCTTTATTTGATTTCTCTCTCCTCCCGCTCTATTCTTCCTCATTTCTTCTTCTGTATTTCCTTAATTTACTGTGTTAAGCTTCCTTACAGTTGATTAAGTATTGAATTGGTGATACCAATTCATTATAGAACATTAAGGGGCTATTCGGGAATGACTTATTTTTTTGACTTAAAGTTAAAATTTTAGTAGATTTTTAAGTTAAAATTTTAGTAGATTTATAAGTAAAAGTATTCGGTATCACTTTTATTTATAAGTCAGAAATTATAAGTAATAGTTATGGATGTGTTCAGCTAATATTGACTTATAAGTTAAGTAAAATATAAAAAATTATTAAAAATATCTTTTAGTAAGAAGAACATTAAAAAAATAAAAGAGGACATTTTTGTCATTTCATTTGGGTTGACCGACTTAAAAAAATTGATTTATAAGTTAGGTTGACCAACTTATAATTAGTTGCCGAAAAGGCTCTAAAGGATGTTAGTGTTAGGGTTTCGACATAGTGAAAGCAGCGGAATTTAAAAATTTTACGAAACCCTAAGACATGATCCAAGCGAAAACAGATTAATTCAGAGGTTTAGATTATTTTACCTATTATCCGAGATGGACAGGAGATGATGGAATTCTGGAACGGATTCGAATCTTCAACGCAATCCAGCGACTGCGTCTCTACGGTATCCACACGAACGCTCCGCGAACCGTCACATGATCTGCAGCAAAAGGGATCTGCGGTACTAGCCACCAAGATCAGAATTTCTGAACTATTTTTCTCTCTAGCCTCTTTCTGAAAGCGGCTAGGGTTTTTAGTTTTTTTCTTTACGTGATTTAGACTACTGATATATCATATATATAGTAGTTAATAGGAATTAACCAAAACCTAATTTAATTAGAAAAATAAAATTCGAATTTATATATATTATATTTTAATTAAGTCTTACTTAATTAATATACATATATACAAATTATCCTATTAATTTAAATTTGTAATTTTAAATACTATCAATCATATTGACATATTTAAAATACTTACAATTTAAATTAATTCCCTTTTAAATACGTTCTAAGTGTGTGACCCAATAGGTTATTATTATATTGACAATAATTTTAAAATCATATTATAAAATTATAAACAGCGAGCAACATCTAGTAATGCATCACTGCTACTCAAATAATAATAAGATCGGTAATTCGATACAACTTTTTCGTGACCAATGTTTCAAAGTAATTTAATCCTTTTAACCTTGACATCCTAGATTGAACTCGAGACATGGAAATATTCATACTCTTTATAATTTAATCTGAGTTTTCTTGATCAATGAGTAGACTATATGAAACAAATCACTATTTGAGCATGACCATGCATTTCATAGTCCTACTCAATCAAGAGGCCTATGGATATCACCCCTAATATATAGGAGGGTTAAATTCCATCTAGATCACTCATATTCCTCACACGATTCATGATGTACCCAATAATCACCTTTATTATCCACCCTATTAAAGGTGACCTTTGATGATATCAAAGTACACAAATTCTCGTGTAATAATATAATGACTTCAGGTCGGAGGATCATTACATTATTGTCACTATGAGAATTTCTTATGACACTTTGCATAACGCTCCATGTAGAATTCTCATGGAGGGTCTGTCCAGTACATTGTTCTCTAACATGTACCTATGCATTGACTCAAATATCTCATATATTTATGACCAATGAGATTTGGCCATCAGTCAATCCACATACTAGTCTCAATGCATCATTGTTGTCCCATTAACAATGATACTCGACTAGGGACATTTAAGAGCAATGATACTAATTGTAATTATATAATCTGATGTTCAAGTCACATACTTGAAGTTATATAATTCGTATCACTATTCTAAGGACTTTTATTATGCTAACATTTATATAACGCAGTAAATGAAATCATAATAAAATAATCCTGTTGAAGGTTGTCTGATTTGATGATGATGACTGTTGTGCAAAAATGATTGTGATAAATGTGCCTACATGGTTGATTGTCAATGTGTATCTGACAAAGTGCTTATGTGTTAATGTGCTTATGTGCTTAATTGATTATGTGCGTAGATATTCTAAAAGTGCTTATGTGCTTAATTGACAAAGTGATTATATGTTAATCAAATTATGTGTCTACATGATCATGTGTGTATGATATATATTACCTATGTCTAAATACTGTAAATCTAGACACTTGTTTAACACAAATATGATCTTGCTGAAAACTATCTTATCTTATAAAAGAAAATGAAAGTTATCCAGTTCAAATGTTGTAAAGTCCTTTTAAAAGATTTTTGTGTACAAAGGACTTAAATTTTAAAGATCAGAAATGTTAGGTTGATCTTTCAGTAGGAGTCACTCTACATAAAAGATATATGATATAAGCAGAGTAGCATAAGAATGAATCATTGCTGTATTTATGTATGACAGTGTTTGTAAAGTCCTTTCAATATATAATGATGTAATAATGTAAGAAAGGACTTAGTTAGAAAAGATCAAATCTGTTAGGTTGATCTTATGTTAGATATGATCAGTCTATATGATCGTAGAACGTACTCTACGATTCCAAGCAAAGAAGACTCAACGATTCAGTATAAATCGTAGAGTGAACTATACGACTCCTTACCAGGATAACTCTACGATCATCAAAGAGAGTCAGATGTGCAAGAGGTCTACTGTATATACAAGCTAAATTAAAGAACTGATCAAGTACAAATCGTAGAGTTGAACTCTACGATCGTCGAACAGTCAGCTAAGCTAGCCAGCAGTTAACGCAGTATCAGAGAATAAATGTACTCTACGATACAATCAATCTTGCAAGATCGTAGAGTAAATTTGAAGAACAAGCACATACGAGAACTATACGATTTGCACAGTTAGAAGAAATCATAGAGTGAAACCGGATGTCAAAGACAATACAGAAGACTGTTCTACACATTGAATAGTCGTTGAGTAGAAATATAGTATGTGCCAACGAAGACAACAACTCAACGATTCCACTGAGAAGCACTGCAGTTCACAAACTCTACGATTTGAACAAAGGGACAAGATCGTAGAACGAAATCATAAAGCAAAGCACTGCAGACAAACTCTACGATCTGAACACAACAGCAAGATCGCAGAGTAAAAGAGAAGATCGCTCAAACTCAACCATTTGCCCGACATACTTCAAGTAACGAGTGGAGCTGAATTCGTAGAGTCCAAATGAGCGGACAATCACTCTACGAATTCAATATAAGAAGCAACAAAGGATCATAACTGCAATATAGTGCGAGAGGAGAGAGTGTATTTCTCTTCCAGATTCGAAAGAGATTAAGTGCTTTTAAGATACAGATGCATGTCAGAGGCACATAAGATTTTGTGCCTAAACGACTATAAGTCAGGACCCACTGCTCAGGAAAATAGTGAATAAAGTCATACTAATGGGACATCTCTGAATGCATCAGAACAGCTGATTCTAAAAGTCAAAGAAGGTATTTATTGATGGATCAGAAGATTAATTAGCAAAGAATATAATAATCTTTACTGAACAACTCTGCGAGTGCAACGACTATAAATTCAGAGAAAGCTAAGCTACAGTTTGATATCTCAGAACATGTCAGAAAAGGGAAGAAGAACTGACACAAGCAGCAAGAAAGTCAACTTCGAAGATATCAAGGATCTGCACAAAGCCAAAGTAACCCAACAGATCTTTCAACGGTAAAATATAAACAAAGATATAAAGGCTTTGATAATTAACTAAAAAAGAGTGGTTGTTGAAACACTAATACTGAATACTAAATACTGAATACTCTACGATCCACCAAAACACTAATACTGAATTAAGAAAGACATAGATTGAAATAACTATATTACAAGAGAAGTGTTCAGAGCTGCTAAGCATATAGAAGAGAAAAGCTTAAACGCCAACTTGATACAGACATGGAAGCAACTGAGTACCAAAAGGAAGGAGCATTACAGTCATCTCAGAAGCCCATCTCGAGAAGCTATAAACGGTCTATGATAAGAAGGAACGATTGAGTACCGAAAGGAAGGAGCTACACAGTCATCTCAGGAGTTCGACTCGAGAAGTTATCAAGTACCAAAGGAGCCGGAGTTCAAAAGCCTAGCAGCACAATGGGTGATCACAAGAAGATATTGAGTATATAAAGAAGTTAAGCATCATTGCCGAACTCAATATCATTTCAGGAATGATCACATCCTGCTACTGAGTATTTAAAGACAATGGAACTTAAAGTACAACTCAGTAGCAACGCCAACATCTATCAACAAGCAAGGAGCCAAGTCTGTTGGACTTGAAGAGGGCAGTTTTGTCCTTGTCTTAGTGACTAAATGAGCCAAGTCTGCTGGACTTGAAGAGGACAGTTGTGTCCTTGTCCTAGTGACTAAACTAGCCAAACCTGCCGGGTTTGAAGGGTTCTGAGTGAACCAGAGTTTCCAGGCGTGATGTGCTTGAAAGGTTCTGTATGAACCATTCTTAGTGGATTTCCTACTCTTTGTAGTAGAAGAGTGGAGTAGGAGTTATTCAATCTCCGAACCACTTAAAACTCTCTGGTGTTATTTACATTCAGTCATTTACATTTTGTCATATATATATATATATATATATAACTGCTAAAATTGGTTTACTTGACAAGTGGTTATCTTCAATAAAGTCTTAACTCAACGGAGAAGCTTTACAAATCTTTAAGGGGAGTTTTCAAACTAATATTCCACTGTGCAATTAAATCTTGATTAAATGAATTAATTGGTAATAAAACTTTTGAAGTTAATTAAAAAGTTTTTAAGAGATCTATTCACCCCCCCCCCTTTCTAGATCACTTGTGTGCCTCTGGGAACTAACAATTGGTATCAGAGCAGGTTCTCACGAATATAAAACTCACGTTTTGAGTAGATCCTATGGCACTAGTAAAACTCTGTTTGTGATTTTAAGAATTAAAGTGAACCATTATTTATGAACAAGCTTACAAATTAATGTGTCTTTTCATGCAGGTACAAATACGAATGTTGGTTGTTGATTCTCTGTCTGATGCTGTATATTCATTGACATTAATCATTTCTAAGACAAATTCAGATGATCTCAGCAAAGAAGCTATCAAGTGAACTTTCAAATTTAAACTGGTGCTGCAAGATGAAGAAATCAAAAGGACGTTCTGTTGATAAGAATTATTAATTGATTCACTCGAAGAATACAATAACTTGTATTTCTGCCATCAAACAAACTGGGAAGTTTAAATCTTGATGTTAAAGGACACCGGATCCTATTCTTCTCAAAGGAAGCATCATTGTGCCAAGCACTAGCAAAACTACTTCTCGCATATTAGAAAGTTTATGACAGAAGCAAGCCTAACAGAAATCTATGCTTAAAGTGTTAAATGATTTTCTATATACCAAATGTCAGCAGTTGAAATCAGTCTCGAATCTAAGTATTCACTCGATGGGCATTAAGCTTTACGATAAGCTTAAGGACTCATATTCTAAGGATCTTATCTGAAGATGAGTGTCAAAGGAAGTGCTTCATTTATTTAAAAAACAGCATCAGGAGTTATGTCAAGCTACAACATATGGTAATCAATGATGAAATCCACAAGCAGCATTTCTCATTTCTTCTAGTGGATAATCTCTAGCTTGACTTGTTTTAAAGGAATCTAATTCAAAAAGTCTTCAATGGTCTTCTAAATCTACTTCTCTGAAATTGGGAGGTAGATCAAATTACAGTTGAATACCTCACTGCAATGTCCTTAGTGATGAATATCAAAGACAGTTTCCTAAATCACAGATACTAGGCCCGAGACCTGAAAATCAACTCAGCACAGATGAATGGACATATATATGTATATCTATGATCACTGGATCTAAGATTCATTCTGTAGATCATTAAAGTTCAAGAAGAGTTGAAGAAACTCATTCATGTACAAAGCAGCACATTCAATGAAGAAGTTCATATAAGACACACCCTGTGTACATGCTCAGATGCTCTCAAATTTCTTCATAACCATCTATGAATGAGAAGGGTGAGAAGATCAAGGAAATAAGGACTAATCATGAATGACTTACTCTAAGTTTAAGAAATCACCTTCCAATCTGTGAGAAAAGGAAAAGTTCATCTCAAGAAAATTTCATACTCATAGCCTTTAGCAGTAGGCTCTCCAACATCAATGCATCAGAAGAAGCTCTAAGCTTTAAATGGTTGAAGAAATATCTGCTCGACATTCTATGGAAAAGTCAGATCTAAAGTGCTAAACAGGAAGTCTTTTGATAGTATACATTCTCACAAATCATTCTGGATGAAGATAACCAAAGGAGAACAACAGGAAGGAAACAATGCTGTAGTCTCAAGAGAAAATTGTACTGAGACTCAACGTTGAATATCGTAGAGATCCTTACTCAACAAAATTTGTTGGATTCCTCAAGGAAGTCAATCTATGAAAGATTGAATAAAGTCTAAATACTGATGCAAGAAAAAGATCTGATTCTTGAAATTCTCTTGAAGAGAAAGAAGTTGGTTATAAAGGAAGACATCTATTAATCTTTCACCTCACCTATTGATTTAGTGAATCATGTTGAATCTATTGTCACTAATATCATGGTAAGGTAAAAGATCTCTCAAGACAAAAGAAAATCCATCTCTCAAAGAATGATCGTAGAGTTTGTCAGACGATCGCAGAATAAGGCTTGACAGATTGAAGTGTCCTCTCGGAAGATCGTAGAATTATCTCCACATCAAAAGGCTAATTCTCGAGATCGTAAAGTCAACACAGTCAGTCACTCTACGACTCTCTTAAATCAGTCTACAAGCCACCTCTACATGAGTAGTCAGAGCCATGATAACAATCCTTACAAAGTCCGTCCAGAAAGCTGTCCTTGAGCTGCCAAATCAAATTGAACAAAGATCTCTGAGTTCATCTAAAGCTTCAGACTTAACAGAGATCGTAGAGTAATTCAAATCTTAACTCTACGATTGTACTTCAGGCAAGATCGTAAAGTAGCAAAGCCAAGTCGTAGAGTAAGAAAGCAAACTCAAAAGTACAAAACTCTTCAGAAGACAAAATTTGAGGAAAATTATTGATGTATGATCGCTACAGTCAACTCTGTATCTTCAGAAGGCAGATCAAGGTAAATGTTATTCTTCAATAGGCTACTTTTCTCGTTCCAGTCACAAAGTCCCAAAATAATGTGATTGATGAACCAAATGCACTTATCTCTCCTGTCATAATCTCTGTAGTCTACGATTGATAACCAAGAAAGTCTTATCATCTCAAATCGTAGAGTCACTTCCTGGTCGTAGAGCATATTGAGTCTACGTTTGCACTTCATACAAATTTCTTGCCCATAAACTCCTTTAGAGCTATTTACCAGCCTATAATTATTGTCATCTGTTATCAAGGTCAATCCATCGAATGGATGTTGGTTGAGTGACTAGCAGCCAACTTTACGAACTGTTCAAGTTTGCTCTAACAGGGAAAGTGGACTTCACGCACTCTAAACTCAAGTGGGTTAAAATACCTGGTATGCTTCAGTTATGAAATGCAGAAGTTAAGCCCACGTTCTACAAATGAGTATCTGGCACGTGTCCTCTGCAAAATAAGAGGGAACTAGTATAAGTCAATTTTTTTTAAACTGACGGTGGTCATTTCCCAATAGTTGTCAATTCCCATTCTCCCAAAACTCATCGAAACCCTAGAAATTGTAAATTCTTCAGAAATTGATATCTCTCCCTGTGCTATTCTCAAATCAGTTTAATCTCATGGCATCTCTCCAAGTTATTCCTGGAAATCTTGTTTGTTTTGAAAAATTTGGAAATGCAGAGCAGAAATTCAAAGATATTCTTCATCTGGTCAAGAATGCTGGATTCACCATGTGTTTGGAAACCAGCACCAGGATCTTCTCTACACTTGTGAAAGAATTCTATTCAAACGCTAATTATCGAGGAAATACCCTCATCACAAAGGTTAAGGAAATCTCATTGCAAATAGGGGTTTCTGAAATCAATATCAGTCTAGGTATTCCAAACGGAGGAATTACTTCTCTCGACAAGATTAATACTGAGCTTGGACTGGAGCTGATGGGCTATGAGAAGAAGTCTCATCTAAAAGGAATCAAGAAGAAAGATTTCCCTCAGCAGTACGAGTTTCTAACTGACATTGTTGGGAAGAGCATTCTGTGCAAAGACACTGCATATGATACTATCAGTGAAGATCAATTAAGGCTTATGACTGTCATTGCTCAAAAAAGAAAATCAACTTTGGAGCAGTTCTCTTAGGATGGATAAAGAGATGGATAAATGATGTCAAAACAAGAGCTGAAGCAGGAAAGCCCACTCCCAAAATGCTCTATAGGAGATTCATAAGCATCATCTTGAAGAAATTACTGGCAAATGCAATTGGGGAAGATGAAGGAGAAGTTCTAAACTGCAACAAAAGAATTACTCCAAGATTGTTTGAAGATTGGAAAAAGAATCCTCATGCTAATAAGGGTAAGAAGGCTCAAGGATCGAGAAGCATCAGCAGAAAAATGGAAGAGAAATCAAAAGGAAAAGGAAAATGGGAAATGGAAGAAATATCTGAGGACAAATTACAGGAGGCTAATAAGCAGTCAAGAAACAAAACTCTTGTGATCTATGATAGTCAGAAATCAAAGAAGAAAAGAAAATTCAATGAAGCAGAGAAGGCTGCAGAAGAAAAAGATGTCAGTACAGGGAAAGCTAAGAAGGTGAAAACAAATCCCAAAGGGTCTGAAATTGAGAAGAAGAAGACAAAAAAGAAAATTACTCACACTGTTCCAAGGAGAAGTTGGAGAATTAGAGAACAATGGAGAAGTTCAATCACTACAGGACGACCTCAGGTTATAGAAATTGATGATGATGAAGAAAATTCAAATTCTGGAGAAAGAATATCTGATAGTTCAAAAGAAGAAGCTTCTACAGACTCCTCAAAGAAGAAATCAGAATGTCATAAAAATAGTCTGTCTGAAAAAGAAAGCATATTGGATTCTGATCAAGAAACTGAACTAGTTGAAAAAGACTCAACACCTGAGTTCAACAAAGATGATGATGTAGCTGAAGGAGTTGTTGTACCAGGGGAATAATGCTCGGAAAATTCTGAAGCTGGAAAGACTAAAATAGATGAGAAAGGAGACTGTCAAGAAACTGTGATGAAAGAAAATAGTCACCTTCAAGAAGAGACCAACACTCATGAAGTAGAAGAATCAAAAGAAATGTCAAAAAGAAGAAGAGGTTTAAGTGGCTCTATGAAGGAAATAGGCCGGAGTTCAAGTACGAGTATTAAGGAGAGACAAATAAGGATGAAAGTTGAAAAGAAGCTGAAGAAAGTGAGACTACTGAGGAAACTGGAAAAGCAGCAATTTGAAGCATATCGACTGAAGCAGATCAAAAGGAGACGTAGAGAAAGAAGGAAACATACAAGTCAGATAGAAAAATATTCTATTTCATGGGATCATGATCATCTATTCAGTTTCATTCCCATTCTACTACTTCTAAGGGCTATAGTCATGAATGATCAAAGGTCTATCAGCTGGAGCTATTCAACATTTCCAAATTTTTCATTAGTCGCCCAACATTTCTCAAAGGCAATGACCATTGCAACCACACTGATAAGCAATGAGCCTTTCTATCCTCACTACCAAAACTGCCAAGAAATATCCATCTGGAATCTGTCCAGCTCTCAATCATCCAGCCAGTTTGTGGGATATCACAATGCAGAAATCTGATAGTCCTCTCTTGTGATTCACTAAACTCTCTATTACCCTGCATCACCTCCCCGGTTGTAAAGTCCCAAAACTTTGCAAACATTTTTCAAAATACCAGCTTTCCAGTCATAGAGTCCCAACATTCTATGGACCATGAAAATGTACTTATTCTCAGTCTCGTAGAGTCTCAAAACTCTGTGTTAGACTTCAAGATATCTTTCTAAACCAGCATTGGCACAATCAGCTCCATATAATATTGATGATGTCAAAAGGGGGAGAGAATATAAGGAACTAAGGGGGAGCAGGGGGAGAGCAATATTAAGGAACTAAGGGGGAGCAACAACATCTATGAAGAAGGGGAATCATCCAACTAAGGGGGAGCCAGCAAACTAACCATACAGGGAGCAACAACATCTATGAAGAAGGAGAATCATCCAACTAAGGGGGAGACAGCAAACAGCCATCAAACTAAGTAAGAGAAAAGTGAAACATGAAGAACAGTTGTAAGCTGTATGGGATGCTGTCGCAAGCAACTAAAAATAAAGTCTTACTTTGAAAACAATATTAATGTAGTAGTGATAGTAAGAGTCGAACCCACAGAGAGTGAATTGTTTTAATAAATCTAATGTTTTCAAGAATATCTAATTAAATGGGGGGTTTGGAATTAATTATTAACTAATTAAAATTCAAACAAACAAATAAAACTGAATAATAAATAAATATGAGAAAAAATAATTAAAACAAACTTTAGTTCCTTAGTTCAGTATCCCCTTCTTTTAATTAACAAATTAATCAAGTTATTATTATCTTTTCCTTTAATTGAGATTAATAATCTAGGATAACCGACAATCGCCAAGCTACCCGAAATTCTCCTTAAATTATAAATCTAATGCAGCAATCGCTCACAAAAGACCCTAACTATCATACAACCTAGAACTATCAGTCTAGATTTAATATAACAGTTGCATTAAAAATTAGAGAATTAGATTATTCCAAGCAACAATCTCAACATCGCGGACCATTTAACTTGTCATCTTGATAACCATAATAATATTCAAAAGTTTGACCACAATTAAATATTATTAACTGCTACTTATGATCAGATAAAATATCGTTTGCTTAATATCAAATCTTAATCTAGCATATGACAAAAACTTAATTAATTCAACTGGCCAAATCAAATTAATCAAATAAATATCATCTAATCAATTAAAACAGATCATCAAGAATAAATCTCATGCATGAAGGAATATAAAATAAAACTCAATTAAAACATTAATTAAAAATAAGGTTCAACATCCCTTTAGAACTAAAAATAAAAACTTAGCCTGACATTCTTCAAAATAATCTCCAATAGTTGAAAAGCTCTCTCCAAGAAAGTAGAAGAAAGAACTCTTAAAAACTTACTATCAATAATGAGAGATTGACCCTCTATTTATAGGCCTCTACTTTGTCAAAACCCTAATATGATTTACAATTAAAAATAAGAGAAAAAGAAAAATAATTATTATCCTAACCCTAGTTGGAATTAACATCCAATTTGGAATCAAAAAGTAGCTAAAATCCGAAATAATCTGTTTCCCCAGCAAAATCGCGTCGCCAAACGCGTCCTAAGCCAAGTCAGCCACCGCCAGTCAACGCGCTCCGTGTCTGTGACGTCAGCAAGCATGTCCGCGCATTGCGCGGTTCTTCTATCTGATCAATACGGCGTCGTTTCCTGTTACCTGCTTGCTCCTTCCTTCTGCGTGCATTGCGCGAACTCTACTTTTCGGTATTTACGGTTCTGCCCCTCCGCGTTTCAACTTATTACAATTTTGTCATTCCACCTTTAATTTCCTACAAAACAAAATATAAACTAATTAAAAATAAATAAAAATAATATAAAAATACTAAAAATCCTAAAAACACATAATAATAAATAAAATTCCTAAAATACTAAAAATAAATAAAAGCACATAAATAAAAAAGAAATATAAAAATATTATAAAATTATCTAAATTAACTAAAATCCTATAAAACCTATTAAAACCAAAATAAGCTAAATAATTAAACATTTAAGCACATAATAAATTTAAAAACTAAGTATTAGGGAATAAAAATACCGTATAATTTAGCTCTATCACTGTAAGTGTGTATAACCTTTTTGTAAAAATGCTCATTTAATGAAATCATCCTTTTGCACTAGCCATACAGTATATCACTGTATCATAAAACAAAATTCACATGTCAAGTAGATGCATTATATGAATGTCATATCAATAAGTCTATTAGTTTTGTCATCATCAAATAGGGGGAGATTGTTGAAGGTTGTTTGATTTGATGATGATGACTGTTGTGCAAAAATGATTGTGATAAATGTGCCTACATGGTTGATTGTCAATGTGTATCTGACAAAGTGCTTATGTGTTAATGTGCTTATGTGCTTAATTGATTTATATGCGTAGATATTCTAAAAGTGCTTATGTGCTTAATTGACAAAGTGATTATATGTTAATCAAATTATGTGTCTACATGATCATGTGTGTATGATATATATTACCTATGTCTAAATACTGTAAATCTAGACACTTGTTTAACACAAATATGATCTTGCTGAAAACTATCTTATCTTATAAAAGAAAATGAAACTTATCCGATTCAAATGTTGTAAAGTCCTTTTAAAAGATATTTGTGTACAAATGACTTAGATTTTAAAGATCAGAAATGTTAGGTTGATCTTTCAGTATGAGTCACTCTACATAAAAGATGTATGATATAAGCAGAGTAGCATAAAAATGAATCATTGTTGTATTTATGTATGACAGTGTCTGTAAAGTTCTTTCAATATATAATGATGTAATAATGTAAGAAAGGACTTAGTTAGAAAAGATCAAATATGTCAGGTTGATCTTATGTTAGATATGATCAGTCTATATGATCGTAGAACGTACTCTACGATTCCAAGCAACGAAGACTCAACGATTCAGTATAAAAGCCTAGCAGCACAATGGGTGATCACAAGAAGATATTGAGTATATAAAGAGGTTAAGCATCATTGCCGAACTCAATATTATTTCAGGAATGATCACATCCTGCTACTGAGTATTTAAAGACAATGGAACTTAAAGTACAACTCAGTAGCAACTCCAACATCTATCAACAAGCAAGGAGCCAAGTCTGTTGGACTTGAAGAGGGCAGTTATGTCCTTGTCTTAGTGACTAAATGAGCCAAGTCTGCTGGACTTGAAGAGGGCAGTTGTGTCCTTGTCCTAGTGACTAAACTAGCCAAACCTGCCGGGTTTGAAGGGTTCTGAGTGAACCAGAGTTTCTAGGCGTGATGTGCTTGAAGGGTTCTGTATGAACCATTCTTAGTGGATTTCCTACTCTTTGTAGTAGAAGAGTGGAGTATGAGTTATTCAATCTCCGAACCACTTAAAAACTCTATGGTGTTATTTACATTCAGTCATTTACATTTTGTCATATATATATATATATATATATATATATATATATAACTGCTAAAATTGGTTTACTTGACAAGTGGTTATCTTCAATAAAGTCTTAACTCAACGGAGAAGCTTTACAAATCTTTAAGGAGAGTTTTCAAACTAATATTCCGCTGTGCAATTAAATCTTGATTAAATGAATTAATTGGTAATAAAACTTTTGAAGTTAATTAAAAAGTTTTTAAGAGATTAATTCAACCCCCCCTCCCCCCCCCCCCCCTTCTAGATCACTTGTGTGCCTCTGGGAACTAACAATTTCATTTATGCAATCAAATATAATATAAAAAATGTTAAGCAATTACATCAAATAATTAGCCTCTAGGGTATCAACTCTAACAGTTAGAACTTAAGCCTACATCTCATAATAAATTCAAGAAAACCACATATACAATCCATTCAAATCAAAAGAAACACTTGCATGTACAATGATTATAAAATTAAAGAAATGGATACCTTACGTCTCTGTTTACTATCTTTGTCCCAAAAGTTGAAAGCACCATCAGATCCGGCAGTTGCAAATGTGTGATGTACCTGAGGCAATGAAGAATATATTAGACATTCGAAACAGTAAGAACCAAAAAACAGGAAAGCATGAGAAGTTCACATAGAAATTTACTAGATGTCTTCGATAGATCTAACTTTATGATCTAGAAAACCTAAAGGACAAACAAGTATTATCAGAGGTGAGAGAGAGAGAGTTTTCGATCTGAGATAAAGAGAGAAGGGGAGGCGTAAGAATGAGGGTAACGAGAAACATATATGTAGTTCTCCATTTTAATGGCTAAGATTGAATTCCTAATAAAATTAACGGTTAAGATCAAGAGAAAGTGGGGGGGGGGGGGGGGTATATGAATAGTTTTACCGAAATAACGTTATATTAATTTGATTTTCGATAACATTCAACTTAACTTCTATTTTAATTCATTTAAAACATATAATAATATGATACTTAATGTTATAATATATTTAGTACACATTTTTCAATGTATTTGTAGTAATGATATTGTAGTATGTATAAATGTTTAATAGAGTATTTATTAATTAAATAAGTTCTTACATTTAACTATTTAGATTGAATACTTGATTATTTCTGAATTTTAATATATTTGATTAAAACATTAATAATTAAAAGTATTTTTTATTTGTATAATTAATTATTCTACAAAATATTATCTTTGATTAATATCGTTTATACAAAGTTTGAGTTATAATATATCGTATGACTTTCCAAAAAGTTTACATATTGAAAATTTTAATTAACTTAACGACATTTTAAATGTGAACAAATGAAATATTACGTTTTAAAACTACAGTCGTATAAATTTATTATGAATACTTTGCAACTGTATAAATATGTATAAAGATTACTATTGATTTAAAAAATGGTCAATTTGACCACAAAAGACTAAAAGTTGATGACTTTTATCTAGAGACATACGGAATATAATTGTATAAGCATTATCATTTGAAAAAAATATTTTACTTAATATACGATGATTATATTACATGCACATAAGGCTGTCAATTAAACCAAAATAATAAGTTTAATTAGTAATTATATGTATTATAAAAGTAGTTGCTATGTGGAGATTTGAATTACTATGTCAAGCTTAAATTTGAAACTCGCGAGTAGTTTGAATATTTCAAGTAATGAAAATTCGAGTTGAGTCGAATCTAAATAATATTTTTTAAATATAATTTGAATCTGATTCGAATTCGAGTAAGAATTTAAGCTTACGAGCCAAATTTTAGTAGCTCTCTATTCGAAGAAGTTCGACTCGTTTTCACCCTTACATGCACATAGAAAAATATAACACATGAATATCCAAAATGTTGGCAATTTGGAAATTCGAGTATCCAAAAGGTTATTAATTTTAAAATGGTCAATTTGGAAATTATGAATACTTTGCCAATGTATAAATTTGAATTTAAACTGTTAAAGAATCCATAAAAGCTTATCTTACATAAGTTTTGAAAATAAAACACATGTACTAAACTAATAATTATTGTTTTATTTTTTTAGTATATAATTTTTTTGTTAAATGATACTCCCTCCGTCCCAGTATAATAGTCTTTATTACTAATTTAGGCAATCTCAAGTTAAATGTCCACTTACCTTAAATAATTTATTTTTTACAATAATTTGCTTATAATATCCTTAGTATTAATTGTCATATTTCTATTCTCTATGCATATTTATGGAGTATCACTAGTCATGTGCAAAAAACTATGCAATTGAATGAGAATTTAAATATAGAAAATTTTGTCATTTCATCTTCTTTCTTAATATGCGCAAAAAATGAATCAGGACTTTTATCTTGGGACGGAAAGAGTATATTTTAGATATTCATAAACTTACAATAATTTCTTAAATTCATAAATCAAATGCATGGTGTTTCTTTTTTCATATTCTTATTCCAATTAAAATGATATATTATAATGATATCGTTTAAAATTAAACAAATTATTATTATAAATATTGTCATTAAAATATGTCATCTTTGACGTGTCCTTGGAAAAAACAAAAGAATGTTGTAGCACATGAGGACTTTGGTATTTTAAGTGTAAGACCCCGACTTTTATGAAATACAAATTTAATTTTTCCTTATATATTTTCTTCTGAAACGGTAAGTGAATGAATTGATAAAAGTTAACATTAAAAAAATATTTTGTATAAATTTTATCTTGTCGGAGAATATTCGTTTTGTCGGGAAATATTCGTTCTGTAGAAGAATATTCGATTCGTACAACGGTGCCGAAATAACCAAATATTGGTGGACCCCCATAACGAAATATTGTCGGATATAAAAAATGACATAAGTAACCTTTTTAAATAAAAATAATCAACGGTACTATCACTTTTAACTGTTAAAATACCCGGTGGTAAAGGAACAGTAACATACGATATTACACAGTAACATACGGTATTGCACAGTAGCACACGGTATTGCACTGTGTTTCATATTATTGAACTAATAAAGTGACTATTGTACAACATTAAATTTATTGAACCAATTACGATATTACACAGTAACATACGGTATTGCACAGTAGCACATGGTATTGCACTGTGTTTCATATTATTGAACTAATAAAATGGCTATTGTACAATATTAAATTTATTGAACCAATAATTGTCGCATGCACAATAATTCATATTATTGAACTGATAATTGCCACAGTAGTATATGCACAGTAATTCACATTACTGAATCAATAATTGTCATTACACAGTAACGTGCTCTTGCTTTTACTTATTTTCTGCGTTATTGTTATCACTATTATGATGTTGATTAAACTGTTGTTAGTTGATTTTTCTGCTTGTATTGTGAGTATCTAACTCAGAAAATCAACTACACTACATTTATAACAATTGGTTATAATAATGAATAATTGTGAATACTTGGTGAATTATTGTTAAAATAATTTATAAAGTTATTTATTTTATATACTTTATATAAAGTTAATTGTTTTTTATATAAAGTGAATTGATTTATATATAAAGTTAATTGATTTATATAAAGTTAATTATTTTTTATATAAAGTTAATTGTTTTATATAAAAAATTAATTGATAAAGTTAATTTATTTATATATAAAGTTAATTATTTTATATATAAAGTTAATTGATTTATTTAAAGTTAATTGTTTTATATGTAAAGTTAATTGATTTATATAAAGTTAGTTATTTTATATATAAAGTTAGTTACTTTATATATAAAGTTAATTATTTTATTAAATGAATGATATAGATTAAAGAAAATCTGAAATGAATGATATAGATTAAAAATAATGTAATAATTATAGAATTTGAAATAAATGGTTTAGATTAAATAAATATTAAAAGATGAAATTAGTTGTATGGATTAAACATTATCTTGAAATATACGGTTTAGATTAAATTAGGAAATCTTGGATTATGTTAAAATTTTTGGCTATAAATAGAGGCTTTAACTTAAGAATTTTTCATAAACTTTCTTGCTTATTCTTTCTTTCAGTCTCTAAATATTACTTTATGTAAGTTCTTTGTGAGTGTGCTAAAGCCATCTTTAGTATTTGTGAAGATCTGTAAGTGTACAAGTATTATTCAAATAAGTCTTTTTATAAAAGTTATTTAAACAATCACACACATCACACAGTGTTTATAAATCTTCCTTTAGAAAACAATTCATTTAGAAGATTTATTTTGAACAACTTTCTTTGGAATATTTATTTTGAAATATTATTTTATTTCAAAAATCATATTGAAGTTATTTTACTTTATTCTATCAAATCACTTTTGATGATTTCATGCGAATTGATATACACCATGAAATTTTATGTGATAGTTACTAATTAAATTATAAAATCTATAGGTTGATCAACTTCATTTAAATCAATATACAGTCACGTGTTAAGGTAAAGAGTATCATTCTTTTCATACTCGTAAAAGGATATCATTTTCTTTCTTACTTGTAAGGGCTATCATTATTTCATACTCTTAAAATTACTACGGTAAGGGGTATCATTTTTTCATACTCTTAAGCTTACTACAATAAGAAGTATCGTTCTTTTTATACTCTTAACTTACTATGGTAAGTATTATTTGGTAAAGTTTTTTGAAATGATTATATGTTCCTTAATAGTTTGCGCTTCATCTAATATCATTTCAATTGAACCTTCCTATTTTTCTAAATCTTTCTATTAAACTATAATTTTTATTTTGAACTGTGGAACTTGAATATCATTTTTAAATTTCACTCAACATCATGTTGACAATTTGGACATTATTTAACTCAGGACAAAGTATCATGTTATTCTATTTATCATTTATATCTTTGTTGTTATTCTATTCATCAAGAATCAAGTTGTTGTCAATATCTGTGGCCTAGGGCATAGATGATAGGATAAAGGTGATATACTTGTTGCACAGATGATATGATAAATGCGATATAATAGGTTAAATGCGATATATCTGTTATGTGTCTTTTAAGGCATGTGGTAAATGTTCTCTTTGGCTTGGGGCAAAGAAGAACTGTTGTTTGGTATGATTATGACCAAAGGCTGAAAACTGGTATGATCTTGACCATTAGTGTTATTTCTGAATATCTTTGGCCCGTAGTGCAAAGATAAACTGTTGACCTATATGATTATGATCAGAAAATATGAATTTATATTATCATGACCACTGATGTTTAAGATGATAAAAGTTGATATTTTTCATAAAAAGAGAAACTAGTGGACATCATAGTCTACATAATTCTCATAATGGATTGCTCATTCTGCTACTATTATTAATCTAAAACTTTTTGTTTATTATATTCTATCAAGAACTCAACTGTTAAATGTTATAAGGCACTTAATTTTTTAATTTGTTTTTTGGGTATTGTATAACTATTATGCGATAGGAAACAAAAAAAATTAAAGAGCACCACATAACAGTTATACGATACTTAATTATTTTTTTTTGGGCGCCAATAGTAGTTATGCAATACCCAAACATTTTTTTTTAGTAGTGCATAATTGTTATGCGATACCTTGAATTTTTTTTTTACTCCTACTACATAATAGTTATGCAGTACCTTGAAAAAAAAATTGGGTGTCGCATAACTATTATGCGGTGTTTTTTTTTTTTAAATTCAGTCGATACTGCATAACGATTGTGCGGTGCATCTGAGCGGTAATATAGATATTTTTTATGTTAGTCATATAACGCATAACAATTGTACGGTAGTGCTAATAACTATTGCGGTATGTTTATTTTTAAGTCATATGATCTCGCAACGGACGAACAAAATTGAGTTAGATAAAAATTTGCTCTCCTCTAACTTTGGCTATGGGTCACACACTCCTTATTGGCCCATAAAAACACTTATTTGATATAGGGTTAATTACATATCCTAGTACTTTTTAAAAAATAATTACAAAAAAAGTGCATCTTCAAAATATTTACAAAAAATATATATTTTTAATATTTTATTTTCATAGTTAGTATTTTATTCCTCAGCATGAGAGAGAATCCATTTTTGGGGAGTGATCAACTGATCATATATGGGAGAGGGAAAAGGAGATTTTGTGGGAGTAAAATATGCATGGGTGGGAGGTGGTAACTTCCGAATTTCTTTCAAGTCTTGCGCCAAGTCTTTCGAATTTTCTGGGGCGTGGATATGGGAGTAATTAGTGGGGTGTTAATATGGAGTACCATATATATATATATATATATAAAATCTACACATGTATATATAAATTAATTAATATTCTATTTAAATTACCTTTTTAAAAATAAAATTATTTTTGAATATATTATAGTTGGTAGTCAAATTTTTATTCAAAAGTAATTATTTTAGTTATTGTGGGTAACCAAAAAAAACTAATTTGAATATATTGCAGTTAATTATAAATAACCTTTTAAAAATAAAATTAATTTCAATATGGTGCAGTTGGTAGTCAAACTTTTATTTAAAAATAATCATTTTAGTTTTTGTGGGTAACGAAAAAAAACTATTTTGAATATAGTTTTATTGGTTACCAATTAATTATTGTTTATTAATTAATTATAAAAAATCTATTATAGAATTTTTTTTTCTTCGTAGTGCAGTTGATAGTCAAACCTACATACAAATGTAACCAAATCAATTTTATTAGATTACCAATTAAGTATAAAAAAAAATCTATTATAGAATTTTTTTTTCATACTACAGTTGGTAACCAAACATTCATACAAAGGTAACCGATCCAATTTTATTGGGTTACCAATTAATTATAAAAAAAATCTATTATAGATTTTTTTTGCAGCAGTTGGTAACCAATTCAATTTTATTGGGTTACCAATCAATTATAAAAAATTTATTATAAATTTTTTTTTTTCATACTGCAGTTGGTAGCTAAACCTTCATACAAAGGTAACTAATTCAATTTTATTGAGTTATCAATTAATTCTAAGAAAATATATTACAAGATAAAAAATAAATTATAATTAAAAATTAAAAATTTGGGAAAGAAACACGAGGTTACATAGTTTTTTTTTTCTTAGTGTAATTAGTAGTCAAACCTTAATACAAAAGTAACAAGTTCAATTTTATTGGGTTATCAATTAATTATAAAAAATCTATTATAATTTTTTTTAATGCTGCAGTTGGTAACCAAACTTATATTCAAAAGTAATTAATTTAATTTTATTGGTTACCAATTAATTATAAAAAATCTATTATAATTTTTTTTTCATAGTGTAGTTGGTAGCTAAACCTTCATACAGAGGTAATCAATTCAGTTTTATTGGGTTACCAATTAATTATAAACAATCTATTGTAGAGTTGGTAACCAAATATTCATACAAATGTAACCAATTCAGTTTTCTTTGGTTACCAATTAATTATGAAAAAAAAATTGTATGAAGGTAACATTCTTTTTTGGTTACCTTGTATGAAAGTTTAGTTACCAATTGCACTATGAAAAAAAAATCTATAATAGATTTTTTATAATAAAATCTATAGGTTTTATTGGTTATCAATTAATTATAAAAAATCTATTATAGAATATATTTTTTTTCGTAGTGCAGTTGGTAGCCAAATTTTCATACAAAGGTAACCAATTCAGTTTTATTGGGTTACCAGTTAATTAGAAAAAAATCTATTATACAAAAAAAAAAATCATACTGCAGTTGGTAATCAAACCTTCACACAAAGGTAACCAATTCAATTTTATTGGGTTACCAAGTAATTATAAAAAATTTATTATATAATTATTTTTTTCATAGTGTAGTTGGTAGCCAAACCTTCATATAAAGGTAACGAATTCAGTTTTATTGGGTTACCAACTAATTATAAAAAAATCAATTATAGATTTTTTTTTCATAGTGCAGTTGGTAGTCAAACCTTCATACAAAGGTAACCAATTCAGTTTTATTGGGTTACCAATTAATTATAAAAAATCTATTATCGATTTTTTTTTTCTCATAGTACAGTTGGTAGCTAAATTTTCATACAAAGGTAATCAATTCAATTTTATTGGGTTATTTATAAATTATAAAAGAATTAAGAACAGTTGGTAGACAAACCTTCATATATACAAAGGTAACCATTTTAATTTTAATGGGTAACCAAATAGTCATAAAAACAATTCATAACAGTTGCCATATTAAAGTACTTCATGTTAGTGCAATGGGAACCATCGTCGCGAATAACATTGCTAGGATGTAAGATTGCAAGTGAAATAACTGTTCCAATGGTCATGAAAATCATGAATCTAATATAGGTTCCGTTATTGACTGAATTGGCCTCATTTCTGTTATAATTTAGAATAAAGGGAATTAGGCCCCCAATAACACCACCCATATTGAAAATAATCAAAAACATGGAAATATAAGATCCCTTCCGATCTGGGGATGGGTATGAGGTCATTATGGCTCCCTGGCTGGCCCAGAGAAGGCCGGCACCGATACCGAGTAGGGCTCCGGCGACGATAACGAAGGCCTGGTGTTTGTGGTGGTTGTAGTAGAAGAAGGAGCCGGCGTAAAGGGCGTAAGTGGTGCAGCCGGAGAAAAAGGTTAGCCGTGAGCCTAATATGTTGTAAATTCCGCCGCCCAAAACTCCAAATATGACGAATGTGGTGTAAAGGGCGGTGTTGGCGTTGTTTGCTGCGATGTGGTCCACCTGACTACCACCTCCCATCCCTGATAAGGCATTGAACATGCCGGGACAACAGAAGCAGACCAATCCAATCAGACCCACTTGGACTAATGGAGAATTGTACCGGAAATAGGATGATTTTTGCATATATATATATATATATATATATATATATATATATATATATATATATATATATATATATATATGTATATCTGATGTTGGTTATTGAGACAATTAAATAGAAAAGATTAAATAGGGTGGTTATTGTTCTCCTTGATTTAAGGGATAATGATTTAATAGATTTATTCTTGTTGCACTCTTTTTGTAATTATTTTGTTTAGTACACTATTCTTGTAATTATTTTATAAAAATTGTATACTTATGTAAAGAACCCTTTGATATATTCACACACTCCTTATTGGCCCATAAAAACATGTATTTGATCATGTATATAAAAAAAAATCATAAAATTTTAATAGGTTTAATTTGTCTATTATATTTAAATTTTTTTAAATTTATCATGTATTATTATAAAAAAAAAATCCCCAGTGAGGTGAATTGAGTCCACACCCCGTCGCTGTCTGGGAACGTTTGAAGTTTCTAGTCATGTTGTGTGTTGTTTGTTAGTTACTGTTTTCGGGGCGGCTTTTTATTGGGTTTTTATTGTGTGGTTGTAAATTTGGCTGGTCGTCTCTTTTTTCATAACCTTCTTGTGTTTATAATTAGAAAAAATATTCGACCTCCTCAAGCCATTGATTAATATTTTTTAATAACATTCTTGTGTTTGTCGGCAGGAAAAAATATTTGAGCTCCCTCAAATCATCGGTTCAAATATTTTTAAAACAAAATCATAAGAGACTTCACTATAGTACTTTTATTTGTACTATCAGTTGTGCACTAGTAAAAAAAAAAACAATTCCAATTCAAAAAATAGAACTCACACTTTTTTTCTTTTTTAGTAAACAACTGCTAATGCACACATAAAATTATTCAACATCACCCTCTATTCTTGTGTTTGTAGCAAAATTTTTGAGCTCCTCAAATCATTGATTCGAATATTTGAAAACTATAATAGACATCACCACAAATACTTCTACCTGCACTAATTAATTGTGCAGAAAAGAAAATAGTAATGGGATTCAATTCAAAAAGTAGGATCTACGCACTTTTCCTAGAACAATCAGTGCGCAATTGTTAATACATATAGAACTATTCGAGTTCATCAACCTTATCGTTCTCTAAACCATATAGAAAAGTACTTCTTGATTGAAACTGTGAACAAATTATAATAGGCCCCCACTTCATTCAACTGTTACTAATGACTACAGCTATGTATTCATGTCACATGCCGATCTCTTCACAGCACTGCACAATAAGGCGGCAACCAAGCTAAAAATTTCAGAGACAATACTTGAACAAAGATTCCAAGTGTCTATGCAAAAAATTCCCCCTCACCTGCCTCTCCATTTTCAATCCCCTAGGCACCATCCCGAATCTACACGTTGTCAGTTCGAGATTTTTCATGTCAGTGAGAGCAATGACATGGCACACTTTTATTGGTGACAGCATGAATTTTATTATCTCGGTGGGGAACACGTAGTACTACATCCGTATTTAAGGGCCACAATATAGTGACCATAGTAGATTCCATTGTGTTTGGCTGGTTGCGAAGAATTACAAAGGTTAAGCAATAGCATGCCAACTGAAACCCGAAGGTACGATCGTTTTTGGATGGGATATATATGTACATTTTACACACACACACACACACACACACACACATATATATATAATGGTTCAAAAGCATAGTGGCGGAACCAGAACATTTTTAGAGGGAACTCAAAATATATCAGTAAAAAAAATTACTTATTATCGCTTGGAGTGCTTCTTTCGGTTGTATGACTGAGAAGAGACAAATGTATTCTGCAAGTCTACATAATTTGAAAACGTCTCAAAATTTGTTCGTTTTCAATTGTTGAAAAAATATTCTTCTCAATATAAACTACCAAACTGTCATTCATCCACTCGTCTCCTATTTTATTACGCAAGTCAGTCTTGACAATTTTCATCGCAGATAATATTTTTTCAATAGTAGCAGTCACAACTGGTAAAACCAAAGCCAACTTGATCAATCGATATACATAACTTCGAATCACTAACAATATCATTCGAATTGAACTCCACACGTGAATTTTTTATACCACCACTTGCTTCGGAACTTGGTAATTGATTATTAGAAGAATTAACAGTTTTTGGTCGCTTAATCAAGTATTTATCCATAATCTAGAATAAATAAAAACATCAATTGCTAATCAATAAATATACTATTGTTATATCATCAATATGCCTTCAGTATACTGTATACCATAAATATATCATTTATCAAATTTATATTCAAATTTATTTTGCTCAATTATAGTATTTCAAAATAATTTCATCAATTTAAACATTTCATAATAATTTCATCATTCATCAATTCAAACATTTCATCATAATTTCATCAACTAACCTAATTTAATAATTTTAATTATTTCACAAACAATATATCATAATTCATAAATATGCAATATCAATTCAAATATTCAATGAAAATAATACATAATCTCTAATTCATTATTCATGGCAATCCAATTCTATTGAACGGCGCCGACCGAAATAGTAGGGTTAATGAATAGAATACCGTAAAACTGATCCAATTCAAGCAGTAATAGCTAGAAACCCATAAGAAAATATAAAACACAAGAAGATTTACCAGGTGGGTTTAGTTGATTTGCCTCCTTGAAGAATCTATAAACAACTATCTATCAGATAGATAAGATTTTGGTGGCTCTATTATTAATAAAGGTGTACGTAGTTGAAGAGAAGAAAGAGATTGAAAGAGAGATCTGAGAGAGTGATTATTGAGCTTTTATATATATATATATGGGTGCTGGGATTTTGTTCAACTTGCAGAGAGCTTGGAGCTCTTTTCTTGTGAGGCTATAGAAATCTATTTGGTTTGGGGGGTAAAATACCAGGGTCATATGACCCCCTCGGCCCCCCTGGTTCCGTCTCTATAAAAGCATAACTCCTTAAATAACATACCTTTATCAAAACGACGTTATTTTGAAGATTATTTAATAACATTTTCGTAAATAAGAGAAAAATAAGTGGGGCTGCGGAATGTCACATCTTCTTTTAATATTATTTATAAAATTAAAAAAAAAGATTTTCAAAATATCGTCGTTTTGAACTTTTGATAAACATATGTTATTTAAGAAGTATGCTTTAAATTTGTCATATATATATGGACCAAATTATTATGAAGTGAACTTCATGGTAAATTCACTTATAGACTAATAAGGGCGTGTGTATGTACATTTAGTCATCGGACTGATGATCCGATATCATCTTCTGGATCATCTCTTGCGTCTCTGATTCAGACATTCGATCTGCTTTGCTATGAGATTGAGAGTATGCCTCGAAGAATTCTTTGTTCTCTTTTTCTAGCTCGTTCCACACTGCAAGCCAATTCATGAATGCATTACATAAGCCAGAAACATTAATTACATGCATGAGATCGAGGAAATGTTTTCCTAAGAGAAGTCATTAATGCAAATTATTACAAGTTATTTTTCTTGTTTTTTGAAATATTTTAGAGTTGAATTTTTTTTGAGATATTTGGTTTCAAGTAACAAGTGGCACTAAATATCAGCAATCTACATAGCAAAATAAATAAATATCAGCAGTCTTTGTTTTGGTAGGCGGCTGTGGGCGAATCCATTTCATCTCCCACCAACAGCCCCAAAAGGGAAAAATAAAAATAAAAAACTAATTAGAAGGGAAAAAGAACTACTTTTTATTTATTTATAAACAAATAGTCTTTTCTTTACTTAAGATCCAAATAGGTAATTAAAAAGGAAATATTAGAAGGAAAAGAAGACGTTACTCTATTCGTCCGAATTTAGTTACCTTCATCACCTTGTGAAATATTCTGAAAAGAGAAAAAAAAATCCTAAACATCATAATTTCGTAATTTATTATATAAATTAACTCCTCACCTTGATAGTATATAACATATTCAAGTTTATATATGTCCTAGTTCAGATTATCAGAGGAAATTGTTTTGATGCCCTAATGGGGACTCTAATTGTAAGGAAGAGACATCACTAATTCTTGCTATTAACAACAAAAGAGAGAGCACTTTTTTTACCTAATAGGAGAAGTGGCTAGCAAGCTAAATCGGTTTTATCACCATGATCATACAAAACGCATGTTTTTATTTCATAAAATATACACTGTTCCCGTCTACATGTGTTGCTAGACATTTATCCTACACTTCTTTTTTTATTCCTCAAGGTGTCTTTAATTTCACCCACGTGGAATGATTTAATTACTATTAAATTAATTAGAGACATGCGAGATAAAAAAAGCAAGCGAGAACTATTTCTTAGCTAAGAACTACGTACATACGTACTAGCTCAGAGCTCGTTCGGACTTCAAACCTCAGGGTTCCTCACCGATCAGAGCAAAGAACTCGAAGCTAAATACCTTAATTCTTAGTCTATGGTCAATATATACAAGGAGTCCAGTTTAGTACTCATATATGCCAGATGAGATGAAAAGAAACTAACCGGTGGAAGTTATGACAGATTCGATTTTTGCATGTTTTGTAAGGGCTTCCATGCACTCTTCTTTTGTCATGTGGAAGATCAAACACTTCTCTATCAGGTGCTGCACCTAAATCAATCAAGTCACCGGCCCCAATGAACCAAAAGTCATAAGGAAACATGATTCCATGCTGATCAAGAACTAGTAACAGGCAAAACAAACATGAAAACAAAAAATATATATATAAATAAAATATTAGGTATCATGATCAAAACATGAAGAGTACCATGTGTATGTATGAAGCAGAAGAATCCCCCATGATACTATATAGTGAAACAGACAAACAGCTGCGGATAGAACAGAATATATATATATATATATATATATATATATATATATATATATATATAAGGGAGATATAGAGAATGATCAATGTGTAATATGATAGGAGGAATAGATCATGATCTAAGGAGGTGCAAGAGATTATAGTGGTATTATATACTATGAAAAGGAGAAGCAATTGTAGGGTGGGGCAACAAGTCCCACGTGGGAGATTGATGATAATTGGTGGAGAGGAGATTAGAGGAGATTTGTGAATGACCATTTTTTTGTCCTGTAGGATTGCCATTTGGCATACCCCCTCCACGTGACGAATGGGTCTCACCAGTATAAAAATTAGGATAAGCATAAGTGTATAACACCAAATACAATATTTTGATCTCAACCATTGAAAAATAGAGCCTAACACAGAAATCCGTGTCAGGTCCCACTTTTTAATGGTTGAGATGTATGTAGTGTTTGGTTGTAGTGTAGGTAAAGTTGTCCATTCCCTTGGGGTGGTGTGTCACATTCTGATTGGTGATCAGCACCAACGGTAACAAAAATGCATCTCTCAAATATTCAATCAATTCACTGTTTTGTCCTGTGTACGTTGTATTCCATCTCTCATTATGTAGAAAGGCCAGGCCCTGTGGAGAATGCTATTATTACTATTTCCAGGATATTATCTCTGCTACTTTGTTGTACTCCTCTCTGTTTCCATCAATTGAGCCAGCTCTAGACGTCTTTTAAGTTCTTTTGGCAAATTGATCGCTTGCATTATCAAGATCCCTAATTAATGGACCGCCACTCTTTTGCTAGATAGTTTGCGTCAATTTTGGGCAGCTCCTCCGCTCTCTCTTTCCTGCAGAGGTCCCAATTCTATCACCATTACAGCACTAAAATATTTAAGATAACATCTTATTTATGATATAAAGCAATAATGCAGTACTCATAATTATTATACAGATGAAAAATATAAAGATTTAACCTTTTAAGATGATATTTCTAGCCAATGCATAAAGATTTTCTTGTCTTTTTCCTCCAATTCTTGACAGTCTTGTCTTTTTTCTTCTTGCTGATCATCCAACAGAAGCTATCTTACATCGAATATAATAGAGCAATCAGTTTTTCTTGCACATTAGACCAACTAGCTATAAAATCTGCATCCAAACAAAATGAAATTTGAATTTTTTTTTATAAAAAATTCGGATATTATTCCGTTACACTTCATCAGATCATATAATCGACATATCAATATGATCTCTTCCTTCCCCACAATTCTCTTGAAAATGAAAAGGAAAAGAAAAAGAAAAAGAAGAATAAACAGCTCTGGCCTCACTTTTTTTTTCCCTATGGTCGGAAAATAATCATCAGCCTGAAGGGGAAAGTAACACAGTATATTGTTTACGATTATTGTCTGACTAATAGTCACGGTAATATATTTGATAGCATAAGCACCCTGTGATGAACTAGGGGAACAGTGAAGCACATTACTTAACTATTGTTTAAGCTCCTCCCTACCCGGTAAATACAAACTAGTATGAGTAGTTAGTTAGTTGTATGACAATTTTGGTTCTGCTTCACCACGTGAAAAATGCAAATTGGCATGCATTAACTAGATACACAATTAGCCCTGTTCGGGACTTATAAGTTGGTAAACCCAACTTATAAGTAGGTAAGCTAAAAAAAGTGTTCGGAAACAACTTTTTCTTTTTGGCTTATAAGTTAAAAAAAAGGTCAAAAAAAATAAGCACTTAATTGTTGCTTAAAAAAAATGACAGCAACTAAGTCATTTTTTTTCCAGTCAGTCAACCATTACGAAATGACAGAAATGTCCTCTTTTATTATTCTAATGTTATTATTACTAAATGACATTTTAGTAATCTTTACATTTTACTAAACTTATAAGTCATTATTAGCGGAACACATCCACAACTATTACTTATAATTTCTAACTTATAAGTAAAAGTGATATCGAACATTCTTACTTATAAATCTACTAAAAAATTTACTTATAAATCTACTAAAATTTTAACTTTAAATAAAAAAAAATAAGTTATTCCCGAACGGGCCCGTAGTGCCCTTCAGTACTTTTGAAATTGTGAGCCAATAATATTTGGCAACAGTGAATCAAATTATACTTATATACTCCATCCGTTCCCCAAAAAAGAGTCCAGTTTATAAATTTTGTAAACTTTAAGAGTATAGGTTTCTTCCATGTTTATCCCCCCCCCCCCCCCCCCCCCCCCATATATAATGAGCGTTTAGTTTACCAATAGTGGTATGGTAGCGAAATTGTGCTGTTAAATTTGAGGATATTATGACATTTTATACAATCATCAATAATAATAATAAATAAATAAATAACTCTTTTCGTGGGGATTTTTATTTTATTTGTAAATGATATTCTTTTGTAGAACAAATGAACTAAAGATCGTCCCTTGATGTGAATAAAATATGTTATATTTTTATCCCTTAATGCTTAGTCTTTTATATTTATTTTGTGCCTAAATATACTCATTATTCTTATATATTTATTTAGGGTGCAAATAAAGGATTAAGTGCGAAACAATTACTTTGGAAGGGCAAATTGGACAATTTTTGGACTTAAAGACGAAGTAGTGGCAAAGTTGTAATTATGCAGTATCAGCAAGGGCGCCACAACGCCCAGTTATAAAGCAAAAATGGTGTCGCAACGCCATAACCTGTCCAGACATTCTGATGAAGTGGCGTTGCAACGTCTATAATATGAAGGAACACGACGCAGTAGTGCCAGTGTCTTGAGAAAGCCAAGTCTGTATGTGGCTTTTGCATCTTTTTTAGTCCTAATTGGAATGAGTTTCCATATATGTTAGGGATTATTCATGTAACCTATAAATACATAATAAGAGCCACAATTTAGGGGACTCTTGTCTACATATTTTTCTCTCCTTTATTCTTTGGTGTTTTCATAGCCATGTGTGTCTAAATTCTTATTCCTGGTTTAAGTGAACAAAAGTTATCAAAATTAATACACTGTGAGATTTAATTGATTTTAATTATTCAATTTATATTTTGAGTATTGGATATTCTTCTGTACTTATTTTTATGATCAATTCGTTTAATTGCTAATATGCATACTAGCTTATTATTCGTTGCAATTTACTGTTGAATTAATTATCAAATTCATAATTGTTTGGTCACTCTAATTTATGAAGCAACTAAGATTAATAATTTATTGTAGATCAAAAGATTATTATATCATAAGAAGAATATTTAACTAAATTAAATATAACCGTGTATGCTTATATTGTTTAGCTTCATCGATCTCTCTATTCCTTAAAACTACTACTAGATTAAATATTTAGCGCGTGCCTAAAGTTATTTAGTAGCTAGGGTTATTTAGATCTCTTGTTTCTAAAATAAGGAAAGATCGAAAAATTAACTACTCCAAAGGTGAATATTCAAAGTATTAACTGATTTATGCTAGCGTTAATGATCAGTTGTAAATTCATGATAATGAATATTAACTTAATGTGACACCCTCAAATTTGGGTACTTATACCTCGAATTCAGTGCTTCACGATAACATATAAGCGTCATACAAAGCTACCCAATTGATACATAAAAAAAATACCATAATGCATTACATTAATAATTGTATTACAGTGATCCCTGGTCTGAACAACCTTTACTACCACATCATGAGTCTTGGATATAAAAGGCTAATACAATCAGAGTCTATTACAAAATATAATTACTCCATGAATCCTAGATTACTTAGTAGCTTTGGCATTTCCTTTGTCTTTTTTGGAGCTACTAGCTTTCTCCGTTTTCAATGTAATTGGGACTTAGAAGCAAATATGAACAATGAGTTTGCTCAACAAGTATATAAAATACAATAAACGTCAATTAAGTTCAAGGGTCTATACAATTTTGAGATTCAAAAATTCTCAAATAAGTCATGAGATAGTCCGACAAAACATGAATGAGTTACATAATAAGGAATACAATTTCTGACAAGTGTAAGGTATGATAAATTTAGGTATACCAATCATAGTGTATCTGGCGTGGAAGAACTCCGATCTAGTAAAACATGAATATTTCTTGTTACTGAGTGGTCGCCAAGGACCATTGAACTCTACAGAGGAACAACAGTGATTAACTGTGAAACCTTTGGTAAACAAGTACACGAGGTGATCAGCCTTATAGTACCCTACATTATGCATAACGTTTAGTCATAGTGCGCGAGTCGAATTCACTGACGTAAAATAATTCCCCTTTATCAGGGTTGTTCTTCTCAGTATTATAGAGTCCGCACCAAAATAATTGGTTTGAAAAGCTTTCTAAAAATATGATTAATTGATAGTTTGTGTCTTTATATATCTAGCCTAATCAAGTGTCATAGACCCATCCTTCAAACAATTGTCTGTAATTCCAGTTCTCAGTGTTCATAATTTCATATTTAGGAAATCTTCCTAAGCATATACATATGAGTGGGTGCATTCAAGTGATAACAATTAAGTTCAAACATGTATTTCATATATGAGACTTGTACGAAACAACAAAGGTCCAAGTAAGATGTATTTGCCTGATACGCTCGCTCTTTCTTCCTCTAGATTATTGTCCTCTGGTCGACCTACATAAATCATGATGCGGTCTATCGATTAATCTTTATCGTATCATAAATAAACTTTCATCGTCTTTATCATTTTATTCGAAAATAAAATAATCTCATTATTATTTTATTTGTTATCTCTCATCTCGTTAATTATCATCAATTATTTCACATTATTATTCCTCACAAAAAATTTATCATTTAATTTTTAACAATCTTAAGACTTCATTATTATTTTCTATTTATCATAATCATCTTTCACAAATAAAATAATTGTTATAATTATCTTATTTGTTTATCATCTTTCATTAACCTTTATATAAATTAATCCTTGCAAATAAAATAATCTTAATTATTTTATTTGTTTAATCATCTTTCTTTAGTAATTAACCTTCATGAATAATTCTTCATTATTTGCTACAAATAAAATAATATTTATTATTATTTTATTTGTTTAATTAATATTTATTTATCATTTATCTTAACAAATAAAATAATAGTATTATTTTATTTGTTTAATTTTTTTATGTTTATGTTTATGTTTATTTTTTATTTTTATATTATTATTTTATTTTATTTTTTTATTATTTTTTTTGTAGGGTCATCCTGGTTGACCCGTTGACTAAGGTCCAACCCTGTTTGACCCGGATCTGGGTCAACTGGTATGCTGGTTCGGCGCAAAGCGTGCCCAAAATGAACTAGGACTGGCATGGGGCACGTTAGTCCATCAAAAGCTTTTCTGCTGTGGTGGCGCGTGGAGCGCCAAAGAAGAACTGGCACTAATGCGGGGCGTGCCAGTACGCCAGAACTTCTCCTTTAGGTTTTCAGATATTTAAAATTTCCAACTTGTTCCAAAGCTTGATTATTAGATCATCTTGCGTTCAAGTGAATTCAAACATACCTTATATCATACAAATACCATATTTCATCATCATTTGGTGATTATTAACATTTTAAGCAACATTTCTAAATCCACATTCCTGGTTCAAGATTTAGGGTTTCATTTGAGCACACATTCACCATTGTTTTATTCTAGCTTGTTTTTCATTTATTTCTCTTAAGTTATCTTTAAATCTTGTAAATGTACCACTTATAAATCACAACTTCTTGGTACATATATCCATCTAGAGTTTCATAGTTCAAAAATTATTTTATCATACAAGTTAACTTAAAATTCATCATATGCATATGTTCATATCTCAACTACTTTTTAGACATATAAACACCTTCATCAACACCATGATTTCCCCACACAAGGTTTTCCCACAACTAAGCATGATTTACACATACATATATCTAGATATACTAAGAACTAAAAGACTAGGGTTAAAGATTGGTTATACTTTCTAGATGCTCTTTTTCTTCTAGCTAGGAAGTTGATAAAGCTCTTCACTTTGATTTTCTGTTCCTAGGTTTCCTTGAATCCTCAAGAGTTTCCTTTGTGTTTTCTATTTTCTCTCTTACTCTTCTTTCTTTTGAGCTCTCAACATTTAGCCAAAAATTTGCCAACCTTTCTAAATGCTTGGTAGATAGCTCTATTTATAGAGCAATCCTTAACCCTTATTACATAGCTACTATTTTTCCAACAACTTGCTAAATATGCTTATCCTAATTAATTTCCCAGCATGTTTCCCCAATTTATAGATAAAATAGCTTTTATTGGAAGAAAATATGGAACACAATGCTCCAAGATCTCAAAGCTCAAGGAAAAGAAATAAAAAAATGTTGCACAAGGCTCCAAGGAGCTTGATCGGATTTCCTCCTCATTATATATATATTACTTTTATTTGGAACATTCTAGGTTGGGTCAAAGCTTGGGCTTTCTTTAATCGATAGCTTGACTACCCCTTAGGCTCCCATTTTTATTTAAATTGAGTTCCATCTTTGGCCAATTATAATTTCTCCATAAAGCTTCTATTAATTAAAGGATTGGGCTAAATAATTCTCACACCATGTACACACACATTGGGCTAACCAATTCAATTCCAACAATACTAATTCTCATAGCACTTGGACTTAGTTATTCACAATTATGATTCAAACTAATTTACTTCCATGAATTCATCAAATACTTGATTAACCTTCATTACATTTTCATTAATCATCTTAAACTTTCTTCTTTCCAGACAAGGCTTAATCATTCCAAGCTTAGACATAAGCTTGTCACAAAATTTTATAAAGTCATCTTGACTCCTTCCTTTAATTCATAATTAATTCTAATTTATTGAATTAACTAACTCTATATTCTTTCTATCATATAAACTCACATACACACATAAGTGCACATAAAATTTTAAGTAATCCTCATTTTATTAACAAAATATTATTTACATTTTTCTTGGTCATTACACTTAACCCAAGATTCGTCCTTCTGATTTATTTCGTTAATTTGTTATATTTTAGTTGTGTACTTCTTTACTTTAGTCACGTTATTTAAATTATTTTTATTATTAATTAAAAACCCCTACTTTGGCTTATATAATATAAAATTAGAATGATCGACTCTTACTTGCACTACTACATAAATATTCTTCACAATAAGATTTTATATTTTGTTGCCTGCGACAACACACCAAATTTTGGCACCGTTACTGAGGAGTGATTCTAGTTTATTTTTGTGTTTTTTGTGAGCCTTATTTCGTTTTAGTAATTTTTAAATTTTTTCATAGTTGTTTTTGTGACGACCCCAAATCTGGGTTCCATAACCTCGGGTTTAGTTCTCCATTGTACAATACTTACTAACCATTAAATACATAAATTATATTTAAATTTCGCGGAATAATACAAAATGATCCTTATAAAAAGGCTACACTTCCCAAGGTCGATTAACCTTAATATAAACATTACATATCTTAAGGGAATACAAAAGATTTACAAAAGAAATTACATAACAAGTAATTTAACTAGCATGCATTAAGCTAATATAAGCTTTCGCTTTTTCCTTGCCTTTGTCTTGTGTAGAACTTCCGGACTTAGCTGAAAATAAGCCATGATATAGCAAGAATGAGTAACTAAATGGCTCAGTAAGTTTAAGAACAATAGCATAAGATATATGATGATGAAAGGAAAATTTGCATCAAGGTTTTCAACAATAGATAACAATTGTGAAAGAAATCAAGAATCAATTTTTCAATATAAGAATGGATTGACTCTTTACTGCTGAGTGATCTTTAAGGACCATGAACTGCTACTAAGGTAGAACAAACATATATATATCTGACACCTCGAAAAAAGTGGTTCACGAGGGGATCAGCCTCTTGTACCCTATGTATATACATAACATTCAGACATCTTGCGCAAATTCGCTTTTCCGACAGATAAAAATTCTCCTTATTTAGGGTTGTTCATTCTCAGTTTTACTATAAGAATCTGCACCAACCAATGGTTTGGATAAGATTTTAAAATATTCAATTTGATGAAATTAAACATGTATTGTCTAGCCGAAACAATTTGCTTAGACATTCTTAAACAATTCTTGAATTAATGAACTAAAACATTTGCAAAAGCACTATATGCGAATACAATAACAGTAATGATGTGGAATAATTTTAGATAATTAACCCACTTAAAGCTCTGTCAAATAGCTACGAGTGTAGATACTTGCTCAACAATAATTGAATTGCTCAATGTAAATAAGGTTGATGAAAACTTACAACAATAAATACAAGTTAGGGTTAAGAAAACTCGCCTCGTGTGTAGTCTACTGCTAACCAATTCAATTAATTCTTTTTGAATAGACCTAACAATTAATCAGTTTGATCTTAAATTAGTATCATATACATATTCATATGATAACCTTTATCACTCTTACTTAACCACATAATTATATAAACATTTAGGTAATATTATCATTACTTGATAATATTTCATTCACATAAAACCTATATTAATTTTTTAATATAGATCACACACTTATCTAATATTATTAACATTTTAATAATATTTTATTAACCTTGTAATATTATTAATAATATTTTATTAAACACCTAATATTATTAATCATTTAATAATATTTTATTAGTCTTCTAATATTATTAATTATTTAATAATATTTTATTTATTAGCTAATATTATTACCCATCTAATAACATTTTATCAATTATCTAATATTATTAATCATTTAATAAAATTTTAATCATTATTTAATATTATTAACTATTTAATAATATTTTATTAATTATCTAATATTATTAATTATTTAATAATATTTTAATCATTATCTAATATTATTAATCATTTAATAATATTTACATCTTTTTCTAATATTATTATTCTTTTAATAATATTTTATTAATATTTTAATATTTTAGTTATATTCTAATATTATTATTCATTTAATAATATTTTATCTATTTACCAATATTATTAATCATTTAATAATATTTTATTGATTTCATAATATTATTATACATTTAATAATATTTTAATGATTTTCTAATATTATTATGTTAATAATAATATTTTATTAATTTAATTTATATTATTAAACATTTAATAATATTTATCCTCTTTTACTTATTAATTCAATTATCTATAATTTTAAAAATATTCTTATTGAGTACAAAAATAATAAAATAATTTTTGGAACATTTTTCATTTTATGACTCGGACCGACCCGACTCGGCCAAAATCGACCCAACCCGGCAAAAATCGAAAAATCGGACCACTCGGAATGAACAGAGTCCAGCGCTGCCGGCGCTGAAAACAGAATGCCTGAGCCCTGCCGGCGCTCAATTTTGAACTGATACAGCGCCGCCGGCGCTCGGGTATTTCGACCAAAATTTAAAAAAATTCAACTTTGAACTATTTTAAAACTTGTATAAAATAAAATCTATACATTCAAATGACACAAAATCAGTGTTGATGTGTTCCTGACTTTTTGTTTTACAACATTTCATGCTTCGATCATATTTTTGAAATCGTTTTGACACAAATTTAAAGATCGAACCACTTAGAGTTTAAAAACGACCTATTTTACGGTAAAAGTCATAACTTCTTTGTTTTTCTATATTTTTGAAAGCTTCAAGTTAGGTTTTCTTTAAAACTTATATATGAAACTTTTTGGTCATAGAAATCCATTTTCCAACTTGTACATTTCAAACTACAACATTAAATATCATATACTCAACTAGGTTTTACCGGTAAAGTTTAATATGAACATTTCTTTCATTTTTTATGCATACCACACATACCAAAACATGATTTAAACATATCAAACCATGAATCTACCTATATAACATAGTTTAAGACTTTTAGACCATCAAAACAACTTTTGGTCAGTTAAAAATACATTTTAACCGTTTAAATCACATATAAACTATAAAAACGAATTTAGAAAGGGTTAGAGCACTTTTTAACCTTAAGGATTTGTGTACTCTTCTTCTTCTCCTTCCAAAGAATGTTGTGAAGTTTTATGACATTCACTAAGCTCCTACTCTAGCACTTTCCTTCAACTCACAAGTGCATACTTTATTTCTCTCTTGTAAATGCTCTCTCTTTTCTTTCTAGAAATACTAGGAAATGAACTAACCAACATAACACATGTGTTGAGCATCCTATTTATAGGACATTACTAATCCATCATCAACTCTCCTAATCCACTAGTGTTGGTGAATTAGTAGCTAATTTGGATTACTATTTACATGAATAACTAGTTGATAAACATTGTGAATGACTAGAGTGGTTGAGCTACTATGACAAGGAGTGAAATTGAAGCAACATTGAAATCAAGCCACCCCCCAAGTGGGGGGCCCTCCAACCAGCCAAATGGCCTTTGTTGAACATTGAATGATTAAATTTGATGATTAGAAATAATGTACAATGGCTGTATTAGATAAGATCAAAGCTGTTAGGTTGATCTATTATTAATTGCATAAAAGTCTTGTGTGTTGTACTAAGACTTAGATAGATCAAAACTGTTAGGTTGATCTGTTGATGTAATAAAATCATAGAAAGAACTCTACGATTTGTGTCAAGGAAACTCTACGATTCGAACAGACTCTACGATTAAGGCAACCAATCGTAGAATGGACTCTACGACTGTGATTCCGAAGACTCTACGATCAAGACAAACAATCGTAGAATGGACTCTACGATTGTGGTCCAGAAGACTCTACGACCAACCAGACTGTTCTTTCCGAGAAACCTTAAATTGGACTCTACGATCAACATTTTAACAGTTGAGTAAACTCTACGATGATCAATAAGAGATGATCCTTTACAGATCAATCACGTAAGCAAAGGTATTCGTAGAGTTGATCATATAAGATCGTTGAGCAAAAAGGCAAGAGACATCACATTTCTCAGATCAGGAGCCATTCTATTCAAGCATTTAATCTTCATCAATGTAACCAAAAAGGAAGCTTCTGCAAATCGATCAAGTCAGAAAAGTCAAGAGTCTGACCCAAGCGCACTATGGAACAGAAAGAAGACTTTCAAGGCAGAAAAGTCAGAAGACTGTGTCCTATCAGACCTATAGTTTGGGAAGACCAAACGACTCTATAAAAGTTAGTGGGAACCTATGTCTGACATTCCTGTCACAGAGGAAAAAGGAAAATAACCTTGCATGGACTAACAGGTCAGATCAAATAATATCTCGTCAGAGATTTAATGAGCTTTATTAATACAATATTCAGCAGCTCTCCTCTGTGAGGTAACGGGAAGAAATACACGATCAAACAGATGATCCAACGGGAAGAAATACACGATCAAACAGATGATCCAACGGGAAGAAATCTGAAGCCCTTACCTCTTCAATACGAAGATCAGCAGAAGAAAAGAATAACACTACACAAAAAAAGGGAAAAACGCAAGAAGTGAAAAAGATTGAACTGATAAGAAAGCCTGCATTGCTACTAAGCCTTTCAAACATTCAAGCTGATAAGCAACTTAGTAGCACATCCAAATATACATCAATCCAGAAGAGTTCTCTGTGAACTGATATAAGCAAGTCTGTTAGACTTGGAGAGTTCTTTGTGAACTAGTGTAAGCAAGTCTGTTAGACTTGTAAAGTTCTTTGTGAACTAAAATTCCAAGACTGCGGGTCTTGAAGGAATCTTAGTGATTCAGCTATTGTAAAAGTATCTTTAGTGGATTTGCTGCTGAAAGAGCAGAACAGTGGAGTAGGAGTATTGTGTGCTCTGAACCACTTAAAACCCAGAGTCTCTCTCTTTGTGTCTTTCATTTGCTATATCTGTCATATAAATGTTTGTTGATTTATTAATTTAACATTTCAAGAAAAGATTAACTAAATCATATTCTGCTGTGTTAAACTTCTGTTTAAGAATTAATCAAGTGAGATAATTTCAAAGAGAAGAAATTTTAAAAGAATCTATTAAACCCCCCCCCCCCCCCCCATTCTAGATTACTATCGTGTAAGACCCCGAATTTTATGAAATACAAAATTTAATTTTTCTTCATATAGATATTTTTTTTAAACAGTAAGTGGTTAAATCGATAAAGTTAAAAGTTAAGGATGTTATGTGCAAATTTTATTTTGTCGGACAATATTCGCTTTGTCGGGGAATATTCGTTTGGTCGGGGAATATTCGTTTGGTCCGACGGCGCCGAAATAATAAATTATTGGTGGACCCCACAACGGAATATTTGTCGGATATAGAAAACGACAGAAGTAACCTTTTTAAATAAAAATAGTCAACGGAACTGTTAAAATACCGGTGATAAAAGAATAGTAGCATACGGTAGTTTATGGTATTTTCTGTAGCACACGGTACTCTACAGTAACACACGGTATTGCATAGTGTCTCATATTATTGGTCTGATAATTGACACCGTAACTGTTACGCATCATTTCATCGATAATTGTCACTGCATAATATTTTATATTATCAATTCAATAATTGTTGTTACACAGTATTTTGCATTATTGATTTAATAATTGTCATTACACTGTATTTTATATCATTGAGTCAATAATTGTTGTTGCACTGTTTTTAAAATTATTGAACCTAATAATTGTCACAGTAACATATGCACAGTAATTCACATTATTGAATCAATAATTGTCATTACACAGTAACGTATGCTTTATTTTACATTATTGTTATCTCTATTATGATGTTATTTAAACAGTTGTATTTCATTAATTTATTGACTTGATATCTAAGAGCTAACTATACTGTATTTATAACAATTAGTCATAATAATTGAATTGATAAAGTTATTTGTTTATAATATAAAGTTAGGTGATTATTAGGTGATATGAAATGAATGGTGTAGATTAAAGTGTGAATTATTGTTGAATAATTGAATTGATTTGTTTATAATATAAAGTTAGGTGATTATTAGGTGATATGAAATGAATGGTGTAGATTAAAGTGTGAATTATTGTTGAATAATTAAATTGATTTGTTTATAATATAAAGTTAGGTGATTATTAGGTGATATGAAATGAATGGTGTAGATTAAAGATAATATAATATTTAAAATGGATGGTGTAGATTAAAAGATGATATTTAAATGAATGGTTTAGATTAAATGAATGATAAGATTTTTGGCTATAAATAGAAGCCTTAACTTAAGGATTTTTCATAAACTTCCTTACTTGTTCTTTCTTTCTCTCTCTAAATACTTCTTGTGAAAGTTCTCTCTAAGTGTGCTTAAGTCATCTTGAGTATTTGTGAAGATCTATAAGTATACGTGTACTGTTCAAGTTAATCAACCTCATTTAAATCAATATCCAGTCACGTGTTACGGTAAGGGATACCATCTTTTTCATCTTCCATTATTCAAACATACTATGGTAAGGGATTATCATTATTTGATTCTCGATAATAATATTGTTTCTTCCTTACTCATAAGACGTGCCTTTTATTTCCATGTATTAAATTGTGGGAATAACCTTACGGAGCGGATTGCCGCCTGTTGGTGAATAACCTTTCGTATTCATTCATTATTAATCTCTGAGAATAACCTTACGGAGCGGATTGCCGCCTGTTTGGTGAATAACTCTTTGTACTCAAATTCTATTAAATTGTGGGAATAACCTTACGGAGCGGATTGCCGCCTGTTGGTGAATAACCTTTCGTATTCATTCATTATTAATCTCTGAGAATAACCTTACGGAGCGGATTGCCGCCTGTTTGGTGAATAACTCTTTGTACTCAAATTCTATTAAATTGTGGGAATAACCTTACGGAGCGGATTGCCGCCTGTTGGTGAATAACCTTTCGTATTCATTCATTATTAATCTCTGAGAATAACCTTACGGAGCGGATTGCCGCCTGTTTGGTGAATAACTCTTTGTACTCAAATTCTATTAAATTGTGGGAATAACCTTACGGAGCGGATTGCCGCCTGTTGGTGAATAACCCTTTGTATTAATTTCCTTCACCTTTTGTTAATCAAACCTGCTACGGTAAGGGATATTATTTTCTTTCATACTCCTAAATCGAAATTTATTATGGAACTATTGCTTCTATAATTCCTGAAAATATTATATGTTCCATAATAGTTGAACTTCATTATTTCAACTGAACCTTCCTATTTACGTGAACCTTTCTATTGAATTGTAACCGTTATTCTGAACTGTGGATCTTGAATTTCACTCCACATCATGTTGACAATTTGGACATTATTTGAATCTGTACAAAGTAAACTTCCGATACTTATTGTTATCCTATTTCTTCTGTTCATCATTTATATCATTCTAATCATCCAAAAATCAAGCTGTTGTGAATATCTGTGGCCGGGGGCACAGATGTGATATATTTGTTGAACAGATGATAGGTTAAAGGCGATATAATAGGTTAAAGGCGATACATCTGTTCGGTGTCTTTTATGGCACGTGGTGAATGTTCTCTTTGGCCCGTAGTGCAAAGATGAACTGTTGTTTGGTATGATTATGACCAAAGGCTGAATCTGGTATAATCATGACCGTTGGTGCTATATTGAATATCTTTGGCCCGTAGTACAAAGATGAACTGTTGATGTGCATGATTATGATCAGGAACTGTGAATTTGTATTATCTTGACTAATGATATTTCAGATGATAAAAGTTGATGATGTTTTTCCTAAAAAGAGAACCGAGTGGACATTATAGTCTGCATTATTCTTCTAATAGATTACTCATTCCGCTGCTATTATTGATCTGAACGTTGTTTAAGAATTTAACTGCAGTTTTTGATATAAACCTTGTAGTCTATTGTATTCTATCAAGAACTCAACTGTTGAAGACTAATGATAATTTATTCGTCATTATCTTAGTCATGATATTCTTTACTGGGCTATTTGAGCTCACCCTTTCTTTTGTTCCATTGTTTTTCAACAGGAGATGAAAACATAACAGGGTCTAGCCGGGGAATGGAGTGAGGGTCCGAGGAATAGCTATCATAGTCTTCACGTTTTGTAAAATAGTGCGGCAATAATAGTGAAGACTTAGTTGTGTATTATTATACACTGTATTGTTGTACGTTGTGCTTTGTTGTAATAATTTTGTTGTAGTATTTTGACGACTCAAGTTTGGGCTGTGTGGGCCCAGATTTGGGGGCGTCACATATCGTGTCATTGGGAACTAACAATTGGTATCAGAGCAGGTTCTCACATTTAAAGCTTTACAAGCTTGAGTAGATCAAATGGCACTCAACAAGAATGGATCGGAACACGATGGAGGTAACCGACCACCTATGTGTAATAAAGAAAAATTTGCTAACTGGAAAGTTCGTATGCAGGCTTACATGGATGCTATAGATGATGAACTGTTCGAAACAGTGTTAAATGGGTCATTCATACCAATGAAGCTTGCACTATCAACTGAAGATCCAAGCAAGCTAGTAGCAAAGAAAAGAGACGAATGGACAGACAATGAAAAGAAGGATGTTCAAAGAGACAAAAAGGCTAAGAACATCTTGTTTCAATCTCTGGATGATGATCTATTTGAGAACGTTGTCAACTGCAAGACAGCTCAAGAAGTATGGCAAACTCTGTTGATCATGCATGAAGGAACAGAAGAAGTCAGAGAAAATAAGCAATCACTGCTTGTTCAACAGTATGAGATGTTCACTCACATCTCTGGCGAAAACATTACAACCACCTACGAGAGATTTAACTTGCTACTAAACTCTCTCAGATCTTATGGAAAAATCTATCCAAACAGAGATCTTATCATTAAATTCATGAGATCTCTGCCAAGCAAATGGGATGCCAAAACCACAGCCATCCGAGAGTCAAAGAACTTGCACGAGATAACTGTACAACAGTTATATGGAAATCTTCTCACCTATGAGCTGGAGCTAAATCAAAGAGCAGAAAATCTATCTGGTGAAAGAAAGAAGGAGAAAAACATTGCTCTTAAAGCCTCAACCTCAACTCACAGAAGCAATCACAAGGATATCTCTGACTCTGACAAAGATGAATCAAATGATGATGAAGGAGCTGCCATGCTAGTCAGACATTTTAAAAGATTCATCAACAGAAATAGATCTCAGAAGTTCAAAAGCAACAGCAGCAAAGAACAAGCAAATGATCTTTGCTACAATTACAAGAAGCCAGGTCATTTCATTGCTAAATGTCCAAAACCATTGAGAGAAGAGGTGAAGAGGGACAAATCAAAAGCAAATCCAAAAAGAGAATTCAAAAGCTTCCACAAACAAAAGAAGAAGGACAAAAGCTTCATAGCTGAAGGCTCCTGGAGTGACTCAGAAGAAGAACTAAACTCTGAGTTAAGTGATGATGAAGAGCCACAGAAGACCAATCTGTGCTTAATGGCAAATGAAGAAGGAAGCAGCAAAAAGGAATTCATCATAGATGAGGTATTTGATTTCTATTCTCCTGATTTAAGCATTGATGATCTTAGAGAAGGCATGCATGACTTAATGACAGAATTGCACAAATATATAAAATTGTTTAAAAGGTTATCTAAAGATTACTCTCATCTAAAAGAGGATAAAGAAAAAATAAGCATGGAATTAGAAGCCTCAGTTCAAACTGCACAACTTTACTCTAATCTTGAAACTGAGAATAAAAGACTAAAAGAGATAAATGAGTTGAGCACATATAAAGAATCCTCACTAGTCTCCAAGATTCAGGAACTAGAAAATACAATTTCTATGTGGAACAAGTCTAGTTTGTCTATGGACACCCTGATCTCAAGTCAAAGAGATGTGACTAATAGATCAGGACTGGGATTTGAGAATTTATTCTCAGAACCCAATATGGAGAAGTCAACGGAAATAAATGAAGGCAAATCCTTTGATTTTAATAAAGGAATTGTGTTCATCAAATCCTCAGATTCTACCACCTATCCACATTCTGCTAAACCTACAATCAGTTTTAACAAAACTCACACAGGTCTTGGATTCAGAAAATTGAAAAATAAGTCAAGCAAAACTCACTCTACGAATCATGAGAATCGTAGAGTTGTATGGAAGCAGAATGTAGATCAGCAAAAGACTATGAGAAATCATAATCCATACAAGTCCTGGACGAACAAAAAGTCACAAATACACACATATCATTATCAATATCATATTAATCATAGGCACCCTCATAAAAATGATAAATATTTGTTAAGATATCATAGAAGGCAAGGATCTAAAATCAAACAGATTTGGGTCCCAAAAGGTACTAACAAAACAGGACCCAAACAGATATGGGTACCAAAATGAAGATTGATTTGTTATGCAGGTAAAGAGATCCATCTGGTATCTTGACAGTGGATGCTCACGACACATGACAGGAGATAAGGCTCTTCTATCAGAGTTTAAAGAAAAAGATGGACCTACTGTTATTTTTGGAGACAACAACTCAGGGAAAACCAAGGGTTATGGCTCAACTGGGAATGGTGCAGTATCTTTCAGTAAAGTAGCATATGTTGAGGGACTAAAGCACAACTTGTTAAGTATAAGTCAACTCTGTGACAAAGGACATCAAGTCACCTTCCTCAACAACCAATGTCAAGTTAGAGACTTGAAAACTAATTCTCTAAAGCTAGAAGGAGTTCGAGAAGGAAATGTCTATATGGTCAATCTTGCTAAATTAAGTTCAGAACAAACTGTCTGTTTTCTTGCTAAAGCCTTTGAAGATATGTGTTGGCTCTGGCATAGGAGGTTATCACATCTTAACTTCAAGAGCATTTCAAAGCTTGCCTCCAAAGATCTAGTAAAAGGATTGCCAAAGTTAAACTTCATTAAAGAAAAGCCCTGCAAAGCTTGTCAGTTTGGAAAGCAAACAAAGACGTCATTCCAAAGCAAATCAGCAAACTCAAATGATAGAGCACTTCAACTACTTCACATGGATTTATTCGGTCCAGTATCTACTACCAGCCTCGGAGGAAAGAGATAATCTCTAGTTGTAGTTGATGACTACACCAGATATACATGGGTATTCTTTCTAAGCTCTAAAGATGAAACCATTTCACATCTCATCAAGCTCTTCAGACTGATCATGAATGAAAAGGGAGAAAAGATAAAGGTCATCAGAAGTGATCATGGACGAGAATTTGATTTCTCAGAAATGGACTTGTTTTGTGAAGAAAATGGAATAAATCACAACTTCTCAGCCCCAAGAACGCCTCAGCAAAATGGAGTAGCAGAAAGGAAAAATAGAACTCTTATTGAAGCAGGAAGAACCCTCTTAGCAGCAGCTTCTCTCCCTGAATATTTCTGGGCTGAAGCCATCAGTACTGCATGTTATACTCAAAACAGGTCACTCATACACTCAACATTGAAGAAAACTCCGTACGAATTATGGAAAGGAAGAAAGCCAAATATAAGTTATTTTCATGCCTTTGGTTGCCTGTGTTACATACTCAACAATGGCAAGAAGCATCTAACCAAATTCCAGCCAAAATCAGATGAAGGAATCTTTTTTGGATATGCAACAGATAGCAGAGCATTTAGGGTGTTCAACAAGGAGTCACTAACTGTTGAAATCTCCATCCACGTCACATTCGATGAATCAGATCCTGAAAAGAAAAGATCACCTTTCAACGAGTCGGCAGACACAAGCTCAACGATCGAAGAACTCAAAATCGTAGAGTCCGACTCTACGACCATGGAACCAACGACAGAAATCGTTGAGCTATGAGAGGAAATCGTAGAGCACACCACATCAGACACTGGAACTCTACGATCAGAACCAGAAGCTGATTTAGAGGAACTCAGACAAGAGGACACCAGAACAGACGTTCCTAGCAGAATAAAATGGACCAAAGATCACACTCAAGATCTTATTATTGGAGATCCAAACACCGGAATCAAGACTAGAGCTGCAACCTCTAATGAATGCTTTTACCTAAGCTTTCTCTCTCAAGAGGAACCCAAGAAGATTGAAGAGGCCTTAGAAGATTCAAGTTGGATAGAGGCCATGCAAGAGGAGCTAAATCAATTTGAAAGAAGCAAGGTCTGGAGATTAGTGGCCAGGCCTCAGCATAAATCTGTCATTGGCACCAAATGGGTTTTCAGAAACAAGATGGATGAAAATGGTGTGATAACAAGGAAAAAAGCAAGACTAGTGGCTAAAGGTTATTCTCAAGAAGAAGGAATTGACTACGATGAAACATATGCTCCAGTTGCCAGATTGGAAGCCATAAGGATTTTCCTTACCCATGCTGCTCACATGAAGTTCAAAGTCTTCCAAATGGATGTCAAGAGTGCTTTTCTAAATGGGGAACTCCAAGAAGAAGTTTACGTGGAACAACCTCCAGGTTTCATCAATCCAACTTTTTCAAATTGTGTCTATAAATTAGATAAAGCACTATATGGTCTAAAACAAGCACCTAGAGCATGGTATGAAACCTTGACTAACTTTCTCATTGAAAAGGGATTTACTAGAGGAAGAATTGATACTTCATTATTTTTGAGAAAACATAAGGATAAGACACTGCTAGTTCAAATTTATGTAGATGATATCATATTTGGTTCCTCTGATGAAAAATTATGTGAAAGATTTGCCAAGCTTATGCAGAGCAAATTTGAAATGAGCTTGATGGGAGAACTCAACTTCTTCCTTGGACTACAAGTGAAGCAGACAGATGAAGGCATATTCATTAATCAAGCCAAATATATCAAAGACTTATTAAAGAAATATGGCATGGAATCTGCATCTATCATGAAGACTCCTATGCCACCTGCCACCAAGCTTGACAAAGATGAAAATGGTAAATCCACTGAAATTACTCAGTACAGAGGTATGATAGGTTCACTATTATATCTTACTACGAGTCGACCAGATATAATGTTTGCTACATGTATATGTGCTAGATTTCAGGCTAACCCCAAAGAGTCACATCTATTAGCTGTGAAAAGAATTTTCAAGTATCTTAAAGGAACTCCAAATTTAGGATTATGGTATCCCAATGATTCCTCCTTTGATCTTGTGGGATACTCAGATGCTGACTATGCAGGATGCAAAATAGACAGAAAAAGCACAAGTGGAACTTGTCAGGTGCTTGGCAACAGACTTGTTTCTTGGTTTAGTAAAAAGCAGAACTCAGTATCTACATCTACTGCAGAAGCTGAATATATAGCCGCAGGAAGTTGCTGTGCACAAATCCTATGGATGAAGACTCAGCTTGCAGACTATGGGTTTGAGCTAAAATCTATCCCTATATACTGTAATAATACTAGTGCAATTGCTATAACACATAATCCTGTTATGCACTCTAGAACTAAGCACATAGATATAAGATATCATTTCATCAGGGATCATGTACAAAATGGAAATATATCACTTCACTACATCCCAACTGAAGATCAACTAGCAGATGTCTTTACAAAGCCTTTAGATGAATCAAGATTTAATAAACTAATAAGTGAGTTAGGAATGCTAAATCTAGACCCTTAATGTATGTTTTCTTTAGGATACTAACTCTGCAGGAACAAAAGTGATGGACATGCTCAACTCAAGTCAACAATTGTCAAGGATCGTAGAGTATGCTCAAGATCGTAGAGCTCACTCGACGATCATCAAGCCAAGAATCGTAGAGCTTACTCAACGACTTTCAATCCAAGGATCGCAGAGTATTCCTCAATCGTAGAGACAACCCTACGAAAAACAAAAGAATCGTTGTGTGACTAAGGATCGTAAAGCTCTGAGGAACTAAGGGTAAAATGGTCATCAACCAACTGAAATGAGCCTATCAGAACGTGTCACGTATCTCAGCAAACATAGAGGGAAGTTTTAAATACTTTGAAAACTGCACGTCGTTCATTTCTTCAAAGTTCAAAAATCTATATATCTCTCTCTCTTTTCTCTCTCAATCCCGAACCCTAAGTTATCATTTCTCAGATAAACCGTTCTTCTCGTTTCAGAAAAATTATCAAATGGCACCTGCTCAAGTTATTTCTGGAAATGAGCTCAACTTTGAAGCCTTCGATATAGCAGATAAGCAGTTCAAAAGAATAATCCAGCTGCTAGATAAAGCTGGACTGAGAGAAGCGTTGGGAACAAATACAAGGATTCTATCAAAGCTTGTTCGAGAGTTCTACATAAATGGATCCTATGCTAACGGAACTCTAACCACCACTGTAAAAGGGGTTCAGCTCAACCTCACCGCTGAAGAATTCAACCTAGCCCTAGGGTTCAAGCAAGGGGGCCTAACATCTCTAAGTATGGTGAGCACCGAAGAAGGGCTGAGAAGAATGCACCATCAAAAGAATCCAGCACTGAAAGGGTTAAAGAAGAAAGAATTTCCTCAGAAATACGAGTTTTTAGCCGATGTTGTAGGAAAATGTCTCCTCTGTAAAGATTCAGCCCATGACTCAGTCAGTGAGATACAGCTGAAAATAATGACAGCCATAGTTAAAAACACAAACATCAACTATGGCTCCTTGCTGTTGGAATGGATAGGGAATTGGGTCCTAAATACAGAAAAGGCTAAGGGGACTAGAAAAATGTTCTATGGAAGATTCATCAGCATTCTCCTTAGATCATCATTGGGGGATTTAATTGAGCATGATGAAGGAGAAACCCTCAATACCAACAAAAGGATTACCCAGAAACTCTTTGACAACTGGAGGAGGAACCCAGTTGAAAATAGGAAACTATCTCGGTCAGGGGATAGTGAAGGTACACAGAGTGGTGCAGGGCCATCACTTCTGAAAAACACTCCTGCTGAAGAAGAATCTCAGGAGGTCAGCAGGCATTCTCCGGGTCTTGTCAGAAGAAGGAAAGGAAAAAGAACTGTTGAGCTTGAAGAACCTCAAGGATCTTCAAATGAGGCTCTTGTTACTGCTCCTGAAGAAAAGGCTGCTTCAGGGGATGAGAGTTCAGATCTGCGAAGAGAGACTCGCAGCAAATATGAAGCTGAAGAGGTCATTCCAAAGGAGCCAAGGAAAAAGAGAAGAAGGCTAGTAAAGTTAGCCGACAAAAGCTCAGTAGCTAAGGGGGAGCTACTTGAAAGACCTGACCTTACTCCAGGTGAAAAGGAGTCATCTGAAGCAGTTGAGCCTATGGATGCTCAAGCTGAGGGGGAGCTTCCAATTGTTCCTAAGCCAGCAGATGCTCTAGCTGAGGGGGAGACTCAAGATGACATTTCAATTCCTACAGCCACAATGAATGATGATGAAGAAGATGACATTGAAATAGTGGCCGTTGGAAGAAATGAGCAAAGGCACCTTAACTTCAACTGCCTGATAAAATTCTTGCCACTAATGCCATTTCACCGAGCTCTGGTCCACAATGCATGGGATCAACTCTTCTAGACCTTCAAAGCATATCCAAATGTGGTGATTATTGCTCAAGGCTATCCTCAGAATCTGTTCTTTGCCCAGAAGCTCATCTCTTGCAGCTCCTTTTCACAAACTTTAGGGCAAAAGGTACATTTTATTCCTATAACCCTCATTCAAAATCATACTCCTTCACAAATGTTCAATAAATTTGAGGAGTCCACAAGTACTCATCCTGCATCAAGCTCTACGACCCACACTTCCCCGATCGTAGAGACCCCACCATCTACGATTGGTGGTCAAGAAAGCCTACATGATCAAAACGTAGAGTGTCCTCCAGACTCTCCTGAAATTCTGCCTACTCAGCAAACAATTCCTCCGGCTCCATCTTCAAGACTCCTGTTAACTCACGAGGATATTCCCTCCACCTCTGGTCACGAGTACTTTCATATTCCAAGCTCTACGGCTGACCAGGGACAATCATCTCAACTTCTCTAGGAAATTTTAGACAAGGTATCTCGGCTTCCTACATCTGAGGGCTTAACTGACTTGACAAGCCATATCCATACAGAGATACAAAACGACCTAGCATCGAAATCCCACAACCTTCAACGTAGAATGGACGACATCATTGATGCTGCCAATGGTCTCTCTACCAGTCTGAACAACTAATTTTCCACAAGACTGAAGCAGCTAATGGCAGCAGTCTCTGAAAATCTCCAAGAAAGGGATAGAATTATTCTGCAAGCCTTGAACTCACATCAGCAGGCCATTGTTATTCTTCAAGAAACAAATGATAAATCTATCACCTTCCTCAGTAATGAAATCATTGCCTTGAAGAACTCTCTCACAGAACGAAAACATCGGTCGAATGACACTTTGTCATTGGTGGAGCAAAAACAAATCATGGCTAACGAAAGACTCCAAGCCCACCAAGATGATGAAGCTGCCACTAAAAACCAACTTCAAGAAATTATTCAGGGCATCCAGCAGCTTTCAAAACAGGTAGCAACACTTAATGATGCCAACAAGGGGGAGAAGAAACTGAGCACAGTAGAGCAAACAAAAACTAGCTCAGATCACAACAGAAGAGGAAGAGCACCTCAAGGGATGAGGATGGTTCAAACTTCAATATATCCTCCTAGATTCGAAGCAGTACCATCTCGTCCCAGACAGGAGGTGACAGCAAGACCTTCTTCCTCATCAATGAGACCTTCTAGCTCACAGGAATGGTTTCAAATTAAAGAAGAAGAAGTTGTGTTGAGGGAAGAAGAACTAAGAAAAGCTGAAGAAGAAAGGAGAACATTCTTCAGGCAGAGGGAAGAAGAAGGCAGGAGACCTCCTAGCAGAAAGAGATAAGTTTTTTTTATTTTTTCGTTTTCTGTTGTTTTCTCAATTGTATCATCTGACAAAAACATCAATAAAATTCATATTTTTCTCTAGAAAATACAGCTGCTCACTGTATGATTAGGCATTCAATTACTCTTGCATTTTGCCTATATTAATATGCTCAAAATCACTATCTGATAATAATGTTGTCATCATCAAATTGGGGGAGATTGTTGAACATTGAATGATTAAATTTGATGATTAGAAATAATGTACAAGGGCTGTATTAGATAAGATCAAAGCTGTTAGGTTGATCTATTATTAATTGCATAAAAGTCGTGTGTGTTGTACTAAGACTTAGATAGATCAAAACTGTTAGGTTGATCTGTTGATGTAATAAAATCGTAGAAAGAACTCTACGATTTGTGTCAAGGAAACTCTACGATTCGAACAGGCTCTACGATTAAGGCAACCAATCGTAGAATGGACTCTACGACTGTGATTCCGAAGACTCTACGATCAAGACAAACAATCGTAGAATGGACTCTACGATTGTGGTCCAGAAGACTCTACGACCAACCAAACTGTTCTTTCCGAGAAACCTTAAATTGGACTCTACGATCAACATTCTAACAGTTGAGTAAACTCTACGATGATCAGTAAGAGATGATCCTTTACAGATCAATCATGTAAGCAAAGGTATTCGTAGAGTTGATCATATAAGATCGTTGAGCAAAAAGGCAAGAGACATCACGTTTCTCAGATCAGGAGCCATTCTATTCAAGCATTTAATCTTCATCAATGTAAACAAAAAGGAAGCTTTTGCAAATCGATCAAGTCAGAAAAGTCAGGAGTCTGACCCAAGCGCACTATGGAACAGAAAGAAGACTTTCAAGGCAGAAAAGTCAGAAGACTGTGTCCTATCAGACCTATAGTTTGGGAAGACCAAACGACTCTATAAAAGTTAGTGGGAACCTATGTCTGACATTCCTGTCACAGAGGAAAAAGGAAAACAACCTTGCATGGACTAACAGGTCAGATCAAATAATATCTCGTCAGAGATTTAATGAGCTTTATTAATACAATATTCAGCAGCTCTCCTCTGTGAGATAACGGGAAGAAATACACGATCAAACAGATGATCCAACGGGAAGAAATACACGATCAAACAGATGATCCAACGGGAAGAAATCTGAAGCCCTTACCTCTTAAATACGAAGATCAGCAGAAGAAAAGAATAACACTACACAAAAAAAGGGAAAAACGCAAGAAGTGAAAAAGATTGAACTGATAAGAAAGTCTGCATTGCTACTAAGCCTTTCAAACATTCAAGCTGATAAGCAACTTAGTAGCACATCCAAATATACATCAATCCAGAAGAGTTCTCTGTGAACTGATATAAGCAAGTCTGTTAGACTTGGAGAGTTCTTTGTGAACTAGTGTAAGCAAGTCTGTTAGACTTGTAAAGTTCTTTGTGAACTAAAATTCCAAGACTGCGGGTCTTGAAGGAATCTTAGTGATTCAGCTATTGTAAAAGTATCCTTAGTGGATTTGCTGCTGAAAGAGCAGAACAGTGGAGTAGGAGTATTGTGTGCTCTGAACCACTTAAAACCCAGAGTCTCTCTCTTTGTGTCTTTCATTTGCTATATCTGTCATATAAATGTTTGTTGATTTATTAATTTAACATTTCAAGAAAAGATTAACTAAATCATATTCCGCTGTGTTAAACTTCTATTTAAGAATTAATCAAGTGAGATAATTTCAAAGAGAAGAAATTTTAAAAGAATCTATTCAACCCCCCCCCCCCCCTTCTAGATTACTATCGTGTCATTGGGAACTAACAGCCTTTTATCAGCCATTTTAACTTTATTTTTTATAACTAAATTATACATATATACACTTATATATATATATATATATATATATATATATATATATATATATATATATATATATTGTTTGACCAATCTTGACTTTCTATTGGGCTCCACTTTGGACTTGGGAATTAAATGGATTGGGCTCATCCATTTAATTTGGTTGAGCTCAATTTAATTGTTACATTGGGCTAACATTAAATAACATGTGTTATATTTAATTAAAACAAGCATTGGGCTAGTTTAATTAATTACATGGACTAAGATTTAATTCATTACATGGACTACTAGGTAAATTAATTTGACCTAGTTTAATACATCATTTGGACTTATAAAATAATCCAATTAGACTTGCTTTATTACTTTAAATAAATACACACATACACAAGTATATTCGTTCAATTATTTGATGCACAATTAATTAGTACGAAAATTTTAATTCATTGATAATTATTTAATAAATATAATTACAATGTCTAATAGAATTCGTGGTCATTACAGTTTTGATAGCATATTTAAATTTTATTGATTGTTTATGAACATAACTCGATCTACTAATTAAGGTGATTTGAAGTTTGATCCTAAAATAAAGAAAATTTTGCACAGATTAAGGAAGGAAACTCAGATAAATCTTAAAGAGAATGAAGTCATGGCTGAAAATCGAACTTTGAAACAACTTGCAACCCCTGATTTGAATTAACAACCCTTATGCATAACATTTCCTAATTTAGATGTTAATACTCCTTTTGAATTAAAATCTAGCCTAGTACATTTCATGCCTACTTTTCATGGCATTTCAGGTAAAAATCCTAATAAACATTTAAAAGAATTTCATGTGGTAATGAAACCTACTAGAGTAATTGAAGAGTAAAACAAATTAAGAGTTTTTTTCATTTTCTCTAAAAGATTTAGCTAAGAATTAACTCTATTATATACCTTCTAGAAGCATTACCACATGGGAAGAGTGGAAGAGTTTATTTTTGGAGAAATATTTTCCAACTTCAAGAACAACCAGCATTCAAAAAGAAATTTGTGGTGTGAGGCAGAACAATGGAGAATCCCTACACGAATATTGGGAACGTTTCAAGAAATTATGCGTGAGCTATCACCATTATCAAATTAGTGAGCAGCTTCTTATCTAATATTTCTATGAAGGACTTCTGTGTACCGATAAAAGTATGATTAATGTTGCTAGTGGAAGAGCTTTAGTGGATAAAACTCCTGAAGCTGCGAGAAACTTGATTACAAATATGGCGGCTAATTCTCAACGATTTGGCACTAGGCTTGATTTTCCATCTAAGAATGTTAATGAGGTAAAAAATTCTTCTATTGAACAACAACTTACGAGTCTAACTTCTCTTGTTCGTTAAATGGTTGTAGGTAATACGCAACCAACGAAAGCTTGTGGGATTTGTTTGGTGGTAGGACATCCAACTGATATGTGCCCAAGTCTTTAAGAGGAGTCCAATAAATAAGTAAATACAACAAGTGATTTTCCTGGACAACCAAAAAGGAAATATGATCCCTATTCGAGCATATATAACTCGGGATGGATGGATCATCCTAATTTTAGCTATAGGAATCCATAAGTGAATCAACCCGCAACTCAAAATTTCCTAAGTTACCAGCAATACAAGCAATCATATCCCAATAAACAACAACAAGGTCAATTATCTAATTCTAGTATGTCTTTAGAAGATATTGTTAAATCTCTTGCTACTAACACTTTGCAATTTCAACAAGAAACGAGGGTCAGTATTTAAAGTTTGGGCACACAGATAAGACAAATGACAATCACAATAAATCGTTTGGAGGCGCAAGGTTCTAAGAAATTACCCTCTCAAATGGTAGTGAATCCAATGGAGAATACAAGTACAATCGTGTTGACAAGTGGTAAACAGGTAGAAAATCTAGATAAGACAATACCTAGATCATAAAAGCAAGGCAAGATAGATAGTGAAAACAACAGTTTTTAGTGTGACAATGGTATACCAAAGCGTAAATTTTCACCTCTCTCTGATTATAAACTAGTACCTCATTTTTCTCATAATTTAACATAAATAAAGAATATGAACAAAATTCATAATTATATGAAACTTTTCATAAATGCGAGGTAAATATTCCATTATTAGATGTTATTAAACAAGTCTCGTTATGCTAAATTTTTAAAAGAACTGTGTACACACAAGAGGAAACAAGAACTTAAAAGATATGAAAAGGTAAAGGTATGGGAGAATATTTCTGCAGTTATCTAAAGAAAACTCCCTACAAAGTGCCAAGATCCAAGTATGTTTACTATCCCTTGTAAGATAGGTGACATCAGCTTCAAATGGCCATGTTAGACTTAGGAACTCCTATCAATGTCATGTCATAATTTATATATGCTTTGTTGAAATTGGAACCTTTGAATAAAACTGGTACTGTTATTCAGTTGGCTAATAAATCTAATGTTTATCTGAAAGGTTTAGTTCTTGTGCAAGTTAATGATTTAATTTTTTCTATTGATTTTTATGTATTTGATATGAAAAATGGTGATAAAAATGCCCCTATTTTGGTACAACCATTTTTAAAGACATTTAAGACTAAGATAAATGTTCATAGTGGTACACTTACGATGGAATTTAATGACAAAATTGTTAAGTTTAATATTTATGATGCCATGAAATATCTTATTGATGATAATTCTGTTTATTCTATTGATGTGATTGATTCTTTAGCATAGAAATTTTTTGAACTTGATGGAAATGATGAATTGAAAACTGCAATTAGTCAGAATCTTGAGTAAAAGAATAAAGAGTTAGCCTTGAATAGCAAATTGTAGGAAATTGTTGTAACTTTGAATGATTCGCTGAAGTTAGGTAATGTTCCCTATATTGAATTACCAGTTTTTAACGAGAAATCTTTACCCTATGTTTTGTAAGCACCCATTCCACATTCCATATTTGAAGCATCTTCTTGGTCACCTCAAATATGCGTTCCTTGGAGAAGGAAGAACATTACTAGTGATCATCTCTAGTAAACTTTTTACATTACAATAAGAAAAACTAGTGCAAGTTCTAAAGGAGTATAAAAAGGCTATTGGTTGGACGATTGCTAATATTAAATGAATTAGCTCGTCTACATGTATGCATCATATCTTACTTTAAAAGGGACCAAAACCTACCCGCCAATCGCAAAGAAGACTAAACCTGCCTATGATGGATGTTGTAAAAAAAGAAATTCTTAAACTTCTTGAAGTTGGAATGATTTACCGTATTTCGGATAGCAGTTGGGTTAGACTAGTTCAAGTAGTTCCTAAAAAGACAGGAATAACTGTTATGTAAAATCAGAATGATGAGTTAATTTATACCCGTGTTCAAAATGAATGGCGGGTTTGTATAGATTATAAAAAGTTAAATGTTGTAACCCACAAAGACCATTTTCCTTTGTCTTTAATTGATCAAATGCTTGAATGATTAGTTGGTCATTCTTAATACTGTTTTCTTGATGGTTATTCAGGTTATTTGCAGATTGCAATCGCTCCAAAAAATCAACAAAATATGACATTTACATTCCCATTTAAAACTTTTACATATCGTCGCACGCCTTTCGGACTGTGCAATGCCCGAGCTACTTTTCAAAAGTGTATGGTTAGCATATTTTCATATTATATTGAACATATCATGGAAGTCTTTATGGACGATTTTACAGTTTATGGAGACTCTTTTGATACTTGTTTTGCATAATCTTACACTTATTCTTCAAAAATGCATAGAAACTAACATTGTGTTAAATTCTAAAAAATGTCATTTTATGGTTGAACAATGTATAATTTTAGGTCATGTTGTTTCATCTAGGGGAATTGAAGTACATAAAGCTAAAGTTGATGTTATTCAATATCTACCTTATCCCACTAATGTGAGGAAAGTTCGTTCTTTTTTTGGACACGCAGGTTTTTATCGGAGATTCATAAATGACTTTTCAAAATAATATCACCCCTATACAAGTTATTACAAAAGGATGCAGAGTTTAATTTTGATGAAGAATGTAAAAAAGCGTTTGATAAGCTGAAGGAATTGTTGACTTCTACCCCAATTATTTAGCTTCCTGATTGGAACAACCCTTTCGAGATTATGTACGACACAAGTGATTATACATTAGGCATTGTTTTGGGTCAAAAAGTTGAAAAAAATCTCAAGCCATTTATTATGCGTCGAGGACTTTGAATGACGCCAAGAGAAATTATTCTACTACTGAAAAAAAACTTTTAGCTGTTATTTTTGCTTTAGAAAAAAATTAATTTTATTTGCTTGGTACTAAAGTCATTGTTTACTCTGATCATGCAGCTCTTCGTTATTTGATGACAAAGAAAGAGATTAAACAAATATTAATAGGATAAATACTTCTCTTAAGTGAATTTGATTTGGAGATCAAGGGTAAAAGAGAAACAAAGAATAATGTTGCAGGTCATTTAAGTTGTTTAGTTAATGTGAAGGATGAACTTCATTTGCAAGAAGCGTTTCCTGACGAGCAATTATTCTCTGCAAATACAACATTACCTTGGTATGTGAATATTGTAAATTATTTGGTTACTAATATTTTGCCTCCAAGTTTGTTTAAGGCTCAAAGAGATAGAATCAAAAGTGATGTCAAATACTACGTATGGCATGATCCCTGCTTATGGAAGCATTATGCAGACCAAGTGATAAGAAGGTGCGTTCCTGAAAATGAAATTACTTGTATTCTCATATTTTGTCATTCTTATACTTGTGGAGGTCACTTTGGATCCAAGAGGACAACGAGAAAAGTGCTAGAATGTGATTTTTATTGGTCATCTCTATTCAAATATTCATATTTGTTTTGCAAGTTGTGCTATAATTATCAAAAGACAAGTAATATATCTCAATGAAATGAGATGTTGTAAACCCCCATACTATTTTGTGAATTTTTTTTTTATGTTTGGAGCATTTATTTCATGGGGCCATTCCCTGTATCTTTCAGTTATATTTATATTTTACTTGTTGTTGATTATATCTCGAAATGGGTGAAAGCTAAAGCCACCAAGACTGACGATTCTAAAGTGGTTGCATATTTTATTCGTACTAACGTATTCTTCAGGTTTGGAATTCCAATAGCTCTAATAAGTGACCAGACACTCATTTTTGCAATCGAACTGTGGAAACGTTGTTGAGAAAATACCATGTGACTCATAAGGTGTCAATTGCATATCATCCGTAGACTAGTAGACAAATGAAAGTGTCAAATAGGGAAATCAAGGCCATTATTAAAAATATAGTTAATCCCAACAGAAAAGATTGGAGTTTGCGATTGGATGATACTTTGTGGGCATATCAGACTGCATACAAGACGTCCATTGGTATGCCACCTTATAGATTGGTGTTTGGAAAACCATGTCACTTACCCGTTGAGTTAGAACACGAGGCTTATTGGGCTATTAAGAGTTTCAATATGAAGATGGATGAAAGTGGGGAACACAGGAAGTTGCAATTACAAGAGTTAGAGGAAATTCGCATTGATGCTTATGAGAGTGCAAGAATTTATAAGAAAACGGCGAAGGCTTTTCATGACAAGATGATCTCTATAAAGTAATTTAAAATTGGTCAAAAAGTTCTTCTATACCAATCACGACTCCGTTTGTTTCCAGGTCAGTTGTGTTATCGTTGGATTCGACCTTTTATTGTTACTAATGTTTTTCCTCATGGTGTAGTTGGAATTCAAAATTTAGCAACTTCTAAAGTATTCAAGGTGAATTGTCACAAACTCAAGTATTTCTTTGAGAGTTTTCGCGAAGAAGATGTAAATAAATTGGACCTTGAGGATTCGATATATACTGCTTGAAATGGGAAACATTAAGTCGAACCAATGACAATAAACAAATGTACTGCTTGGGAGACAACCCAATGAGAGTATAATTTTTTTTCTTTTTATTTTTGCATTTATATTTTGGTTCTTTGTGCCTTTTCTTTGCATTTTACTTTACATTGGGGACAATTTATGTTTTAAGTGTGGGGGAAGAGATTTAGGTTATTTGTTATTTTAATGAAGTTTAGTCATATTTTTAGGTCATATTCTTTCTACGTTTTGATTTTATTTATTTATTTTTATTTTAAATTTTGAATTTTGTGGGTATATTCACTGTAAACTCTCACGAGACACAACTCGTTCACTTGGGGTTTAAAAGCTTGTTGCACATGTTAAGTGCAATCATCTTTCTTACAAAAATGGTGTACTATTATTTTTAGGATAAGTCACTTGGAGAATGTTTTGATTTGGATTTTAATTTTTGGCTAATGATAAAATTTTAAATTTTATTTAATAACTTTTGAAAGATTGATAGACATTGGGTAGTTTTAATTTTGACTTTTTGTTGATCATTACTTTGTTTGAGATCCTTTATTATTGAGCTATTTTTAACTTAGAGAAAATTTATTTGGTTAAGTGTTTATGGAAGATATTTTTAAACTCTATAACTTGTTTAAACATAACTGGAAGCGAATATGAGGTATAATATAAAAAAGGGAAAGGATTTAAGTAAATTTTGCTAGGATTATTAAAATTGATATATCTTAGGGGAAAAATGAAAGAAAAAGGGAAAGAAAAATAAATAAAGATTCATGTGGTGGGTTGAGATGGAGTGTAAAACGCACTCACTCATAAACAATGACAATCGAGATGAAGCGTAAAACGCACTCGCTGGTGAGATGGAGCATAAAATGACTCACCTAACAAAAAGAATGAAAAGGAAACTAGCTAGCAATATAATATTCCTAGTATACTTAACATATAAAAAACCTTTTGATCCTTTAGTTATGTTTGCCTATATTAATTGCGAGTGATGTAAAAAATAAGTGTATAGAGTTTCTCTTTTGTTTTTAATATCTTCTAGGAAGCATTGATTACATAAGTTTATCTGAGTTTTGATTATTTTGATGCATTTGGATTCACACACACACACACAAAGGGTCAAGAGTAAAGTATGATTAACAATTAAGTTAAAATTTTAGATGATGCATTGTTTTGAAATTTTTCGAAAGTTATTATTTAGAATCTTTGAGGTCAATGTTGAAGTTCATATTAATTTATTACTCAAGTTAGTCAGGTTAGTTGATTTTATAGTTATAGTTTATTTTTAGTTTGTCCGAGGACGAGCAAAAGATAAGTGTGAGGGAATTTGATGAGAATAAAATATGTTATATTTTTATCCCTTAAAGCTTAGTCTTTTATATTTATTTTGTATCAAAATGTACTCATTATTCTTATATTTTTATTTAGGGTACAAATAAAGGATTAAGTACGAAACAATTACTTTAGAAGGGCAAATTGGACAATTTTTGGACTTAAATACGAAGTAGTGACAAAGTTATAATTATGCATTATCAGCTAAGGCGTTGCAGTGCCCAGTTATAGAGCAAAAACGGCTTCGTAGCGCCATAACCTGTCCAGACATTCTGATGAAGTGGCGCCGCAACACCGGAAATATGAAGGAACACGGCGTCGCAATGTCGGTGTCGCGAGAAGCTAGATCTGTTAGGGGATTTTGCATCTTTTTGAGTCCTAATTGGAATGGGTTTCCATATATGTTAGGGATTATTCATTTAACCTATAAATACATAATAGGAGACATAATTTAGGGAACTCTTGTCTACAAATTTCTCTTTCTTTTATTCTTTGGTGTTTTCATGGCAATGAGTGGTTAAATTTTTATTCTTGGTTTAAGTGAACGAAAGCCATCATAATTAATACACTATAAGATTTAATTGATTTTAATTGTTCAATTTATATTTTGAATATTGGATATTCTTCTATGCTTATTTCTATGATTGATTTGTTTAATTGCTATAATGCATACTAGTTTATTATTCGTTGCAATCTACTACTGAATTAAATATCAGATCCGTAATTGTTTGGTCACTTTAATTTGTGAAGCAACTAAGATTAATAATTTGTTGCAAATCAAAAGATTATTATATTTTAGGAAGAATATTTAACTAAATTAAATATAATCGCGTGTGTTTGTTTTGTTTAGCTTCATCGATATCTCTATTCTTAAAGTTGTTACTAGATTAAATCTTCAACGCGTCTAAAGTTGTTTAGTAGTTATGGTTATTTAGATCATTTGTTTAATTAACTGCAAATAAGGAGAAAGATAGGAAAATTATTCCAACGATGAATATTTAAAGTATTGATTGATTTACGCTAACGTTAATGATCAGCTGTAAATTCCTGATAGTGGATGTTAACTTAATCCAAGATTCGTTCTTCTTATTTATTTCGTTAATTTGCTATATTTTAGTTGTGTACTTGTTTATTTTAGTCAACGTTATTTAAATTGTTTTTGTTATTTAAAACCCCCTGTTCTCGTTTACATAGCATAAAATTAGATTAATTATTCTCTGTGAGATTAACTCTTACTTGCACTATTACATAAATATTTTTCACAATAAAATTTTATATTTAGTTGCCTGCAATAGTACACCATCCCTCATTACCACTCATTTATATTTACAGTATCAAACATTAAATTTGTTCTAAATGCAGCATATCCACATGCATAATTGCATATTATTCACTTGGTGACCACTGACCAGAATTAGACAATTCATTCACTAGCAACACAAATACACTCCTCCTAACAAAATGCTACAGCGGTCAGCTCAATCAACATCACATAGCAGACCTCGTATTACTAATGGTTGGGGAAAAAAGTGTGTTTTTTAAACGTGTGTTGTTTTAATGTTCCTAATCAAAATTTCTCAGGCCAGAATACTAAGGTGCCCTTGTCTGTTTGGGTGAAACTGCAAAAGAATTAAATTATGTTTTTCATTCTTCATGAAGAATTAGTCTATATAACAGACTGCCAAAACCTCGTACAAAGATTATTAACCCATCGCAAGTTGAAAAACCTCCTCGTGCATAACAAGACAAAATCATGTTGTCATTGTAAACATCAAAATGCAACCGAAAAGCCTGAGACGGCACCTTCTGGACCGGCTACTTCTGCATATTGACCCCACCTTGTACCACTTCCTTTCCTCTTTCTTCATCAAGTGGCTATATACTTTATAACAATTGCAGACTTTGTATTTCTTCATCAAATTAGGTGATCAAGCAGATTAATCACCTAATTGGATAAAGTTCCCTATACTTGCGTCTCAATGATGTCCATCCTAGCTTATCAAGAATACCCTCTTAGCGTGTCCATTACTTCAACATCTTGCTAATGAGGATCAACATAAATGCATGAATTCAGGCACAAACTATGGATCTGGTAGGCTAGGGACAAGAAGAACTGCTTATGTGGTAAGCCGGCCATCTACTAAAGCTAGGTACTTTCATGTTTTTATTCTTGCTATATTCACAAAGATCCATACCATTATAGGTCACATACAAAGCATAATTTGTCTGTTGCATCAAAATGACAACGACAACGACGCAAATGCAGTAAAACCCAAAAATAGAGAGTTTGAAAGTGTGTTTTTTTACCTTTCCTACAAAAAAATCTCGTGACTCCATCATAGTTGAGTAATATGGAGCGTGCTGAAGGAAGTAAATCGTCTAAATAATTAAACCCCCAATTGGATATGAAACCCGCCATTTCTTTAACATTCCCTTTACGTCCAGCCTGCAACGTGATGTTTTCGTCATTATAATTATTGAACCCGCCCGCAGCTGATGACGATTGAGAAATCAAATGGAACTTTCGGAATGACAACTTAAATAACCAAAACTGTCCTTATAATAATTTCTAATATGCAATAATTTATAAAATAATAATATAATTTTTAAGATAAAATTTTCTTCTAAAACTCACAAATACAAACTCCTTTTCTTCGCTCTCTTTTCCCTCACAAAATTTATCAAAAAACTACTAGTTTATGTAAAAATTAGTGGGTTTTGGGAGGCCCGCGCTAGCGAGGATAAGCTCGGAGATTCCCACTAGAAGATTCAATAGTCGGCCAGCCTATAACTCCTGTTGTTACTTGAGAGTTTGGCCTTGGTCATACTTTCTCAAATAACTGAAGCCCCAGAAGTTACTTTTCAAGATACGATAATCTCAGAAGAAACTCAATAAGCCCAAAAAAAAGATTAGTCGACAAAAAACTTAAAAGGATAACTACTGATAAGTTCAAAAGAAATTAGTCAACAAATTTATAAGGATTTATTGACCAAATTAATAAGATGTTATTAGTTAAGAAATGTGTAATTTTTTTTATTTTTTATTTTTTTTTCAATAAAAAGGAGTTTTTCTGTCTTGCAACCAGACTATATCTCTCAAACAAAGCTTTCAATAATAGGTTGAAACTTACAGTTGTGGTCAGTGGCCCCTGTGTTGCTTTCAGTAGGATTCAAACTCAAGATTTTCGAATTTACGGTTGGTCCTATACTCTCTCCTTAATTAGTGAGTCAAGTGAACTTACCTGTCTATATATTGGTAGAGGAGATAGTTTGGACTCTTTGGTGATAGTAATTTTTTTGGACTCTTTGGTGATAGTAATTTTTTTGGAACTCTTTAAAAGCATAATTTACTGACTTTTAAGACTACCCCAACTCACTCACATCTCAGATCTGTTTGGGCTCTTTTAGTCTATTTCTTAAAAAAATTACATAAATACATTACTTTTAGTGATTTGTAGTATTTAAAAATATATGGGTATAATAGTCAATTGGTTGTTTAATTTCAAACTAGAAAAAAAATCTTTCACCCACTTTAGATAATTGTAAAAAAAAACTTCCACTAGCCACACTTAAACCGCATAACCGTAAAAATTAAACACGATCATATATATCCATCGTCTTCAAACACTCTTATTCCAACCCAGTTTATACTTTTCACTTTTTAGATTAGAATTCTCATTTTTTTCACTCCCCCCTAATTTAGTAGAATTCTCATTTTATTTTTTATTTTTTTTCTATGTTAAGCTGAAATTTAATAATCCTGACTTTGCCAAGATTAAATTCCAGGACCTCGTAATCACCCTAGAATGATTTTACCATTAGATTACATGAGACTTGGTCTCATTCTATTCACTCTCCCCCTAATTGCGTGTGTAAGCGAATTTATAATCATGGTAATTAGTGATACAAGACTAAGATGAGAATTGTGATGAAGTAATTTTTTATTTATATTATAATTAAAATTTTATTATACACGCAATGTATGTGTGTATTGATAGGATGTTAGTATTTAAGAAATGTATAATTTTGAAAATGTGTTTGGAATATTCGGCGAACATTTAAAATCATATTTTAACTCAAAAATTTATGGTCCATTAAGACATTATATGTATACATTATTTTACTATTATAGTGGTATCTCAACAGTGTTTAATTAGACCAAAGATAGAACCATGTTAGATTTATAAACAGACTCAAATCTGGTATGTAAAGGCCGGAACAAAAACATTTCTTTTTCATTACGTTGTTTGGGGACCGTCATTATTTCTTGGTCGTAATTTAGAATAGAATTTTGATCTAGAAACTTGGATATCTTTTGGACGAATTTCGCTCTGGTTTGAATCCATTAGAACCGTGAGGACTGCTCATGTATAAATCACTCGGCAAATCAATCTCTTGGTAAATTACATTGTTCTAAAGTTTAGATGATATCTAAAAGCTGTGCATTTACATTATGCAATACAATTAGGGTTTGGAATGGAAGGTACTTAGGGAATTGTTCAACATCTATTTTACAAAAGGTAGGTGGCTAGAGATCAACTGAACCAGGACCTCTAGAAAAAAATATGGGTAAAGAACACAAGATTCTTTTCCCTCTTTTATTTTATTTCAAGATTTACGTGACAGCAACGGCTCCAAATTAGGGTCCGTCTCTTTGGATGGGAAAAAATGTCTATCACCCGACTCCATATCAGTGCTTGTAAAGTCCTCCGTCCTCTGTTTCAGCACTCTCTGGAAAATGTTTGGCTTATAATCCAGTGCCGTTTCTGGAGTCTTTGGCGATTTAATCAAGCTTTGCACATGTTGAAGGCAAGTTTGAACAGCATCATGCACTCGCACAAAGTACCACTCTTTACCAATCAGATCCACAACACCAGAACTTGCTAGGGTTAACAAAACGTCCCGGCTTGGGTTGGCAATGGCAATCTGTAGTAGAATCCCAATAATGGCAAAGAGTCGCGAATCAAGGACTTGAGCAAGTAATAGATTGATTATAAGTTATAAAGCCCAATTCTTTAGCAAGAGGACAGTATTCACCTGGATGCCTCGCAACTTGTATTCTTGATGCAAGTCCTTCAAGGCTTGGACGGCACTAGAGTCTATGTATGTAACAGCTGATGAAAGATAATAAACGATACAAGTGAGGCACACATAATAGAGTACAGAATATTAAACTCCGACTAACATAACAAACAACTACTCTATACACTTGAGCTAGAGAAGGTTTTAACTTGAGTACATTATATCCTCAACATGACTCTCATAAACAAGCAAGTCTTTTCCACAAGAGGGGTTAGCATATATAATATTACAACTTAGATTCTATTGTAGCACCTAGCTAGATCTGATTCCATGTAGTTAGGTTTAAGCTATTAGGACGTGTAACTTCAAGTGTATAATGTCCTCATAATTTTCTCAATCAGCAAAGCTAACCGGACACGAGCTAAAACTGAGAGAAGTTGAGAAGTTTACTGTAGATAGAAGTAACTCGTGCAAAACCAAGGAAGCTACCAAAATCAAAAATAAGATATTCTTATTTAAGACTCGATAATATCAACCAAAAACATACACGTGTCAACAGAAACGGTATAGCGCATTTCAGAATTCAATATAGTACATGTAATCTGTTTTTGTAATCCATCAGTAGCAAAAATTATAACCCCTTTAATTTTTTTTAATGCAGTATAAAAATGGGTAAAAGAGAATAGAAACTCTGGACCATCCACCGTTACATGTTGGGAAATGACAATTTGCAAACATGCAGTGAAAACATGCATTCAATAGAAATTGGAATTAGAGCTTAAGATTATGAATACGTACGTGCCATCTCTATAATGACAAAATATACTCTTTCCACTTCTGGCCCTCGTCTTGTAGATCCATCGATCTCAACTTCAAACTCTCGCAACCTGAAAGCAGAATGTAGATGATTTCAATCTTATTTATTAAGTTGGAGAAGTAGGAAGCATTGATCCATTAAGTGAAATACAATTCAAAAGTAAAAGAAGTCAGGTTTCCCTATACTCTGCCACTTTAAGCCAAGCTAGTTGTTACCTGTCTTTTATGTAACTTGTATTGGCAAAGTAAATAGGCGCATCGATTCGAACAATCACGATTCCACTGTATTTATATGCTTCTGGATACTGCTGAATGTTTCTATAAACGGTGGTGCCCGGAAGGCGCCCCAAGACAGCTGTAGTAAAAGCAAGTTGGTAAACAGGAGTATATCTACAAAAAGGATGCACACAGGAATACATGCAGAATTGCACTCTATAATTACTACCCAAACACCAAAATGTATTTCACCGATCTGCCAAAGACGGAAGAAACTCCTAATATAAAACAGTCTAAAGACTAGGTGAGGAATTCTCCAGAAGTTCAGATAGAGGGCAAATGGAAAAAGGAAGTGACAGAATGGAATGCATTCCCTCTTTCCCAAAACAAGAGTCCAGTGTTAAAGAAACAAAGTTTCTTTACATTTTCTTTTTGACAAAAGACCTAAACACAAGCAATGACCCGAATCACAACTTACTTCAATGTAATGAGATTTGGTAAATTTATTTGAAAGTGAATTCTCATTTTGAGAAGTCCTAAAAAGTTAAAGTGGACACTCGTTTTGGGAAGGAGGGGAGTATAATTCAATGTTAAATAATATCTAATTTGGTAGAACATAATTAAGCTGGGATAAGACTGAATTGATGAAGAACTGAAGATAGAGAAAGTGAAGTATTAAGGCAATAATGATAAAACCAGTGATGCTGCTAATTTAGGGGAATTTTACAACCAGGCATCAGAAATAATGAAGCTAGGCAAACAATATGTATAGCCTGTTGAATTGTTAAAAATACAGCAAGTAATGTGGTTTTATTGTGGTACAGTGTTGCAGCTAAGTATTTAGACAATCATAGTAATAAAGAATCACTCACCAAGATGTGGATTTGCTGATTCATGGATGACAAATGCAAGCGAAACACCAACCTAGGAATTTTAAATCTTGTGACAGTTAATAAGATAAACTTTATCCACAGTTAAAAAGAATTTAGGGCACTATGAACAGATGCAGAATGCCATTGGATGCACAGGTAGTAGCAGAACTGGCAGAAGATCAAATTAATTTTGCATGCTAAAATGTGAAGTCGAGATAAGAAACTGGCAAATTACTATACACAAACAGAAGAACTTACAGGCAAAAAACAGTAGCTAGGAGAAGAATGAAAGAAGAAAGAGATTCATGTGCCTTTTATTATCCTCGAGTAATTATCAGATCATGAAAATAATGTAAAGTTGCCATTGGTGTTATGAAAATTCTAAATTCTAGCACTTTAAAGTAGAATAAGTTAATAAATTTATTGAATGCCTCACCCCAAAATCCGTAAATCTCAACCTCATTCAGCAACAAGGTTAGTAGACAGGCAAAATAACTTAAAGTCATAGGATTGCTGTTTATAAGCAGCATTAGATAAACAGTCAGGTATTAAGAACATGGTTTGATAAGGATGTCAAACAAGGCTGGTAGTTTACAGATGCAATTCATAGCTTTCAATCTTACATGTCATGATGATACACACATACAATATCCATTATTGAATTTGACCACAACCACAGAGATACAGCGGCATAATCTACTAAATCACTGATGCAAGCAGGAGGAGAAAAAAGACTACTGGAAATTACAAGGGCTTTTAACTAAATCATTTTGTAATGTTATCTACCAATACACTGATTTTAAATTTTAATTAGGTTAGGGAACTATGTACTTAGTTAAGGGCATGATATACATTGTTGGTCAGTTCTCTAACAGTTTAAGAATGCCTATTAGAGAAATCCGTAATCTATGACATCAAATGGCAAGAAATAACCAAAAATATAGCACAAGAATGTAACAGGTGATGTTAAGGGGCATAAGGAATTCAAAAAGAATTATGCTTATGACCATTACCAGAAGAAGTATTACATTGTCATTAGAACTAGTTTCTACTTTCAAGAACAACTATCGTGCCATGGAAATGCAATATGAGTTTGCAAGGTCAAACAAGACAGGTTTTGCAGCTTCATGCACCCGGTTAGAAGATAAAGTAAAAGGCTGTATAGTCAAATCCAAAGAACGACTTCAACTTTTATTGCTCAGAGGAGGTACAATGAACTAGCCTCTATGTTTTCTATGATATTTGTGGTAATGTACACCAGGCCTAGGTCCTCAAGTTATATATCACAACTTGATTAACCCGGAAGAGTTGATTTCCTTGGCATCAATGTGAACTGGAGATTTCTTCAGCTGAGGATGAATGGGTCTCAAAAAAGTATCACAGAGTTCATGAAGACATTTTTCAGTACACTATCATATGCATATACTTACCCCAACAAGAACACCAATCTCTATACCAAGGAACAAGGTTGTTAAACTAGTAATGGTCCATAGAAGAAAATCTTTTTTATCAACACTCCATAAGAATATAGCCTCGCCATAATCCACCTGGAAAAAAAGTCAATAACAGAAATGTATTGTTGTGAGCATACCAATGTAAATTCCATACAAACTTAAATTCTCTGGTCACAATAAAGTGCAGGACTGGTACTACATGACTACATCAATGATGAAGGTTAAAGGAGGTCCTTAAAAGAGAGAAATTTGTAGTAGTGGTATGATTTCAGGGCAACAATACAAGGAACTTGATGGATTAAAATTCAAAAATATAAAAATTTGAAATTGTAGTCATTTTACTTGTAATATTTGAGCAATTCAAAGATTTATGCTGCAATAGATTTGAGTAATCAAAAGGGGTGCGTGGCTAATGTAACATACTCAGTTTTAAAACAACTTCCTTTGGAGGTCAGTAGATGAAAAATGTTTATAAGCTACCATTAATATCAATGTCACTTAGTTTTACTAGTATAGTTACTTATGTATAGGGATGTAACTTCTTTATGGAAGCATGAGCAAGTTGAAACTACGAGTAACCACTCTGTGAATATATATATATATATATATATATATATATATATATATATATATATATATATATCAAAGTTTAAGTCCATGAGAAACGCAACACATTTTCAATCTTAAAGTAACCGCTTTTCTAGTGTCTTTTGTAAGTTCTTCAGCAAGTTGATTGTCGCCTGGTAGCTACTTGTAAGGTACCTGCAGGTACTTCTCACCTAGTATCTAACCTCTAAGTTCCTTTTTAGGAATTAATTGCAAGTAATCCAGCCTATAGTGACCTACTTTAGTAAGATACTACAAATCACATTATGGTCTGACCACACAAGACCTTAAGGAAGAGTAACATTTCTGGTATACAGTAGATCCAGATTTGTGATTCTTCATGCTCGAATGAGGTAAGATGCCTTGATTCTATATTTCCAATCCTTATTTTGTACTCAAAACTTCCTGTGCTTCATCAAACAACTGATAAAGGATCCCCAGTATAACTACTAATGAATTGCAAGTTATATACTTGTATCACTGGATACAGTTATCGCCTTAAGAACCAGTGATTTCCAACTGTGTAATCCATCAGAACCAAAGCTGCATACCACTATACATCAAACAGCCAAATCTGCCATACACTCTGATGACTGATCAAACAGCCATTACAGAATTCCATGTACTTACATTAGTGAACTGGAATTAACAAAAACACTGAATGCTACCATCTTTACTCACCCTACATGACCCGAATTTACCACTCATGGAATTACTACAGAAAGAATACTTTAATAGAGTCATTGTTCTTGCTCTACTGAGATGCATCAATCCCTGTCCTCATTGTCTACATATCCCATGCCATTTACCCATCAAATAGCCAAAGGATCCCATGTACTTGCATTAATGAATTACAAGTAATCAAATTTTTGTTTAGATATAATCTTTGCTAACTCAATATGAACCTGATTCCATGAACCAATGTTCTCTACTTATGAGGATCTAAACTTGTGAAGCTTCAGACCAGACTCCAAATGAATGTGCAACAGATCCCGAAATTATTTACTTTAACGGTTTAGAAGAAAAAGAATTAATCCATTACAAAGAAAATATTCGTTATAAGTTCTTAAATGGAGCATCACCCAACTTGCTTACACAACTAAAGGAGCCCTATTTTGCTGAGGATTTATAGTGAGGAAGAAACACTCTAAAAAAGTTTCTGAATAAAGTTGCCAATATTTTTATGAAAAGTAAATGTGCACCATTTAAATTAAATAATATGACAATTATGGCAACCGAAGCAAGCAAATGAACTAACAGGTCAAGAATTGTATATTACTCACCAGCCCAATTACAGCAGAGACTACAATGGCAGCCAGAGCACACTGCAAAACAGATAAAACACAATACCTTGAGGGAGCATCTTAACTAAAGAGGTTTATGATAATTGAAATTAACCTATAACTGCATAGGTACCATCTCAAATGATCTAAACTTTACATCTTCGTTGAAATTTAAAAATAACAATTATAACAAACAAGACAGCCACTGTGTTTCTAAAGAGAATAATTATGTGTCTCCAGAGAACCACACCTGGGGTATGTATTCGAATATTGGAGTCATAAATAAAAGGGCACAGCACATTATGATCCCCATCACAATTCCAGATAAGCCAGTTTTTGCTCCGCTTTCATGATTTACGGCTGACCTAGAAAAGGACCCTACATCACACATTCAAAGAATAACTGTTCTTTAAAAGCATTTCAAGCATTCAGCATAGAGGGTTCATGATGCACAGAGCATTATATATGAAGTCTGTTTAAGTACAAATTCAAAACTTATACTTGCATCTCTTGTGACCACAAACTCACCTGTTGTGGGGTATGCTGAAAAAAATGAACCAAAGATATTGGCCACGCCAAGACCAAACAACTGGAGAATCGAAGCAATAAATATGTTAGTTTTAAAGTTTTCTGCTTTTGTGGATAGACTAAATAGGATTAACTGGAGAGATAACTAAAGGACTAAATAAAAGCACTAGATACCTTTCAGTTTCTAAGTCTCAATATTTAGCAGATATGCAAACTATGCTACATAATATAGCTCCAATAAGTACAATATGTAGCATATATATAAATTATCAAATTTTTTATACGGAAAAGGACAACAGTGACTAGTGCTAATGAACTTCCAATGAATAATATAAGAAGTTTAATGGAAATAAGACATGAATTGATACCAAGGCACATTCTACAATAGCTATAATGCCAGCGGCTACATTAGTTATTCAACTGAAGTTTCCTTCAGCAGATGCAACAGAAATCGAACTACATATTGATAACAGTGGCACATTAGCAAAACGAAGAAATGACATTCTTTTATCTACTGAAGGCATCACGTTCTCAACTCCTGTATTGTAATACTGTTTTCTCAATCATTACATTTTTTAAGTTACTCCAAGCTATGACAAGCATTGGGCTTCCACAATAGAAAGGTGACCGGGAACAAACATAAGACAACACCACTTTCCATATTATATTATATCGATACGGGCAATAAGGACGGTCAGTTCCATAGTAGGTAGACACCCTTACGCATTAAATGATACATTCTCCAACACTAACTTTATGTTACTTAAGGAAAAAGTTAATCGTAACCATTTAAGAAAAAACAATTTAACAGGGATGGCAGGAACATATAAATAACACAGAATTCAAGTTTTTTAATTCACAGAAGTAATAGAAACAAATGCATTTGTTAAATTAACACGTGGTTGAGATTCACCGGAAGTTGTCATATTATAGTGTGAATGACTTGAAGGGAAGGATCTAAAACATCTTTAAATAACTTGCTTGTGGACAAGTCAAAACCATGGTGCAGATGACATGCTCAGAGAAAATTAGTGTCAAAAGCTGGTGCCATTAGCAAAAATGCATGATGCCCAGATAGCTCGCTAAGCTATAAAAAGTACATATGATAAATGATTTTGTCCTCAATAGTTTGACTGATGTCTTTATATCATCCATCAATATTAATAATTGTTAACCATTAGAATAAGTTCCTTCTTTCCAGAAGATAACCTATTAAAAGTTCTTGCTTGCTAACATACCTCTTGATTCGAATCCAATTCATAGCCATTCTTTGCTGCCAGGGCTTTGGCAATTCCAACAGATTCCTTATGTCCAAGAATAAAAATGGTAGAATAGATCATTAGTATATATCCAAATCAAAACAGGTAGAACACTCTGAGCAAATGATAAACTTATATTCTCTTACCAATATAGCAACACCAGTGATAAGCATCGCAGTCGGGATCAAAGACTTGGCATGACCAAGATATTTAGGAATGGAAAATTTTGGGAGGCCCTGAGGTATATCTCCCACCTAAAACACACAAATCAAATGTTCCTTACAAGATATTCTTTTAAGTTAATTTAGTTTAATGCAACTTTATTTTAATAAAGATACTCTTATGCAAGTTACTTCTGTACTGTCATTCCAATTCTACCAGATCTACCAGTTTTTATCGTATCTCACTCATCACCAAAATGAAACAAAAGAAAATTTTAGTTCAGATACATATTAAAATTGTTTGATTTCAGGGTATAATAGCATAATAGAACTAGAAGAAAAATAAATAGGGAGAATAGACACAGTGGCCTATGTTCCACCACACGAATTACTCAAAAGACTGCATCTTGTATTGCTGATTGATTGATTGAGTATTGAATAGACGATACCTATAGATAGGCTTATAAAGAGTGCTCTGCAAGAAACTAACCTAATTTCAATAGGAATTAGGAAACAAGTCACCTAATTAAACTCCTAATCATAATAGAAAACATAATATAAGGAAACAACAACTCTTAATTATACTAATAAACACAATATATGGAAACTCCGAATTACACTAAGAGTATATCTAACACTTCCCCTCAAGAATCATTTCCAGATAAAAGACCGCTAATTATAAATGCGGAAACTATATATGACTGCTAGAAAAATAATTTACTTACATCATCATAATTATCACTAAAAGGCTTAACTGCAAGCACCTTTGGCAGGCATTCATAATATCCATGTCGTGGTAATAAATTAAGCGACACCCCAACACAGATGTACTGCCAGTGAACAAGTTATATCTTGTCATATGCAGTGCTGTTATCCAAGTATAAACCAACTTCTTCACCTAGCTAGTTGTCACCCAAACCCTTAAATCCACCACCCACACAAGTGTAAAATAAAATAACAAATTAACAGGAAAAGAAAAGGGCTAAATTATCACCAGCACATTGAAATCAGAGTTAACACAAACTCATTAATCTAGCAAATTGCATTTTAGTACTTGCACTCCCAAACATGAGTAATGTAACTTTGGTACTTGCACTCCCAAATTATATTTGGTTTTCTACCTCTAATTGCACAACTACCTCTAACTTAGCATCATATTCTCAAACATCCCATATTTAATTAGTTCTAGAACAATCAACTCGTTAATGTAACTAAAAATATTACCTGAATTTTAGATTTATTGCACTTTGATAGTAAGAGAACTCCTAACTATAAGCATCCATAAAAAGTTAACCCTACCGTACCACGTTTGGCCTATGGAGCGTACCATGTTCCCTTGTTTGATCCACGAACCGAAACGGTAACACTGGTTAAAAATTGCATAGGATTTGGGGTAAGTCAATTTCTTGGTACTGATTGACCAGTTCTCCACATTATACAGATTCATCACTTTGGTGAACAATAGCTAATTTCAAATAATTTGACATGCGAAAAAATAGAATAAGATAAATCTTGTCTTAATGTTAAAACTCTGATAACACTGAATTATATGCACACAAATTTGTTCTTAATATTTCCAGCAGTTCAAAGTGAGCTATTCGTGTTATTCTCACCAAAGAAATGGAAGACGGATGAAATAATTTCACAAAGGTTGTACCCAGAACAACTGCGGTAAGGGGACCAGCTGCTCGCATAAACCGCAAGTATTTCCTCGTCTTTCCCTGTTTTTGAACTTTCTAAATGATCAATAAAACTCTATATGAATTGAGAAGTAAAGAGCACTTTGTGCATAAGAAAGCCCATAATGAGATCATACCAAGTGCTTCATGACCAAAAGAATCGCAAGAATAAAGGAGCCCATAACGAACGGAGGCCATGAGAACTACAAAAGAAAAACACTGCCCATGGTTAAGAGATTAAGTACAACCCAAATGCCAAATAAGTAAATGTAAGCATACAAGGGTCATTCTAATTGATTAATGGCAGTGGACTATACGAGGTTAAGGAATTAAGTACAAACCAAACGCCAAATAAGTAAATGCAAGCATATAAGGACCATTCTAGTAGCAATAGACCAAAATAAAACGTGAAAGAGATGTCACACCCAATCACTGGGAGTACAGCGTATGCTCATTTGCAAAATAAGGGCATACTAATTTGCAAGACCAAGTTTAATCTATATTATGTACCAATGACCTAGTAATGTCAACATCAAAGGCCAAAAATAGTACGTTAATAATAGAAATAGTGGTTGATGCAGGACAAGTTTTGAAAATATTTAAAATAAATATTAGGGATAAAAGAAGAGGGATACTAGACCTATCCACGTAGGGAATCAGTAGAGAAACACACATAGAAAGCTCAAAGATTTGATCTCAAATGAATTAAATAATTAATGACTCGAATCTAAAAATTAACTGAGATTACATCAATCTATATAGACTAGAGAAAACACCAAGTCTTAAAATAAAAGCAACCTAATTTTTATAAGAAACGCTCCTAATAATAATCTACTACTACCATATTTAAACTTCTATAGTAATCTACCAAATATAATTAGAATAATTACTAATTACGAGTATTTTTTATCAACATAATAATATGAAAAGAATAATTAATCTTCTCTTGTCACAATCCACAGTGACTACGGAAGTGCATTGATGAAACATTAGAACCTCGAGAGGTGTATACACTTCCTTCCTAAGGAGTCACCCCATGATTATTTAGGTTCATGAAACATTTTGTTTAAATAGCTATATCTCTATTAAAAAAAGTAAGAAAGACGAGATGACTTTGTATACTTAATCAAGAATTAGTGGGATCTCAGAGTCAAGCTCTCAGTTGTCAAACTTCGATAGCTTTTCATTGAAGGTAAAAACTTTTTCCAAACCCCAGTATCAAGGCTTAATATTAAGGTAAAACTACAATAAGGCACAAGTATATATATATATATATATATATATATATATATATACACGCGCGCGCATGCACACACATTTGCATGAGTTTTCACCATTTAAAATCTTCTTTTTATTTTTCTTTCTCCTTTTGTTATTAAAACTACAAAAGGTGTTACTTTTATTGAGTAGTTTTTGAGGGGTTCTTTGTGGAAAAGGGAAAAACAATTATGTCACCCCATCTTAATTCTAGGATAATAAATACTCATGTTTCATTAAGTTGGTAAATAGCAACTATAGGAATGTACAAGGATGAGGGTACCAATTAGATTATGCATGGACATGCTAGAATCAGTGCTCTACAGACTACAGGTTGATAATTACACAAAATAGACGTTACAAGCAACGGAACAACATGAAAGCACAACTCAAGCTAACAAAAACGCAAACCCCTGATAGTTATACCAAATAAATTAATAAAATGATAAGTCAAATTTAATTATATGAGAAAATATGGACATGTGAATAGATTACCCGTGATACTCAGGCATGCAAAGGCATACCTTGTCTGCTCCATTTATTATACTCTTGACCAGTGGAATAATTTTACTACTTCGCGTAATATCATATCCCAAAAAATATTTTGCCTGAGATAAGGCAATCACAATGGCTGAAGAAGTGGTAAAGCCAGAAATCACAGAGTGGCTAATGAAACGGATAAGCCATCCAAGTCTGCAGTGGGAAAAGAACAGATTTAGATAATCAGTACAAAGCAACCAAGATTAGACTTGAAGAATATATTATGTTTGTTTGGGTTATTAAGACGTTGACACGATGCCTGATGGGTATATTTGACACCTCCTTCGAACCCTAAAAGAAACAGAGATAGGCTACAAGCAATTTTGTAAGTTTGCAACCAATAAGCAGATGTAATACTCCCACAAGTCCCAGTATGGATTTAATTAAACACAAATCCCAGCAGGCTTGAACTAAAAGACAGACTAGACATATACTTCCAGGCATTGTTTTTCACAACAATGCAAACAGTAAATGAAAAACTGATACATGCATGAAATTATAAAGTCTATGAGGGCCAGTTGATAGATGATTCAGCCAATCAAACTTTGGATACTACTTCTACCAATGTTCAAAAGCCTTTTTTTAATTCTAAGGCTGATGGGGATTGAAATTGAGTGTCCTAAATGTGGTTATGCATTTCACTTGTTAAAAAGGTAGCTGGTGTACAAGAAACAAGGATTTGATCTTCGACACAATCAAAACCCACTTTACGAGACAGAAGAGTTAAAACCTAAAAAGCAGCTAATAACTACATAAATTAGCTGAAGTACCTCAAGAGCCCCATTGTGCATTCCATAACCCCCACCATGAGTGCCAATAATATAGCAAGTTCTGTGTATAACTCATCAGACGAATCAACTAAACTTCCTAAGATATTAGAAACCAGTAGAGAAACCAATGCTACAGGACCAATTGCAAGCTGACGAGATGACCCAAATATTGCATACATAAATATAGGCACAAAACCAGAATCTGCAAAATCCAGCTGAATGCACAAGTTAGTGACTGTCATAGAGATAAATAATTGAGGTAAAACACCAAAATCCTAATGACTTGTGTTTAAATCACTAATGATGAGGATGCAGTGTTGAAGTGAACTTCCAAGCACCATAATCCGGTAAAATAGACAGTGAGCTTTAATGGCGCTAGAGGTATTAAATAATCAAGAAAGTCAAGCTGTATATTCATGTCCATAAGTTGTGAATTCAATATCAATAACTTAAAATTTTCCAAGGTATAGGAAATACATCAGGCTACAATTTTTTAATAATTTTCTGTATCTCGCAAATTTCAGAATGTCAAAAATCTTCGGTTATCATCATTATTCCAAAAAGGCGAAAGCTACTTTCAAGATCAAGGCTCCAATTTTGTATTATTACCCAAACATGCCATTAACAAATTCTTCAGTAATAAAAATCGACGCATGGAAGCAAACTGAATAATTGATCAGATAATAAACTTACAGAGTCCGTAGATTGGTTGAAGCCCAGCTAGCTTTGCATAAGACATTGACTGGTCACAAAACAAAAGAGTCAAAAGAACTGATTGCAATATAAAACCAATCTAATTAATTAACTACTATCAACATTCAACCGACATAATGGTTATGATATGATCCGCCAACGAGGTAAAAATTAATAATAGTAATAATCCTTAAGAAATGTCACCTTCAAAACAGATGTTTAATTTGCTGTGCACTAGACAGTATAAAGGGGTGGAGTGGGTGTGAAATAGTGTAAACCACTAACTAAAGTTGGAGAAACAAGCCACCCAATCATTAAGGAAGGAAAAAAATGCAAATTACATGGTGAAATTATGTAACAATGAAAGGGGCTATGGAACATAAAGAGCATCAAAAAACACAGGAAACAAATATAGATATCATATAAACATGAATTTCACCCACCAATACAGTTTGAACAAGTAATTTGTAATTTTGTTAATACAAATTATAAACTAATTTCAGTTGGCTACCAGTTGCCACCTTGGCAGGTAACAGGGGGCATACTGCAAAATCCACTAACTAAAATTAGAAATTAATCGGAAAGCATAACAATCAAATCACTATCCGAAATTAAACATTACAAAAAATTAAAAAAAAAGAAACAACTCAAACTTTTCAGCAAGGCAAATTTACATCACCCAATCAAAGAGCCAATGAACAAAAAGTCCCTTACATACCGCACCAATTAGAAATCAAAAGGTCAAAAATTAGCATCCATGCAAACTTCTAAGAGAATACTAAATATATATATATATATAACAAACCTAATCTTTTTGGTTCCCAAGCATATGGACGAATTCAAGAGATAAACATAATTCCAAAACAAAAATTGCTGATTGCTTTGAGGGAAAAAAATCAAATAACCGAACAGAATATAGTACTACTTTAATTCCTCTAGGTTCACTGAATATGAGCTTCAGGCGAGAGAAAGAACCTGAGGGACGAGCATAATTCCGACGGTAACGCCGGCCATGAGATCGGCTTGTAAATAATCCTCCCATTTGTAGGCACGAATCCAACGGTAACAAGGAACGAATAGCTCAATCCAATCGTTCGAGGTCATCCCCTTCAGCTTGGCTCGCCATTTCGATACCAGAGGAAAAAATTGTGAAGAGGAAGATGAAGAAGAAAACGACGTCGTGGAGGGGTGGTCGAAGGGAATGACTTTGACGGAGCGATGAGTCGGCATGGAGGCGGAAGGTTCGGCGGCAGCGGAGAGGTTGCGTAAGCTTGTTGAGGCGTAGGTTATCTCCATGCGCACCCGACGACCATTGTATAACTTTGTAAGGAGGTGCAGTCTTCTTCCTTCCTCTAAAACAGGGGGACTGATTCGGTGGCCCCTGCCACGTTGTAAGACTTTTACTGCAATTTTGGTTACCCGGTGATTGGTTAATCTCGTTACGTAACCCGTTACGATGGGCACAGGGCAGCTTTCATTTTTTTTTGACAATTTTACCCTTGACGTATACCAATTCTATAATTATTTTCCATCAATGGAGTTTAAATTTAGAAAAACTTTGTACTAAAATCCAAGTTCCTCATTATTAAAACCAATGTTTCTTTACCCAAAGCTTTCCCATCATCTTCGGTTCTATCTAAACACGAATTTCTGAGGTATAACATTTCTCACGATACTAATAATTTAATTTTTTTTTAATAATTTTTATTTAGCAAAAAAATAATAATAATAATAATTTAATTTTTTATATTTTTCAATGATTTTTTTATATAAAAAATAGTAAAGAGAGAAACGAAAGAAATATTTTAAAATTAATTTTATGATTTTAAAATTTTCAAAAATTAAAAAATTGAAAATAATAATTAAAACTTTAATGTGTGGTGTGAATGATAGCAATGATGGAGTGATGAATGTCGAGAAAATCACCAATTCTAATGACTCTTATCACCCCCAATGACTTTTTCAACATTTATCCCTCAAAAATAAGGTTGAGGAACAAGTAGACGTAAATATACGGCAGATAAGAAAGAGGGAAAGTAAAGGTGAAAAGGATATATATAATAAGGGTAAAATTGTCATACGAGCAAAAAAAATCTCACTGCTGTGTTAATATTGAAGTCAAACTTTTAGTTTACTTTTCATGTTTTCGCATTTTTGTATCTTAACTCATGTTTTAATAGATTAGTATAAGAATGAATTACAAGTTCATACGAAATAATTATAATAAAAAAAATTAATAGAAATATTATTTTTTGCCAATTTTAGTTAAATATTATGACTCATATAAGCAAAAAAAAAATCTTTTGCTAATTTATAAGCAATTTTAACATTTATCTTTTTAATAATAAGTTATACCTTTTAAGTACTTTAATATTTATAAAAAAAATTATGTCTAAATATATCTTAAACAAACTTTAATATTTGAAAAAATTATAATAAAAATAATACTCTCATTAATTTCTAGAAAAAGAGTATTTTTAGTTTTATTTTTGAAAAATGTTGTGAATAGTCATTTGTTTTTCGTGAGTATCGTCACGCGGCTTAATCCTGATCACCCCCTCACGAAGAGGAAGTAATAATAGAGCGAATTTGTCAAGAGTACTCCACCATGAGCTGCCAAAGCACGTTCAGCCAATTATCGCTCATCAACTCCGTTCTTAATCTTTGAGCAACCTTGACTTGTCTTTCTTGTCCGTCTGACTAGTTCGGATTGCTCCACCTAAGTAAATAAAAAAAAAAAAAAGGAATTGGAAATAAAAAGAGGGAGTCAAAAGCTTCGCTTTTGGTAGCTTGCTAACTCTCCTAGTTAGAAGAAGCCCCTTTGATGGATTCTTTAGATCGTGATAGAGTCTCGTTCAGTAAAAAGGGTTATAGAACTACGACATTTTCTTTTTAAGTAAATTTATTGATATTTGACCGAATAACTAAGTTAAACGCTCAATTGTGTCGAGACAAACTAAATAATAATGTAAATATATTTTCATATTTATTGTACTCATTATTTGGTCACACTACATTTGATGCAGTTATTATTACCTCTCTTTAAATTTACTCACTTTTATTTTCTTACTGCATACAAAGATTAAATATTTAACATGCATACCATCATGAAAAGTGAATTCAAGTGTTAGCTATTCAAATTAAGACCAAATTTCAGTAAAACAACAATATATTTACCTCTTTCTTAAAAAAATTAAAAAGAGTAACACATTTCTTTAAATATAAAAAAACTATTAATAATAATAAAGTTTGGCACTATTTTTTTTCTTTTCAGGGCGAGTATCAAAAGGGAAATATGATTTTTTTTTTTTTGTAGTTTCTACCTGATCATTATATTCCAAATACCAATATTTAATAAAAACACTGTGTCGAACTTATTTGGATGATTTTTTTTAATTTAATTATTTTTTTACAATATTATAACAATTTATCCAATTAATAAGATTTTTTAACATTTTAAAAAAGCAAGGAGAAGCAGGTCAAAGTTCAACACGTTCTATTTTTTGGTAATACGCTACTAGTCCTGGCCGTTTAAATATCTTTTTGCGTTTATTTTCTTGAAAATTAAAACAGGTTCATCTGTATTAAAAAAATCTTAATTACTTCTTCGTCTCATAAAAATAATTTTTAAGTCAATTTGAATCCTCATGTTTAAATTTGATATAAGTTATATTAAATTTGATTAATTAGATAATTAATATTGTGAATTATTTAAAAAATACTCTCTTCGTCCCATATTATTTGAACATTATTAACTTTTTAAAGTCAACTTAAAAGATTTTAAAATTTCAAAATTGACATAAATTCTTTTAATTTTAATGATTCCAATGATAAATATTGTAAACTGTCTAAAAAAATATTACTCTTTGTAAGTTGTATTATTTTCATAATTTTTAATGAGTCATCTCAATTTTGAGTTTAAAAATATCTCAAATTAACTTTTAAAAGTCAATAACGATCATATAATTTAGAACAGGGAGAATATTAATTAGTACAAAAAAAAATATTCCTCCATTCGAAAATATAGAATTAAGTTTGAGTTTTCAAAGTCAATTTAAAATATTTTTAAATTTAAAGTTGATAAATTAATTTGGATTTAAATTATACACTTATAATTATAATAAACTACCTAAGTAATACTATTTGTGGACGTCGGAATTTTTTTTCTTTTAAAAATCGTGTGGGGTAATTTTGAAACAATTAACTTATTTAAAATTTTAATTTAAAGGTGGCCAATTAGACAAAGTTTACAGTAGGTAAAAATTTAAATAAATGTATCAAATCATTCAGATTTTTAAATATTAATAAATAAAATAGTCCATATGCGACTCCGTAAAATTGGTCCGCAACCTAAATTCAAAGAGTTTGGGGACTTACTTAAGCGAATAGAAGGTGTTAAGCACCCATCGACTTCTGTGAAATACGATTATTACTTTCATGATATTTTTCCTAAAATTTAAATAAGTTGTCTTAGAAAGAAAAGTAAAAGTGTGTATTTTTTATTTTGTGCCTAGAGGGGTCGTGTCAGAAAGGGGAATATCTAGGGTATCGTCTCATAGAGTCAACATGCCAAGAAAGTCTAACATGTCATCTCTTAAACTGTCTAGGTCACTGATAAAATAAGGAATTTAGGATTTCGTCCCATAGAGTTATGATAAAATAAAATTTAAGGTATCGTCTTCTAGAGTCAATATGTAAAGAAAGTCTAAGGTAGTCTCCTAAAACTTCTAAGTCGTCATGGCAAAAAAGGAGTCTAAAGTATCGTATCATAAACTATCTACGTCATTGTGAGTGCATTATCTTGAAAGCAATTTGAGCTTTTTTCCCTAAGGATGAGGGATTTGAATTTGAAAGTCTTTTGAAAACTTGAATTTCTTATGAAAGTCTTTCGGAAAAAAATATTGATTGAAGAGGTATCTTTTAAAGTTTTGAAAATCATTCTTTAGAATTTGTTCTCTCAAAATAGTTATATATATTTGTAAATCAGTCTTTAGGATTTGTTCTCTTAAAATAGTTATATAACTATTTGGTAAGAAAATAATATTTTAGAAAATGAGTTTTATGAAAATGTTCTTTTTTATTTGGAATTTTTTTTTATATAATAATATAGGGATGAAAATTTAAGATTTAATAAAGAAAATAGTATTTGCAAATCCCTTTATCAACTAAGAAATAAGGCTTAAACAACATTCAATTTTAACTTAAATTTATTCTAATAACTTAATTTAATTTAATTTTAAAAGATTTTTTGGGTTTTTTGTATGAAAACCAATTTTCATGTGAGAAAATAAAATCAAACATCAAAATAAGGTTGGAGTTACCCATGGACATGTAAGTCATTAAAATAACCTCAAAATAATAAAAATTCAATATAAATGGACCTTAACTTAATTTATTTTGCATGAAAACCATCTAAACTATTTTAAGGCCCAAATCTCAAAAATCATAATGATTTTCTAAGTCTATCATGAGAATATCCTTCAATTCTCATTAAACAAAAAGTTTAAAGGTCTTAAATTTATTTCTAGGCTCACAAGATACCTATTAAATTCCAATAAAAATATTAAGATGTATAAATAAAATTTTGACCTTAGGAAAGGGGATCTATAAATCCTATGTTGAAGGATGTTTGATTTGATAATGATGACTGTTGTGCAAAAATGATTGTGGTAAATGTGCTTATATGGTTAATTGTCCATATGTATCTGACTAAGTGTTTATGTGATAATATGCCTATGTGTCTATGTGCTTACTTGACTATGTGCGTATGGTTTAATGTGCTTATATGGTTGATTATCCATATGTATCTGACTAAGTGTTTATGTGAAAATGTGCCTATGTGTCTATGTGCTTACTTGACTATGTGCGTATATGGTTTAAAGTGCTTATGTGGTTAATTGACTAAGTGATTACATATTAATCTGAATATGTGTCTACATGATCATGTGTGTATGAAATAAATTACCTAGTTCAAATATTGTGAATTGCACACTTATATAGCACAAATGTGATCTTGTTAAAAACTATTTACTGCTTATAATAAGAGTAAAAGTTACCTGGTTCAAATGTTGTAAAGTCCTTCTTTGAAAAGAAATATGTGTACAAAGGACTTAGAGAATAAAGATCAGAAATGTTAGGTTGATCTTTCTATAGGAGTCACTCTACATAAAAGATAAATGATATAAGCAGAGTAATATAAGATTAAATCATTGTTATATATGTGTATAGCAGAGTTTGTAAAGTCCTTTCAATATTTAATTTTGTAATAATATACAAAGGACTTAGTTAGAAAAAATCAAATCTGTTAGGTTGATCTTATGGTATATCTGTTCAGTCAATATGATCGTAGAATGGACTCTATGACTCCAAGCAAAGAAGACTCAACGATTCAGTCTGTTTGTAAAGTGGACTCTACGACTTCATAGCAACTAGGTCAGTTCGTAGAGTGGACTATACGACTCCATACCAAGATAACTCTACGATCATCAAGGAAAGACAGGGGTGCAAGAGTTCTACAGAATATACAAGCTGAATTGAAGAATTGATCAAGTATAAAACGTATAGCAGAACTCTATGATCGTCGAACAGACATGTAAGACCCCGAATTTTATGAAATATAAAAATTAATTTTTCTTCATATATATTTTTCCTGAAACAGTAAGTGGTTAAATTAACGAAATTGAAAGTGAAGGATGTTATGTGTAAATTTTATTTTGTCGGACAATATTCGTTTTGTCGGGGAATATTCGTTTTGTCGGGGAATATTCGGGCCGTACGACGGCGCCGAAATAACTAATTATTGGTAGACCCCACAACGGAATATTTGTCGGATATAGAAAACGACAGAAGTAACCTTTTTAAATAAAAATAGTCAACGGTGTTAATTGTTAAAATACCGGTGATAAAAGAATAGTAGCATACGGTAATTTATAGTATTTTTCTGTAGCACACGGTATTGCACAGTGTCTCATATTATTGGTCTGATAATTGACACCGTAATTGTTGCGCATCATTTCATCAATAATTGTCACTGCATAATATTTTATATTATCAATTCAATTATTGTTGTTACACAGTATTTTGCATTATTGATTCAATAATTGTCATTACACTATATTTCATATCATTGACTCAATAATTGTTGCTGCACTGTTTTTAAAATTATTGAATCTAATAATTGTCACAGTAGCAAATATACTGTAATTTATATTATTAAATTAATAATAATCTGTAACGTGTTTATTACATTATTGTTGAATTATTGTTGTAGCATTATTTTATATGTTGGACCCACAGGAAGAATAAATAAATAAATAAAAATAAAATAAAATAAAAATTATTAATTTTACTATTTGAAATAGTAACGTGAATAGTAACATGTGGGCCCCTGTAGGACCCACTTGAAAAAAATTTGCACAAAAATGTGCAGGAAGGAAAAGCAGCCAGCGGCTGCGTGCTGAAAATGTTCAGCACTGGCGTGCAGCACGCCAGTGCTCACCTACCACGCATAGTGAAAATTTTCTCCTATAAATAGCTTGCTCAGCTGAATAGAAAAATCACACCTAAAACATAAAATTTTTCTATAAGAATTTTATGAGTTTTCTCTGAGAATAGTAAGGCTATTTTGAGTGTTTGAAAGCCAAAAGGAGTGCAGGAATTTTTCAAGTAAGTCTTTTATTAAAAAGTAGTAATTTTATAAATTCCTATTTTTCACGGTATTCACAAATCTTCCTTTAGAAGACTCTTCTTTGAGAAGATTCATTTTTAAAAGCTTTCTTTGGAAGATTTATTTTGGAATATTATTTTTAAAACTATTTTAAAGTTGGTATTTTATACTACAAAAATTATGTTAAATATATATAATTTTGATAGTTCATAATATATGAGTTATCATACACTTTGAAGTTTACATGTTGTAATTACTAATTTTATTATAAATATATAGGTTGATCAATTTCATTTAAATCAATATCCAGTCACGTGTTAAGGTAAGAAATGTCATTTTTTTTACACTCTTGAACTTGTTACGGTAAGGGATATTATTTTCTTTCATACTCCTGAATCGAAACTTATTATGGAACTATTGCTTCTATAATTCCTGAAAATATTATATGTTCCATAATAGTTGAACTTCATTATTTCAACTGAACCTTCCTATTTTCTGAATCTTTCTATTGAACTGTAATCGTTATTCTGAACTGAGAATCTTGAATAACATTTTTAAATTTCACTCCACATCATGTTGATAATTTGGACATTATTTGAATCTGCACAAAGTAAACTTCCGATACTTATTGTTTATCCTGTTCTTCTGTTCATCATTTGTATCACTGTTATTTGTATTAATCATCAAGAATCAAGCTGTTGTGAATATCTGTGGCCGGGGGCACAGATGTGATATAATTGTTGAACAGATGATAGGTTAAAGGCGATATACTAGGTTAAAGGCGATACATCTGTTCGGTGTCTTCTATGGCACGTGGTGAATGTTCTCTTTGGCCCGTAGTGCAAAGATGAACTGTTGGTTGGTATGATTATGACCAAAGGCTGAATCTGGTATAATCATGACCGTTGGTGTTATATTGAATGTCTTTGGCCCGTAGTGCAAAGATGAACTGTTGATTGGTATGATTATGACCAAAGGCTGAATCTGGTATAATCATGACCGTTGGTGTTATATTGAATGTCTTTGGCCCGTAGTGCAAAGATGAACTGTTGATCTGCATAATTATGACCAGGAACTGTGAAGTTGTATTATTTTGACTAATGGTATTTCAGATGATAAAAGTTGATGATATTTTTACTAAAAAGAGAAGCGAGTGGACATTATAGTCTGCATTATTCTTCTAATAGATTGCTCATTCCGCTGCTATTATTGATCTGAACGTTGTTTAAGAATTTAACTACAGTTTTTGATATACACCTTGTAGTCTATTGTATTCTATCAAGAACTCAACTGTTGAAGACTAATGATAATTTATTCGTCATTATCTTAGTCATGATATTTCTTACTGGGCTATTTGAGCTCACCCTTTCTTTTGTTCCATTATTTTTCAACAGGATATGAGAACGTAGCTGGGTCTAGCCGGGGAATGGAGTGGGAGTCCGAGGGATATATATTATAGTCTTCACGTGTTGTAAAATAGTGTGGTAATAATAGTGAAGACTTAGTTGTGTATTATTATACACTGTATTGTTGTACGTTGTGCTTTGTTGTAATAATTTTGTTGTAGTCTTTTGACGACTCAAGTTTGGGCTGTGTGGGCCTAGATTTGGGGGCGTCACAGTTGGCATCAGAGCTTAGGGATATGGTCTTTAATGGAGATCTGGGGTTAGAACTAGGAGGGAAGAGACGAATAGAAACAGTCACTAGTGTGTCCCACCTAAATTAGATTTTGTTATCTAACGAATCGATTTGAATGTAGGAACAGGAAGTGATGAGTCAGTTTGTTTGAACTAACAATTATTTTGTGACCACAGTTTAGTATGGCATCTGGAAATCAGGAGGATAACTTTGAAATGCCCGGTACGTCAATTTCGGGGACGAAATTTCATAAGGAGGGGAGGTTGTAAGACCCCGAATTTTATGAAATATAAAAATTAATTTTTCTTCATATATATTTTTCCTGAAACAGTAAGTGGTTAAATTAACGAAATTGAAAGTGAAGGATGTTATGTGTAAATTTTATTTTGTCGGACAATATTCGTTTTGTCGGGGAATATTCGTTTTGTCGGGGAATATTCGGGCCGTACGACGGCGCCGAAATAACTAATTATTGGTGGACCCCACAACGGAATATTTGTCGGATATAGAAAACGACAGAAGTAACCTTTTTAAATAAAAATAGTCAACGGTGTTAATTGTTAAAATACCGGTGATAAAAGAATAGTAGCATACGGTAATTTATAGTATTTTTCTGTAGCACACGGTATTGCACAGTGTCTCATATTATTGGTCTGATAATTGACACCGTAACTGTTGCGCATCATTTCATCAATAATTGTCACTGCATAATATTTTATATTATCAATTCAATTATTGTTGTTACACAGTATTTTGCATTATTGATTCAATAATTGTCATTACACTATATTTCATATCATTGACTCAATAATTGTTGCTGCACTGTTTTTAAAATTATTGAATCTAATAATTGTCACAGTAGCAAATATACTGTAATTTATATTATTAAATTAATAATAATCTGTAACGTGTTTATTACATTATTGTTGAATTATTGTTGTAGCATTATTTTATATGTTGGACCCACAGGAAGAATAAATAAATAAATAAAAATAAAATAAAATAAAAATTATTAATTTTACTATTTGAAATAGTAACGTGAATAGTAACATGTGGGCCCCTGTAGGACCCACTTGAAAAAAATTTGCACAAAAATGTGCAGGAAGGAAAAGCAGCCAGCGGCTGCGTGCTGAAAATGTTCAGCACTGGCGTGCAGCACGCCAGTGCTCACCTACCACGCATAGTGAAAATTTTCTCCTATAAATAGCTTGCTCAGCTGAATAGAAAAATCACACCTAAAACATAAAATTTTTCTATAAGAATTTTATGAGTTTTCTCTGAGAATAGTAAGGCTATTTTGAGTGTTTGAAAGCCAAAAGGAGTGCAGGAATTTTTCAAGTAAGTCTTTTATTAAAAAGTAGTAATTTTATAAATTCCTATTTTTCACGGTATTCACAAATCTTCCTTTAGAAGACTCTTCTTTGAGAAGATTCATTTTTAAAAGCTTTCTTTGGAAGATTTATTTTGGAATATTATTTTTAAAACTATTTTAAAGTTGGTATTTTATACTACAAAAATTATGTTAAATATATATAATTTTGATAGTTCATAATATATGAGTTATCATACACTTTGAAGTTTACATGTTGTAATTACTAATTTTATTATAAATATATAGGTTGATCAATTTCATTTAAATCAATATCCAGTCACGTGTTAAGGTAAGAAATGTCATTTTTTTTACACTCTTGAACTTGCTACGGTAAGGGATATTATTTTCTTTCATACTCCTGAATCGAAACTTATTATGGAACTATTGCTTCTATAATTCCTGAAAATATTATATGTTCCATAATAGTTGAACTTCATTATTTCAACTGAACCTTCCTATTTTCTGAATCTTTCTATTGAACTGTAATCGTTATTCTGAACTGAGAATCTTGAATAACATTTTTAAATTTCACTCCACATCATGTTGACAATTTGGACATTATTTGAATCTGCACAAAGTAAACTTCCGATACTTATTGTTTATCCTGTTCTTCTGTTCATCATTTGTATCACTGTTATTTGTATTAATCATCAAGAATCAAGCTGTTGTGAATATCTGTGGCCGGGGGCACAGATGTGATATAATTGTTGAACAGATGATAGGTTAAAGGCGATATACTAGGTTAAAGGCGATACATCTGTTCGGTGTCTTCTATGGCACGTGGTGAATGTTCTCTTTGGCCCGTAGTGCAAAGATGAACTGTTGGTTGGTATGATTATGACCAAAGGCTGAATCTGGTATAATCATGACCGTTGGTGTTATATTGAATGTCTTTGGCCCGTAGTGCAAAGATGAACTGTTGATTGGTATGATTATGACCAAAGGCTGAATCTGGTATAATCATGACCGTTGGTGTTATATTGAATGTCTTTGGCCCGTAGTGCAAAGATGAACTGTTGATCTGCATAATTATGACCAGGAACTGTGAAGTTGTATTATTTTGACTAATGGTATTTCAGATGATAAAAGTTGATGATATTTTTACTAAAAAGAGAAGCGAGTGGACATTATAGTCTGCATTATTCTTCTAATAGATTGCTCATTCCGCTGCTATTATTGATCTGAACGTTGTTTAAGAATTTAACTACAGTTTTTGATATACACCTTGTAGTCTATTGTATTCTATCAAGAACTCAACTGTTGAAGACTAATGATAATTTATTCGTCATTATCTTAGTCATGATATTTCTTACTGGGCTATTTGAGCTCACCCTTTCTTTTGTTCCATTATTTTTCAACAGGATATGAGAACGTAGCTGGGTCTAGCCGGGGAATGGAGTGGGAGTCCGAGGGATATATATTATAGTCTTCACGTGTTGTAAAATAGTGTGGTAATAATAGTGAAGACTTAGTTGTGTATTATTATACACTGTATTGTTGTACGTTGTGCTTTGTTGTAATAATTTTGTTGTAGTCTTTTGACGACTCAAGTTTGGGCTGTGTGGGCCTAGATTTGGGGGCGTCACAAGACAGCTAAGCAAGCCTTCAGGAAACGTAGAACTAGAGAATAAATGTACTCTACGATATGCACAAACTGGCAAGATCGTAGAGTGGATTCGAAGAGCAAGCGCATACGAGAACTCTACGATTTGCACAGATAGACGAAATCATAGAGTGAAACCAGAAGACAAGACACTACAGACAATTGTTCTACACATAGTATAATCGTTGAGTAAAAATAAAGGGTGTGCTAAAGAAGACAACGACTCAACAATTCCACTGAGAAGCCCAGAAATAGCAAGGAGAAGTACTACAGTCAGCAACTCTACGATTTGCACAGAAGAATAAGATCGTAGAATGAAATCGTAAAGCAAAGCACTGCAGTCAGTAACTCTACGATCTGAACAGAATAGCAAAATCGTAGAGTGAGAGATATGATCGCTCCAACTCAACGTTTTACTTGACTTACTGCAAGTAACAATCGTGGAGCTGAATTCGTAAAGTCAGAATGATCAGACAACCACTTTATGAATTCATTGTGAAGATCAGAACCAGTAAATTAACAGAACTACAATATGGTGTGAGAGAAAAGAGAATATTCCTTGACCAAATTAAAGAAAAATTAAGTACTGTTCAAAATCAGATGCATGTCAGAGTCACATAAGACTTTGTGTCTAAAATGACTATAAGTCAGGACCTACTGCTCAGAAGGATGGTGAAAATAGTCTGACTAATGGGACATCTCTGAAAGCAATAGAGTAGTTGGTTATCAAAGTCAAGGAAGATATTTAATGATGGATCAGAAAATTAAATATATCAAAGAATATAATAATCTTTAATAAACAACTCTGGAAGTGCAACGGCTAAAAATGCAGAAAGCGAAGCCACAGTCTGATATGACAGAACATATGTCAGAAAAAGGAAAAGCACTGACACAAGCAACAGAAAGTCAACTTCAAAGATATCAAGGATTTGCACAATGCCAAAGGAATACAACGGACCTTTTCCAACGATAAAATATGCACAAGCATATAAAAGCATAGATGTTCACAGGGATAAAAGTGTGTTGTTGAAAATAAAAGAGAGTATGGTGGACAACAATAAAATCGTACAATGAAACAAAAAGAAATGAATATGCTGAAGAACACTCTACGATCTGCCAGAACACTAAAACTGAATTGAGAGAGACATATAAAGATATGACTTTATTACAAGAAAAGTGTTCAAAGCTGCTAAGCACATGATAGAGAGAAGCCTAAATGCCAACTTGATACAGGCATGTTAGCGATTGAGTACCAAAATAAAGGAACTTCACAGTTATCTCAGAAGCTCATCTCAAGAAGCTATGAACTGTCAATGATAAGAAGGAACAACTGAGTACCAAAAGGAAGAAGCTTCACAGTCATCTCAGAAGTTCGTCTCGAGAAGTTATCAAGTACTAAATGAGCTGAATTGCCAAAGTTTAGCAGCACAATGGGTGATCACAAGAAGATATTGAGTACATAAAGAAGCCAATCATCATTGCCTAACTCAATAGTATTTCAAGTATGATCACATCCTGCTATTGAGTATTTAAAGACAATGGAACTGAGAGTACAACGCAGTAGCAACTCCAACATCTATCAATAAACAAGGAGCCAAGTCTGCTATTATCCGATTTATATATGGTCAATTCGCGCAAGTATACACGGTCAATCAAGTAATATAGAAGTAAAAAGGATGTCGAACCCACAGGGAACGGATAACAATTATTTTGATTATCACGCAAATAACAAATTAATCTAATTTAAACGGTCACCAATTTTAATTATGAAAATAGTAAGTTGGAAGCTAGTTATTAAGAACTGATTATCAGATATTTAAAAGACTAGGATTACAACTTCCCCAATTGATCACAATAATCTCTTCACCCTATTTCCAATTGATTGATTCTCATGAGTTGTTAACGGAGATTACTCATCTATTTATTAACTTTGTTCAATAATTAATAAAAAGATCTAATCCAATTACCTTGCTACTATTCGTGCAATATAAACTTGAACTAGACTCGTTAAGAACAAACTCTCCACCACATTACATATGGCACATAGATATTTTCATCCTATGCAGTATTATGATATTCTCTTAAAAAGAATCAACAAGTTCATATGTTATTATACCCAGATCTAATCTTAGATTAATTTCCCAATTCCATCTAAGATATCAGATTAATTACTGCGCACACAATTAATAAATCAAGCACGAGGCATAATAAACAACTCAAATAGAATCAAAAACTGAAAATAAGCATGAATTAACTATCATAAATCAAAAGGTTCCATTGAAATCCTAATTGAACGTTTAGTTCATCATAGCCAAATAGAAAACCATCATCGTAGATAATACTAACATTCAAAAGTTCAAGATAAGGATATAAGGAGATAAGGAAAGGAGAAGAATAAAACTCTATATGCTCTCTTGTTCTTCAATCTTAATCTTTTGATGCTATTTAATTCACGTGAATAGATGTTCCCTCTTGTCTTCCGTCCTCCCTTTGTACAACCCACGCCTCCATATATATACTAGTCATCCCTAAGTAGGGTTTTAAATGCCCAAAATTGATTAGGAAACCAAAATCTTTAGTCAATCGCGAGGCTGCCTGACAAAATCTGCGACTCAGCGCTGCCAGCTCTCACCTTAGTACTATTCCAGCGCTGCCAGCTCTGGCCCTTTTTCCATAAATTACAAAATTGTCATTTAAGCCCCAAACATGCCTGTTTTGCCCCTTTTTCACCTTGCTGCAGAAAATAAGCATAAATGCAAAAAAATGCACTAAAAAGACTTAAAAATAACCAAATAATAAGCCTAAACATATCCGAGTCATAAGTATAAAACCTACTTATCAAATACCCCCAAACTCAAGACTTTACTTATCCTTATGCCAAACACGAGAAAGAAAAATAAACACAACCAACTAATCGATCTACATAAATGCAAATACATGACAACTATTATGTCGAGCAACAAACCAACATAATCCATAAAAATCCAGCCTCAAAGACCCTTAACTAAATTTTTAGTAAGACTTTAAATTCTTACACAGTCGAAAATCTAACATATCACCAATTTCATCTCACTCTCGACCCTTTCGTGTATGTGTGACTTCAATATATCAAACCAATTAAAATCTCAATCCAATTCATGAATAACAGTGATCAACAAAATATTTTATTACCCTTCTCATACACTTGTTTTCACATTTTTTCTATTTATCTTATTTATTTTACGAGTGCGTCTTACGCTCCATCTCGTATATTATCTTAGTATGTGCAATGTCCATCTTTCTTAGGCTTTTCAAAATTACCCATATAGCAAACTTTTCACCAATGACTCCCAACCCAGTAGACTTTAGGGGCACTGAGTGTAGAGACACTCCTAAGGGCTTACTCGTTCGAGCAATAGAGGCCACAAAAACAGACTAGCCAAGATCTACTCATATCTGTCTAACTTTCGTCATGTTTTATTTTCATTACATTTCAGACAGATATCAAAGCAGTTATTTATTTCCATTATATTTTTTTTCCCAATAAATGATAGAAGCTTTCTATATCCTTAACAAACACCGAATTCGTAACTGAACCAAACCCTAACCAATTCAATATATTGAATGTGCGCAATAACAAAAGGTCTCGAACTTGACAACACTAGCAACAGTTAAAATCTTTAACTTAGCAATCCTTATCCGTCTCACTAAATTAATTAGACAATTGATCAACTTTTCATTATCGGTCTTCCTTAACTTTCATATATTCATTTGTTGCTCAAATGTCCTTAAATGCGATTTTTATAATTTTTCATGATATATGAATGCAACGAACTAAATGCCAAATGATAAATATTTTTGTGCTTTTTAATTTATTTTTTTTAACTGACATAATGAACTTGAATCTAAATGAAATATGCAACCAATGCAACTAAGTAGAAGAGCAAAACCCACCCCCAAACTCAGATTGAGCTATGTCCTTATGCGAAAAATATAGAAATGCGAAAAATAAAAAGACGAGGACAGAGGACTCCCCTGATATTAATTTTCACGATCGACTTCCGCACCATCATCGCCATCCTCATCCTCATCTTCGTCCTCAGCAGCAAGTGAGTCGGATGGTGGATATTGTGATAACGTCGGTGGTTCCGGGAAATGGACATGTGAAACATTCGGATTCAGTGCAGCAAACATGTCTATCAATGCTCTATTGGAATTGACAATATATGAATATATCTCCGCTTGACGCGTAGCAAGACAGTTGTTTTGCCGACCGAGATCCTCATGTTGTTGGTTTAGCCGCATTTACAACTACATAAATCTATGATCAAATTTCCGCGATAAGGAATCCATAGAGGTTGAATGGTCAGCGACTATAGGTGCTGGAGATGGAAGAACCATGATATAACCCAGCCCACTCGGATGAGACTCACCCCCGTCCCATATTGTATAGCGCATTATCAAAGCGTGATCAATGATAGGCGATGGTAGGGCCACCTCTTCATTATTAGTCCAAGTCACCCCTGCTTGGTGACACAAAGCACATATGAGTGAGGGATGAGGGAATCCTCCCATTGTAGCCCTTTTCCAAGCTCGCAACACGGAATCATGAATGACACGCCCAACATTAACGTTCATTCCCGTTACTATACCATACAACAAAGCAGCTCGTTCCTTTGTCACGTCACTCACATGTCGTGTAGACATTAACCGTGCACAAATAAATGCATACCATGCCTTGCCGTACCAATTGAGTGCAGAATATGAAAATGTCATCGCTCAACTTTCCCTTAACTTCCATCGTGTTCCCGGTTTGCATAATGTAGCGATAATCTCGTCATAGTCCAGAGTATCGCTGACATACTTCAAATACCCCTCATTAATCGCATAATCTGGTAGGTTGAAGAAGTTGTTAATTTTGGAGATAATGAATGCAATTGTCTGCCTGCGGACAAGAACTTCATGAGAGTTGTGTTCCTGTAGATTCGAGTAAAATTCTTTCACAACGGGAACCACAGCTTCTACAGGCTGCTCTGTAAACGAACGCCATCCTTTTTCGGCAATCATAGTTGCCAGGTTACCATTTAGCCTTATATCGGGCCGTAATCCCCGTTCCGGAATCATAGTTCGATTATCCCACGCATGAAATTTTGCTGTAGCTTTGGCACTAATGAACCGCTTCTGATCATATTTCTTTGACGACTTGGAACATGATCCCTCAGACCGTGGACACTTAGAAGACATCCTGACAATAGCTAGACCCAAGTACCCCCAAAAAACCTTCAAAAGTATGCCAAAATCAAATTTAGTTGTCGTTGTGGCAAACTGTCGAACACTTGGTGTGCACTGTGTAGGTTTCCCCTAAACAAGGTCTCCCCCAAACTGAATTATACCACCCACTAGGGGTTTCTTTGCTATGAAATCAGGACCCAAAGGGTTACACAAAAGAACCACAACCCAGATGTCCCAACCCAACCTAACAGTTAATCCAACGAGACACCAAGAAGACGAACTACACAATACACAGCGTATGGCAATAAACTCGACTAGGCACAATAAACTCGGCACCAATACATCCTCAAGCGAGTCAAGTATGATTTGGCCGAAGCACTTACTTGGAAACATGGGTGGGGATGAAAAACCTTGAACTCAGTTGCTCAATAAACAAATCGCGGCAAGGGTGTGAAAATATCCGAATGGATTCATAGACGATGATGTTGAGAGGTGATGTGAGCCTTTAGATGCCCATGAATCGGATTGAAGTTGAAGATGAATAGAGGTTGGGACGTCGGTTGAATGTTGGGGGACGGGTGTGCAAAATAGGGGCATGTGTTGGTGTGAAAGAGTCGGTTGGACAAGATTTTTAAAAATTAGCATTAGACCTCAGAGCTGGCGGCGCTGTAAATTACCCTGATGTAGCGCTGACAGCGCCCAAAATAGTAGGGATTAGCGCCAGCAGCGCTAAAACTGCTTGATTCTCAGAGCCGGCAGCGCTGCCCAATTTTTCTGAAAAAAATTCCTCCAACATTGTTAGCCCTTAGTTTTCATGTTTACACGCCTGACATGAAATTTGACAAGTATTAGCTTGATCCACATAAAATCATATACTTAGCGATTCTAAAATCCTAAAATTCGACTAAATGAATGCAGTAATTATAAAAAAAATAAAATTGCAACTACTAAAAACGATAAATTATGAACGATGATTGGGTTGCCTCCCAACAAGCGCTTGCTTTAGAGTCTTCCAGCTTGACTAGTTCCTGATTTATTCTGGGTCTGCAAGGCTGATTGAGGTTCATTGATGGTTCACCTTATCACCCTAATAATGCTTTATTCTCTGACCATTGACCTTGAACGTTTGTTTGGAATCCGTCTCTAGCTCAACAGCTCCATGTGGAAACATTTTGGTAACAACAAACGGGCCAGACCACCTTGATTTCAATTTTCCAGGGAAAAGCTTGAGTCTAGAGTTGAACAGTAACACCTTTTGACCCTCTTCAAATCTTCGCTCAGTGATTTTACTATCATGCCATCGTTTAATCTTTTCTTTGTATAACTTGGCATTTTCATACGATTGGAGACAGAATTCATCCATTTCACTCAGTTGAAGTAGTCTTTTCTCACTTCCGGCATTCATATCAAATTTCAGCTTTCAAATTGCCCAATAAGCATTATGCTCTAACTCCACTGGTAAATGATACGTTTTTCCGTAGATGAGCCTATAAGGGGACATCCCAATCGGTGTTTTGTTGGCAGTTCTGTACGCCCACAACGCATCGTCCAGCTTCTTCGCCCAATCTTTTCTGCTTGGATTCACTATTTTCTCCAAGATTCTTTTTACTTCTTTGCTGGAAACCTCAGCTTGGTCGCTTGTTTGTGGATGATATGCTGTAGCGACCTTATGTGTAACTCCATACTTAGTGAGAAGGTATTGGAAGTACTTATTGCAAAAATGAGTACCCCCGTCGCTTATGATTGCTCTAGGTGTTCCAAACCTTGTAAAAATGTTCTTCCGGAGAAACTTTAATACCACCTTGGCATCGTTCGTTGGCAAAACAACTGCTTCCACCCATTTTGAGACGTAATCCACCGCAAGTAAAATATAATTGTTATTGAAGGATGAAGGAAATGGACCCATGAAGTCAATACCCCAAACATCGAAGATTTTCACTTCCAAAATGGTGTTTAATGGCATCTCTTGTCGTTTTGCAATGTTCCCTACGCGTTGACATCTGTCACACTTGATTACAAACTTGTGGGCATCCTTAAAGAGAGTTGGCCAAAAAAATCTTGATTGGAGAACATTTGCGACTGTTCGCTCTCCTCCGTAATGACCGCCATAATCCGATGAATGACATTGCTGTAGAATTCTTTCACTTTCTTCTTCGGGCACACACCGCCTTATCATTTAATTGGCACATTGTTTAAATAGGAAGGGTTCATCCCACATATACTGCTTTACATTATGCAAAAACTTCTTTTTCTGTTGGTAGTTCATTTCAGGAGGAAGGACATGACTCACAAGGTAATTCACATAGTCGGCATACCATGGTACTTCTTGCTTGACATAGAATAATTGCTCATCTGGGAAGGACTCATTGATCATCACAACATCTCTGTGTTGTTGTTGAGAACTTTCCAATCTAGATAGATGGTCCGCTACTTGATTTTCCGTCCCTTTCCTATCTCTAATCTCTAGATCGAATTCCTGAAGCAGAAGGATCCAACGTATCAGTCTTTGTTTGACATCCTTTTTCGACACGAGATATTTGATTGCGGAATGATCAGTGAAGACTATCACCTTTGTTCCAATTAGATAGGCTCGAAACTTGTCAAAAGAGCAGACTACTGCTAAAAGTTCCTTCTCCGTAGTTGTGTAATTCAACTGTGCATCCGTTAGAGTTTTACTAGCATAATAAATCACATGAAATACCTTATCCTTGCATTGGCCTAAAACTGCGCCAACTGCAAAGTCGCTAGCGTCACACATAAGTTCAAACGGAAGATTCCAATCTGGTGCAACTATTACTGAAGCAGATATCAACTTTTTCTTCAAGATCTTAAAAGCTTCACAACACTCTTCATCAAATCGAAAAGGCACATCCTTCTCAAGTAAAGTGCAAAGCGGCTTTGTTATCCTTGAGAAGTCCGTAATAAATCTTTGATAGAATCCCGCATGACCAATGAAACTACGGATTCCTTTTACAGATGTTGGAGGTGGTAAGTTTTCGATTGTTTTGATCTTTGCCTTATCCACTTTAATACCATTTACCGAGACTCGATGCCCCAGTATGATACCTTCTTGCACCATGAAGTGACATTTTTTCCAATTAAAGACCAAATTGGTTTCTACACACCTTTTGAGCACCCAGATCAAATTCTGAAGGCAAAGATCAATGCTATCACCAAAAACTGAGAAATCATCCATAAACACCTCCAAATTCTGCTCCACCATATCTGAAAAGATGGTCATCATACATCTTTGGAATGTAGTCGGTGCATTACAAAGCCCAAAAGATATCCTCCTAAAAGTGAAAGTACCATAGGGGCATGTGAAGGTTGTCTTTTCTTGATCCTCGGGGGAGATGGCGATTTGGTTATACCCCGAATACCCATCCAATAAGCAATAGAATTGATGGTCCGCCAGTCTATCTAACATCTGATCAATGAACAGTAAAGGAAAGTGATCCTTGCGAGTTGCCTTATTCAATTTTCGGTAGTCCATAATTACCTGCCAACCGGTCACCATCCTCGTCGGGACTAACTCGTTGTTTTCGTTAGACACCACAGTCATGCCACCCTTCTTTGGTACGCATTGCACCAGACTCACCCATAAGCTGTCCTATATGGGGTAAATGATGCCCGCATCCAACCACTTTATGATTTTCTTTTTCACAACTTCCTTCATGATTGGATTTAGCCGTCTTTGTTGTTCTATTACTGGTTTTACAGTATCCTCTAGATGAATTTTATGCATACAAAATGACGGACTTATTCCTTTTATATCTGTTATGGACCAACCAATTGCGGTCTTGAATTCCCGCAGTACTCTTAGTAATTTATCCTCTTGTGACTTGTTGAGTGATGCAGAAATAATGACCGGTAGAGTAGAAGACTCACCCAAATAAGAGTACCTCAAATGATTTAGTAACTGCTTCAACTCCAAAAGTGGTGGCTCCTCTAATGATGTCTTCACTCGATTGATTGGCTTCTCTTCCAGATCTAAGGACTCATACATCCTTGCAACTTGGAAGCACGGTGATGCTGTATTCAAAAACTTCAAATATTCAAAACAATTGGGAAAATATGTTGCGTTTGGATTAGTCAATGCCTTCTCAAGTGGATCCTCATGCAAACTGTCTTCAGAAACCTCATCCACATCTACCTCTAACCAATCAATCGTAAAGCATTCCTCAACCTCCTTTGGGAACTTCATGGCTTTGAATACGCTGAATGTTACTTCTTGGTTGTGTACCCTCATAGTCAATTCTCCTTTCTATACATCTATCAGAGTTCTACCCGTAGCCAAAAATGGACACCCAAGGATGATTGGAATTTTTTTGTCTTCTTCATAATCCAACACTATGAAATCTGTATGAAAAATGAACTTATCGACCTTTACCAAGATGTCCTCCACTATTCCTTTCGGGTAAGTCAATGAACGATCTGCTAGTTGTAGAGTAACATTAGTTGGCTTAACTTCCTTCAGACCCAACTGTTGGTAGATTGATAAGGGCATCAAGTTGATACTCACCCCCAAATCGCACAAAGCTCTTCCAAAGAATTTGTCTCCAATGGTGCATGATATTGTAAAGCTACCCGAATCTCTGAGTTTAGGTGGTAACTTTTTCTGTAAAATTGCACTACAATCCTCCGTGAGTGCAACTGTTCAAAGTCCTCAAGCTTTCTTTTCCTTGATAGAATCTCCTTCATGAATTTCACATAACTTGGCATTTGAGCTAAGGCCTCTGCGAATGATATGTTGATTTGAAGCTTCTTAAACACCTCTAGGAACTTTGCAAATTGCTTATCCTCACTTGCCTTTTTAAGTCTTTGGGGAAAGGGAACCGGTGGTGCGTACGGGCCTGGTTTATCCTTGTCAGAACTCTTCTCAATCTTCTCCTTTTTATCACCTTCCGAACTATCCTCCTTGACTAAATCTCTATCCATATCAGTGTCCTCATGTGATTGCTTTACTTCCTCCTCTGTTTTAGGTTGTTCCAACTCCTTTCCACTCCTCAAAGTGATTGCTTTGCAGTTATCCCTTCCATCTCTTCATGGATTCAGCTCCATATCACTAAGTACGGCTCCTTGAGGCCGATTGTTCAAAGCGTTGGTGTCGACGCCGGGATTTTCGGTCGTTTTGTTTTTTAATAATTAAAATGCTCTTTCCAATTTTAGCCTTTAGGTTAAGATGTGACTTTTGAAAAAGGTCGGCTTAGTGTCGACGGGGTTTTTGAAATGTCGAATTTTTATGAGCCAATTGACCAGAGTCGCCAGTTGGTATTGTTGAAATGGATGTACCAACTCATCCGAATTTTGTTTTCGTAATCGTAATGGCTCATATGTGACTCCGATTCAATTGGTCCGCAAACCGAGATTCATAGAGTTCGGGGGCTTGCTTAAGCGAGGGGAAGGTGTTAGGCACCCCCCGACTTCCGTGAAATACGGTTACCGCAATCTCGATGTTTTTTTCCTATCCTTTTAAAATCCTAAGAATGTGTGTGTGTTTGTGTGCGCACGTGTGCCTAAATGAATGTCGTTGGAATGCTTTACTTTGAAAATGCTTCAGAATCTCGTTAACCCTATGCACGAAGGATTTTACTTAATCGAAAAGTTCATTTTTATTGCTTTTTTGTTTCGATAATAAAACCGATGATATTTTGTAAAACATATTTTCAAACCCTTCGTCAAATAGGAATAGAGCTCATCCGACACTTACAATTTTATTTAGCCTACGAACGATCTAATATCCTAATTTGCTTGATTTTATGAAAAGCTTTATCATTTATTCCAAAATCATTTTCTCGCGTTAAAAGGAAAATCAAGCATTTAAAATAGCGTTGAGGCTATTCACGGGCATGTGAGCCATCTAAATAACCCCAAACGCCCACAATCGCACATTTCACTATCACGGGACCTTAAACCCGATTTTCGATCCGACATCGCTTTAAGGCCAAAAAATTTACATATTTACAATAAAAGCGCATCGCAATCGCTACATACGTAAAAGCTATGAAACAACTAAACGGATATCATCGGGAGATTAGGAGGAGATTTCATCCGCAATAAATCCTCTCCAACAGTCCCTAATCCATAGATCTACAATATATTGACTACATTGGATCTAACTTCAAAATACACCGAATCAAACTACTCAAATAGCAATGCACCAAATATTTTCGGATCTAACAGTAGATCCACCCAACAAATGTACAAATATCAGATCTATAACAACTTAAACAATAAGATGAAATGAGAACTAGATCTAACTATATCAAACGCTATAAACTTGGATTTCTTCACATTTCAAAGGATGAAAGACCCACTTTGACACATGAAAATCGAAATAGGATACAATATAAGGTAAAGATTGACCAAACAATGAAGATTCCTCACATTTCTCTCTCTTTTTCTCTCTTTTCTCTCGCTCCCGTAGCCTCTCTCTCTCTTTTCTTTCTTCCGTCCGCGTCTGCGAAGAAATGAACCGGAAGTGGCGATTTAAATCTTCAGATCTTGGCCGCAGGTGCAACTGCGGCTGTCTTCGGTGCTTCCTCGATTTCCGCGTCTGATGTCGGTCTTTCGTGTTTTCGCTGGAAGGCTCGTATTTTGCAATCCGAAAATCCCTGAGAATCGTGCCCTATTATTCTGGGAGGCTAGTTCGGAGGGCTGCGACTTGATATAGAATTTGCTAATTGTGTTTGGCTTCCAAGGGGCGCTGCCCCCTTTCCACCCCCGCCAGCTCACCGGCGAGCTGGGCAGCCGCTCGCTCACCGGGGAGCGAGACCCCCGAACATCGTAAGCGTAGTGGCCATTTGTCGTCTTTTGTGCTCAAATCAGGTTCTTCTGGATCAACTGTTTGCCTTGCCTCAAGTAACCTGATGCTCGTTGTTCGTTGTGGCGGCTTTGACCGTAAATCGTTGGGGTGACTTCGTTTTGGGGTCCACCTTCCTTTTCGCATTCCGGCTCAAGTGACGACTTTGCCCTCCTGCCAGGGTTAGTAGAGAAGTGCAAAATTTGGGTGTCTACATTTGGCAAATTGCCCCATTTGATTTTCCAAATTTCGAATGGCCACTGACTGACTCTTAATATTCATATCCATCTATGACACGATCTTGTCTTATGCCTGCATCCTTGATTCAGTACCCACCATAAATTTTGCCAACACCTCCTCCAAATTATTCTGCTTTTCTGCTTGAGGAGGGGATTGATTTTGGAATCCGGGTGGATTGGCTTGCCTTGGAGCCTAATTCTGTGCTTGATTATCCCTCCAAGAAAAGTTTGGATGATTCCTCCACCCCGGATTATAAGTATTAGAGTTATTTCTGTACTTCTGCTGCTGCCTATTGTAATTTCCAACAAACTGAATGGATCCAGTACTGATTGCACATTGATCTACTGAGTGATTACCCGCACAAATTTCACAAACCATGGCCACATTCTGAATGGGATGCATTGCCATTGCATCAAACCTTTTTGTCAAAGTAGACATTTGTGCCGCCAAGGTTGTAATTGGACTAACTTCATGAATTCCAGCTGCTCTTGGTTGATGCATCAGTGTCGTCGGCCACTGATAATTGTTGGCAGTCATATTCTCAAGTAGATTATAAGCTTCCTCACAGTTCTTGCCCATCAATGCCCGACCTGCAGCTGCATCTATGTTTGTCCTTACTTAACTGAATAGACCATTGTAGAAGGTCTGTACTTGTAACCACTTGGAAATCCCGTGATGGGGACATCTCCTTAATAGATCTTTAAACCTCTCCCAAGCTTCGTACAGTGACTCGGAGTCATGTTGAACGAAAGAAGTGATATCGTTCTGCATCTTCACTGTTTTCGCCGGTGGAAAGAATTTGGCAGGAACTTTTATGCCAAATCGTTCCACGTTGTGATGGACCCCGGAGGAAATGAGTGTAACTAACTCTTGGCTTTATCTCTCAAGGTGAATGGGAAAAACCTTAGTCTAATAGCATCTTCCGTCACCCCATTGTATTTAAAAGTGTCGTATATCTCCAAGAAGCTGACAATATGGTCGTTGGGATCATCGTTTGGTAAACCCCCGAACTGGACTGAGTTTTGGATCATCTGAATAGTTTCAGGTTTGATCTCAAAACTAGCTGCTGTGATGGCCGGCCTTGTGATGCTGGTTTGAATTTTCGTAACCTGCAGCATAACGTATTCCTGCAATGATTTCTGATCCTCTTATGCCATTCTTTTTTGGTTCTGCACCGTCTCGTGAATAAAGTTGCGAATCCTTCGAAACCTTCGCTCAATCTCATCCTCGTATGGAACCAATTACGGACCATTGGATCTCGTGTGCATACACAAATTAGAGGTACCTAGGCTTTAACTCCGGGGAAACGTAGTTTTACATACGTTAGCGGAATTTTTCAGCTTCGGTGTCTACGTAATCTGTGTAAACCAAGATAGGCAGGCCAACACTTGGTGCACACGTGATACTAAGATCACTCCCTTGCAAGAGCATGAACTGTCTCAAACAAAAGAAAGACTGCAAAAGCAAAGGAAAACTGAAAATTAAACGCTTAAATTACAACTAACTTGATAAAAACTAATAATAAAATAATTATTAGAACCGTTCCCAGGCAACGGTGCCAAAAACTTGTTGTCCAATTTATATATGGTCAATTCGCACAAGTATACACGGTCAATTAAGTAATATAGAAGTAAAAAGGATGTCGAACCCATAGAGAACGGATAACAATTATTTTGATTATCACGCAAATAACAAATTAATCTAATTTAAACGGTCACCAGTTTTAATTATGAAAATAGTAAGCTGGAAGCTAGTTATTAAGAATTGATTATCAGATATTTAAAAGACTAGGATTATTGTGATGCCCCCAAATCTGGGCCCACACAGCCCATACTTGAGTCGTCAAAAGACTACAACAAAATTATTACAACAAAGCACAACGTACAACAATACAGTGTATAATAATACACAACTAAGTCTTCACTATTATTGCCACACTATTTTACAAAACGTGAAAACTATGATAACTATTCCTCGGACCCTCACTCCATTCCCCGGCTAGACCCTGTTATGTTTTCATCTCCTGTTGAAAAACAATGGAACAAAAGAAAGGGTGAGCTCAAATAGCCCAGTAAAGAATATCATGACTAAGATAATGACGAATAAATTATCATTAGTCTTCAACAGTTGAGTTCTTGATAGAATACAATAGACTACAAGGTTTATATCAAAAACTGCAGTTAAATTCTTAAACAACGTTCAGATCAATAATAGCAGCGGAATGAGTAATCTATTAGAAGAATAATGCAGACTATAATGTCCACTCGATTCTCTTTTTAGGAAAAACATCATCAACTTTTATCATCTGAAATATCATTAGTCAAGATAATACAAATTCACAGTTCCTGATCATAATCATGCAGATCAACAGTTCATCTTTGTACTACGGGCCAAAGATATTCAATATAGCACCAACGGTCATGATTATACCAGATTCAGCCTTTGGTCATAATCATACCAAACAACAGTTCATCTTTGCACTACGGGCCAAAGAGAACATTCACCACGTGCCATAAAAGACACCGAACAGATGTATCGCCTTTAACCTATTATATCGCCTTTAACCTATCATCTGTTCAACAAATATATCACATCTGTGCCCCCGGCCACAGATATTCACAACAGCTTGATTTTTGGATGATTAGAATGATATAAATGATGAACAGAAGAAATAGGATAACAATAAGTATCGGAAGTTTACTTTGTACAGATTCAAATAATGTCCAAATTGTCAACATGATGTGGAGTGAAATTTAAAAATGATATTCAAGATCCACAGTTCAGAATAACGGTTACAATTCAATAGAAGGGTTCACGTAAATAGGAAGGTTCAGTTGAAATAATGAAGTTCAACTATTATGGAACATATAATATTTTCAGGAATTATAGAAGCAATAGTTCCATAATAAATTTCGATTTAGGAGTATGAAAGAAAATAATATCCCTTACCGTAGCAGGTTTGATTAACAAAAGGTGAAGGAAATTAATACAAAGGGTTATTCACCAACAGGCGGCAATCCGCTCCGTAAGGTTATTCCCACAATTTAATAGAATTTGAGTACAAAGAGTTATTCACCAAACAGGCGGCAATCCGCTCCGTAAGGTTATTCCCACAATTTAATAGAATTTGAGTACAAAGAGTTATTCACCAAACAGGCGGCAATCCGCTCCGTAAGGTTATTCTCAGAGATTAATAATGAATGAATACGAAAGGTTATTCACCAACAGGCGGCAATCCGCTCCGTAAGGTTATTCCCACAATTTAATACATGGAAATAAAAGGCACGTCTTATGAGTAAGGAAGAAACAATATTATTATCGAGAATCAAATAATGATAATCCCTTACCATAGTATGTTTGAATAATGGAAGATGAAAAAGATGGTATCCCTTACCTCAACACGTGACTGGATATTGATTTAAATGAGGTTGATTAACTTGAACAGTACACGTATACTTATAGATCTTCACAAATACTCAAGATGACTTAAGCACACTTAGAGAGAACTTTCACAAGAAGTATTTAGAGAGAGAAAGAAAGAACAAGTAAGGAAGTTTATGAAAAATCCTTAAGTTAAGGCTTCTATTTATAGCCAAAAATCTTATCATTCCTTTAATCTAAACCATTCATTTAAATATCATCTTTTAATCTACACCATCCATTTCAAATTTTATATTATCTTTAATCTACACCATTCATTTCATATTACCTAATAATCACCTAACTTTATATTATAAACAAATCAATTCAATTATTCAACAATATTTCACACTTTAATCTACACCATTCATTTCATATCACCTAATAATCACCTAACTTTATATTATAAACAAATCAATTCAATTATTCAACAATAATTCACACTTTAATCTACACCATTCATTTCATATCACCTAATAATCACCTAACTTTATATTATAAACAAATAACTTTATCAATTCAATTATTATGACTAATTGTTATAAATACAGTATAGTTAGCTCTTAGATATCAAGTCAATAAATTAATGAAATACAACTGTTTAAATAACATCATAATAGAGATAACAATAATGTAAAATAAAGCATACGTTACTGTGTAATGACAATTATTGATTCAATAATGTGAATTACTGTGCATATGTTACTGTGACAATTATTAGGTTCAATAATTTTAAAAACAGTGCAACAACAATTATTGACTCAATGATATAAAATACAGTGTAATGACAATTATTAAATCAATAATGCAAAATACTGTGTAACAACAATTATTGAATTGATAATATAAAATATTATGCAGTGACAATTATCGATGAAATGATGCGTAACAGTTACGGTGTCAATTATCAGACCAAAAATATGAGACACTATGCAATACCGTGTGTTACTGTAGAGTACCGAGTGCTACAGAAAATACCAATAACTACCGTATGCTACTATTCTTTTATCACCAGTATTTTAACAGTTCCGTTGACTATTTTTATTTAAAAAGGTTATTTCTGTCGTTTTCTATATCCGACAAATATTCCGTTGTGGGGTCTACCAATAATTTATTATTTCGGCGCCGTCGTACGGCACGAATATTCCCCGACCAAACGAATATTCCCCGACAAAGCGAATATTGTCCGACAAAATAAAATTTGCACATAACATCCTTAACTTTCAATTTTGTTAATTTAACCACTTACTGTTTCAAAAAAAAAATATATATATATATATATATGAAGAAAAATTAAATTTTGTATTTCATAAAATTCGGGGTCTTACAACCTCCCCTCCTTATGAAATTTCGTCCCCGAAATTGACGTACCTAACATATCGAAGAGGTAAGGATACTTAGATTTCATCTCAGATTCTAGCTCCCAGGTCATTTCCTCAGTATCTTGGTTCCTCCATAAAACCTTAACTTGAGGTATAACCTTTGAGCGTAGGATCTGCTCCTTCTTATCCAGGATCTTAACAGGTACCTCCTCGTATGTTAAATCATCTTCTATAACGTCTGGTTCTAACTCAATGACGTGGTTTGGGTCCTTCACATATTTACGTAACATAGATATGTGAAAAACGTTATGGATGCGAGACATACTTGGTGGTAGGGCTAGTCTGTAGGCTACGGTTCCTATTCGATCGAGGATTTCAAATGGGCCAATAAATCGAGGGTTGAGCTTTCCTCTCTTTCCGAATCTCGTAACCCCTTTCCATGGAGAAACACGTAAAAATACATGATCTCCGACGTTGAAATTTTCGTCTCTCCGATGAAGATCAGCATAACTCTTTTGTCGTTCTTGTGCGGTCTGTATTCGTTGTCGGATCATTTGGATCTTTTCGGTCGTCAAGCGTACCAACTCGGGTCCCAACAATTTTGCTTCTCCTACCTCATTCCAACATATTGGAGAGCGACACTTCCTTCCATACAATGCCTCGAATGGAGCCATGCCTATGCTTGCTTGGTAACTGTTGTTGTAAGAAAATTCCACCAACGACAAGTACTTATCCCAACTTCCTTTGAAGTCTAATACACAAAGTCTCAAAAGATCTTCGAGGGTCTGGATCGTCCTTTCCGATTGTCCGTCCGTTTGAGGATGATATGCAGAACTAAAACGTAGTTCAGTGCCCATAGCTTTTTGTAGACTGATCCAAAAGCGTGAAGTGAATCTAGGATCTCGATCAGAAACTATGGAAACTGGCATGCCATGCAATCTCACGATCTCATTTATGTACATACTGGCAAGACGTTCAACTGAAAAGTTTTCTCGTATAGGCAAGAAATGAGCAGATTTGGTCAATCTATCTACGATCACCCAAATTGCATCTAAGCCTTGAGAAACTTTTGGAAGACCCGTCACGAAGTCCATATTGATGTGTTCCCACTTCCATTCGGGAACTTCAAGTGATTGTAATGGACCTTTAGGAACTTGATGCTCTGCCTTGACACGTTGACAAGTTAGGCACCTTGAGATAAACTCCGCAATCTCTCTTTTCATATTGTTCCACCAAAATGTATGTCGAAGATCTCGATACATCTTGGTACCTCCTGGGTGGATTGCAAACGGCGTGTTGTGTGCCTCCATCATGATTTTATGCTTTAATTCAGGATCGTTAGGAACACAGAGTCGAGAGTTGACTCGAAGTATTCCTTTCTCGTCGATTCTTGCTTCGGGAATGGCACCTTCTTGTACTTTCTTTATCATGTTTATCAGTTCCGGATCGGTAGCTTGAGCAGCTTTAATTTTATCGATTAAAGTTGGTTCTACTCGCACGTGAGCAATCTTCGAGTGGGTCCCTGGTGTCTTTAGCTCTATCTCCATCTTTTGCAAGTCGTACAAAATACACTTTTGTGTTGTCAGCAGTGCACTTGTACTTGCATAAGATTTTCTGCTCAAAGCGTCAGCTACAACGTTCGCCTTTCCCGGGTGATACTGGATTGTGTGGTCATAATCCTTTAACAGCTCAAGCCAACGTCTTTGTCGCATGTTGAGTTCCTTCTGGGTGAAGAAATACTTGAGACTTTTATGATCCGTATAGATATCCACTTTTTCTCCGTACAAGTAGTGTCTCCAGATCTTCAACGCGAAAACGACTGCTGCCAACTCTAGATCATGAGTAGGATAATTTTTCTCATAATCTTTGAGTTGTCGAGAGGCATAGGCTATAACCTTTCCATGTTGCATAAGGACACAGCCTAGACCTTTGCCAGAAGCATCGCTGTAGATAACAAATTCTCCTGATCCTGATGGTATGGTCAGAACAGGAGCTGAAACAAGTCTCCTCTTGAGTTCTTGAAAACTCTTCTCGCATTCCTCGCTCGATATAAGTTTTGTACTAGAATGAATGATACCGATATCTAGTAATTAAACTTTCAACTATTGGTGTTCTATGGGAGCCATTTGGTATGGGACTTTAAAAATGGGCTTAGTGTCGGGTTCAAGATCGATACAGAATTCAATTTCACGGTTTGGGGTAAGCCAGAAAGTTCCTCAGAAAAAAAACGTCAGGAAACTCATTAACAATGGGAATATCATTCAAGTTTGACGTGTTTTTGTTCAAATCAGTGACATGAGCTAAAAAGGCTTGACATCCGTTTTTCAATAAACGAATGGCTTTATGGCTAGAAATAACAGTTATAGATTTCAATGGTTTAGTTGCTTGAATTTGCATGACAGGTTGATTAGGAATATGAAAACTAATAATCTTATGAAAACAATCAATTTTAGCATGATGGGTAGTCAACCAATCAATTCCTAAAATCACATCAAATTCATGCATCTCTAAAGAAATAAGGTCAACAGGTAATGTGAGGTTGTTGATTTGAACTTAGGCAAGATTTATAGATAGGAAATGTAATAGGTATTTCTCCCAATGAGGTTTCAACTGATAAGACAAGATTTAAGTTTTCAATAGTCAAATTTAAACGTTGAGTACATATAGGTGAGATAAAGGAGTGGATAGAGCCAGTATCTAATATGACATAGACTTCACGAGAATTTATGAATAGCTTACCGGTTATCACCTCATTCGGTTTCTTGACTGTTATCGTCAAATCGAATCCCGAATACTTCATTCGGATCTTCACGTATTTCAACCATGGGAATACCACTGAATAATTTTCTAGCAAACTGTTTCTCGGGTTCATCAACTTCATCAGTAGTAAGGTACCAATGATTTTCATTAAAATAGTATTTTCGATAGACTGCAGTTTCCACGATAGTGACTAACTTAACCTGAATTCCTCTAAATTGTAACGCCCAAAAGTATAGAAACATCATTTTTAAATAATCTTAAAAATCATAGCTGGAACACCATAAATCCCAAAGACTAATATGAAAAGTCCATATATTCTGATCCTTTGTTATAGAGCATAACCATGTGATATCACTCTCCCAATTAGTGAGTAAATTAAAGGCAATAATTTCCGCAAGTTCGTTACTTCCTTTAATTGCTTCTAAGAATGGATCTGGAACGACTGTAGCAGAGCTTTCACCTTCATCCTTACTGGATAGAACACGCATAATTTTTGCCTTAGGCAAATGATTCAACTCTGAGTTTGTAAGAAGATTATTCGTCGCCTCTTGTTTTGCAGCTACATTTGTTTCGGTAATTTCATAGTTAACCTCCTGATTTCCAGATGCCATAATTAACTGTGGTTACAAAATAAATGTTAGTTCAAATAAACTGACTCATCTCTTCATGTTCCTACTTTCAAATCGATTCATTAGATAAAAAATAAATCTAATTTAGGTAGGACACACTAGTGATTGATTCTATTCGTCTCTCCCCTCCTAGTTCTAACCCCAGATCTCCATTAAAGACCATATCCCTAAGCTCTGATACCAACTGTGACGCCCCCAAATCTGGGCCCACACAGCCCATACTTGAGTCGTCAAAAGACTACAACAAAATTATTACAACAAAGCACAACGTACAACAATACAGTGTATAATAATACACAACTAAGTCTTCACTATTATTGCCACACTATTTTACAAAACGTGAAAACTATGATAACTATTCCTCGGACCCTCACTCCATTCCCCGGCTAGACCCTGTTATGTTTTCATCTCCTGTTGAAAAACAATGGAACAAAAGAAAGGGTGAGCTCAAATAGCCCAGTAAAGAATATCATGACTAAGATAATGACGAATAAATTATCATTAGTCTTCAACAGTTGAGTTCTTGATAGAATACAATAGACTACAAGGTTTATATCAAAAACTGCAGTTAAATTCTTAAACAACGTTCAGATCAATAATAGCAGCGGAATGAGTAATCTATTAGAAGAATAATGCAGACTATAATGTCCACTCGGTTCTCTTTTTAGGAAAAACATCATCAACTTTTATCATCTGAAATATCATTAGTCAAGATAATACAAATTCACAGTTCCTGATCATAATCATGCAGATCAACAGTTCATCTTTGTACTACGGGCCAAAGATATTCAATATAGCACCAACGGTCATGATTATACCAGATTCAGCCTTTGGTCATAATCATACCAAACAACAGTTCATCTTTGCACTACGGGCCAAAGAGAACATTCACCACGTGCCATAAAAGACACCGAACAGATGTATCGCCTTTAACCTATTATATCGCCTTTAACCTATCATCTGTTCAACAAATATATCACATCTGTGCCCCCGGCCACAGATATTCACAACAGCTTGATTTTTGGATGATTAGAATGATATAAATGATGAACAGAAGAAATAGGATAACAATAAGTATCGGAAGTTTACTTTGTACAGATTCAAATAATGTCCAAATTGTCAACATGATGTGGAGTGAAATTTAAAAATGATATTCAAGATCCACAGTTCAGAATAACGGTTACAATTCAATAGAAGGGTTCACGTAAATAGGAAGGTTCAGTTGAAATAATGAAGTTCAACTATTATGGAACATATAATATTTTCAGGAATTATAGAAGCAATAGTTCCATAATAAATTTCGATTTAGGAGTATGAAAGAAAATAATATCCTTTACCGTAGCAGGTTTGATTAACAAAAGGTGAAGGAAATTAATACAAAGGGTTATTCACCAACAGGCGGCAATCCGCTCCGTAAGGTTATTCCCACAATTTAATAGAATTTGAGTACAAAGAGTTATTCACCAAACAGGCGGCAATCCGCTCCGTAAGGTTATTCCCACAATTTAATAGAATTTGAGTACAAAGAGTTATTCACCAAACAGGCGGCAATCCGCTCCGTAAGGTTATTCTCAGAGATTAATAATGAATGAATACGAAAGGTTATTCACCAACAGGCGGCAATCCGCTCCGTAAGGTTATTCCCACAATTTAATACATGGAAATAAAAGGCACGTCTTATGAGTAAGGAAGAAACAATATTATTATCGAGAATCAAATAATGATAATCCCTTACCATAGTATGTTTGAATAATGGAAGATGAAAAAGATGGTATCCCTTACCTCAACACGTGACTGGATATTGATTTAAATGAGGTTGATTAACTTGAACAGTACACGTATACTTATAGATCTTCACAAATACTCAAGATGACTTAAGCACACTTAGAGAGAACTTTCACAAGAAGTATTTAGAGAGAGAAAGAAAGAACAAGTAAGGAAGTTTATGAAAAATCCTTAAGTTTAGGCTTCTATTTATAGCCAAAAATCTTATCATTCCTTTAATCTAAACCATTCATTTAAATATCATCTTTTAATCTACACCATCCATTTCAAATTTTATATTATCTTTAATCTACACCATTCATTTCATATTACCTAATAATCACCTAACTTTATATTATAAACAAATCAATTCAATTATTCAACAATATTTCACACTTTAATCTACACCATTCATTTCATATCACCTAATAATCACCTAACTTTATATTATAAACAAATCAATTCAATTATTCAACAATAATTCACACTTTAATCTACACCATTCATTTCATATCACCTAATAATCACCTAACTTTATATTATAAACAAATAACTTTATCAATTCAATTATTATGACTAATTGTTATAAATACAGTATAGTTAGCTCTTAGATATCAAGTCAATAAATTAATGAAATACAACTGTTTAAATAACATCATAATAGAGATAACAATAATGTAAAATAAAGCATACGTTACTGTGTAATGACAATTATTGATTCAATAATGTGAATTACTGTGCATATGTTACTGTGACAATTATTAGGTTCAATAATTTTAAAAACAGTGCAACAACAATTATTGACTCAATGATATAAAATACAGTGTAATGACAATTATTAAATCAATAATGCAAAATACTGTGTAACAACAATTATTGAATTGATAATATAAAATATTATGCAGTGACAATTATCGATGAAATGATGTGTAACAGTTACGGTGTCAATTATCAGACCAAAAATATGAGACACTATGCAATACCGTGTGTTACTGTAGAGTACCGAGTGCTACAGAAAATACCAATAACTACCGTATGCTACTATTCTTTTATCACCGGTATTTTAACAGTTCCGTTGACTATTTTTATTTAAAAAGGTTATTTCTGTCGTTTTCTATATCCGACAAATATTCCGTTGTGGGGTCTACCAATAATTTATTATTTCGGCGCCGTCGTACGGCACGAATATTCCCCGACCAAACGAATATTCCCCGACAAAGCGAATATTGTCCGACAAAATAAAATTTGCACATAACATCCTTAACTTTCAATTTTGTTAATTTAACCACTTACTGTTTCAAAAAAAAATATATATATATATATATATATATGAAGAAAAATTAAATTTTGTATTTCATAAAATTCGGGGTCTTACAATTATAACTTCCCCAATTGATCACAATAATCTTTTCACCCTATTTCCAATTGATTGATTCTCGTGAGTTGTTAGCGGAGATTGCCCATCTATTTATTAACTTTGTTCAATAATTATTAAAAAAATCTAATCCAATTACCTTGCTACTATTCGTGCAATATAAACTTGAACTAGACTCGTTAAGAACAAACTCTCCACCACATTACATATGGCACATAGATATTTTCATCCTATGCAGTATTATGATATTCTCTTAAAAAGAATCAACAAGTTCATATGTTATTATACCCAGATCGAATCTTAGATTAATTTCCCAATTCCATCTAAGATATCAGATTAATTGCTACGCACACAATTAATAAATCAAGCACGGGGCATAATAAACAACTCAAATAGAATCAATAACTAAAAATAAGCATGAATTAACTATCATAAATCAAAAGGTTCCATTGAAATCCTAATTGAACGTTTAGTTCATCATAGCCAAATAGAAAACCATCATCGTAGATAAAACTAACATTCAAAAGTTCAAGATAAGGAGATAAGGAGAGGAGAAGAATAAAACTCTATAGGCTCTCTTGTTCTTCAATCTTAATCTTCTGATGCTATTCAATTCACGTGAATAGATGCTCCCTCTTGTCTTCTGTTCTCCCTTTGTACAGCCAACGCCTCCATATATATATATATTAGTCATCCCTAAGTAGGGTTTTAAGCGCCCAAAATTGATTAGGAAACCAGAATCTGTAGTCAATCGCGAAACTGTGATAGAGCTAAATTATATGGTATTTTTATTCCCTAATACTTAGTTTTTATATTTATTGTGTGCTTAAATGTTTAATTATTTAGCATATTTTGGTTTTAATACGTTTTATAGGATTTTAGTTAATTTATGTTAATTTAGGTAATTTTATAGTATTTTATCTTTCTTTTTATTTATGTGTTTTTATGTATTTTTAGTATTTTAGGTGTTTTATTTATTATTATGTGTTTTTAGGATTTTTAGTATTTTATATTATTTTTATTTATTTTTAATTATTTTATATTTATTTTTGTAGGAAAAATAAAGTTGGGGGACAAATCTGGAAAATCCGCAAAAGTTTAATGGCAAAATGGTCATTAACCAGCACTGATGGCAAAATCGTAATTAAACCGAAAATGTGACCGGTGGCAATATCGTAATTTCCGCAGCATGGCTTACCGCGCAATGCGCGCGGACTGATCAACGAAGAAGCAACGGAACGACGCCGTTTCACCAGGAAGAAAAACACTTCGCGCAATGCGCGCAAGGTTACGAATCAGCCGCGCGAACCGGACGACGTCGTTTGCTGTCTGGGCGAAGTAAGGAAACACGCGCGCCATGCGCGCAGGCGGAAGAGCGAGTGACGTCAGCAAGCGTGTTGACTTGGTCAATGGCGCGTGTAAGGCTTTGTTTGGCTTGCACGGAAATGCTGAAAACGAAATTAATTCGGAATTTTTGCTACTTTTTGATTCCAAATTGGATTTTAATTCCAACTAGGGTTAGGATAATAATTATTTTTCTTTTTCTTTTATTTTTAATTGTAAATCCTATTAGGGTTTGGACAAGTTAGAGGCCTATAAATAGAAGGTCAATCTCTTATTATTCAGAGTAAGTTTTTGGGAGCTCTCCTAGGTGATATCTCTCCATTCTCTTGTGTATTATTTTTATTATGTTTGGCTAATTTTATTTTTCAGTTCCAAAGGGATGTTGAACCTTATTTTTAATTAATATTTTAATTGAGTTTTATTATATAATCCTTTATGCATGAGATTTATTCTTGATGATCTATTTTAATTGATTAGATGATATTTATTTGATTAATTTGATTTGACCAGTTGAATTAATTAAGTTTTTGTCATATGCTAGATTAAGATTTGATATTAACCAAACGATATTTTATCTGATCATAAGTAGCAGTTAATAATATTTAATTGTGGTCAAACTTTTGAATATTATTATGGTTATCAAGATGGCAAGTTAAATGGTCTGCGATGTTGAGATTGTTGCTTGGAATAATCTAATTCTCTAATTTTTAATGCAACTGTTATATTAAATCTAAACTGATAGTTCTAGGTTGTATGATAGTTAGGGTCTTTTTGTGAGCGATTGCTGCATTAGATTTATAATTTAAGGAGGATTTCGGGTAGTTTGGTGATTGTTGGTTATCTAGGATTATTAATTTCAATTGAAGGAAAAGATAATAACAACTTGATTAATTTGTTGATTAGAAGAAGGGGATAACTGAACTAAGGAACTGAAGTTTGTTTTAATTAATTTTTTCTCATATTTATTTATTATTCAGTTTTATTTGTTTGTTTAAATTTTTATTAGTTAATAATTAATTCCAAACCCCCCATTTAATTAGATATTTTTGAAAACATTAGATTTATTAAAACAATTCACTCTCTGTGGGTTCGACTCTTACTTTCACTACTACATTAATATTTTTCAAAGTAAGGTTTTATTTTTGGTTGCTTGCGACAGCATCCCAAACTGCCTGACAAAATCTGCGACTCAGCGCTGCCAACTCTCACCTTAGTACTATTCCAGTGCTGCCAGCTCTGACCCTTTTTCCAGAAATTACAAAATTGTCATTTAAGCCCCAAACATGCCTGTTTTGCCCCTTTTTCACCTTACTGCAGAAAATAAGCATAAATGCAAATAAAATGCACTAAAAAGACTTTAAAATAACCAAATAATAAGCCTAAACATATCTGAGTCATAGGTATAAAACCTATTCATCATCTACTGGACTTAAAGAGGGCATTTATGTCCTTATTTTAGTGACTAAATGAGTCAAGTCTACTGGACTTGAAGATGGCAGTTGTGTACTTGTCTTAGTGACTAAACTAACCAAACATGTTGGGTTTGAAGGGTTATTTGTGAGCCAGAGATTTCAGGCATGCTGGGCTTAAAGAGTTTTGTGTGAACTATCCTTAGTGGATTTCCTACTCGTTATAGTAGAAGAGTGGAATAGGAGTTATTCAGTCTCCGAACAACTTAAACTCTCTGGTGTCATTTACATTCAGTCATTTACATTCTGTCATAGATAGATATATATCTGTTATGATTAGTTTACTTGATAAATGGCTATCTTCAATTCAGTCTAAACTCAACTAAGAAGTTTTACAAATCTTTAAGGGAAGTTTTCAAACTAATGTTCCGTTGTGCAAACTAATCTTGATTAAATAAACTATTCGGTAATATCATATACTTTTTAAGGAATTTTTTTTAAGAGATCTATTCAATCCCCCCCCCCCCCCCACACCTTTTAAATCACTTGTGTGCCTCTGGGAACTAACATCCTAAATTCTTAGATATTACAAAATACCAACAAAATCACAAATATAAAACTAGTTACATCATAGAAATCTAAATACATCACCAAAATAATGACTGCATCGTGAAAATCTAACTACACTAATAAAATCTAATAAAGAAATTTAGGATCTAAAGATTGAACCTAAAACTCTATAGATCCACCAAAATAACACCAATTAATCCATAATAACAATAATCTCATTATAAGTCAAATAATATCCAAAATAATTTATTCGAAAGTTATGAGAAATTTCTATTTATGAGAAATCCTCTCAAATAATTCATAATCCAAAAATAGGATCTAAACATCACTAGTAATAAATTAAAACGATATGATTAGAGCGTCTCAAAATGAAATAATAATCACTAAATAATCAAGCCCAAGTATCAACAAGCCATAATAAACGAGAATGAAGAAGAATAAATAAGAAAATGGACCTTGAGAACAGAATATCTTCAAATTTGATGGCACTTTTGTTCTTTTCTTAGCTTCCAATGAGATCATTGACTATATTATTGAAGGATTTTTTGTAAGAAAGTTAATAGATTTTAGATATATTATAGAAATATTTTTTTTCTCTATTTTTCTCTATTTTTCTTCATTCTTTCTTTCAAAAATACATTAAAATGGCCTTAAAAATCCAAATACACTAACGTGTAAGCGCCCTTGTGGGGCCCACCACTCTCTTTTTGATCTCGTACATTAAAATGACCATATCTTACAAACTAAAAATAATTGAAAAATGTGTTACCCCAATCTAAAAAGCTCTTTTCGTACCAAATATTACTATGTTTGGATCTATTATTAGAGAGAAAAACATGAAAAATTATTTCATTGTATACGCTAGTCATTCCCTTGTACTTTCTTTTTTTTTATTTTGGTACCACAATATGTATGTGTGCCCTCCAAGTGACTCTCTTTCTCTTTGTGAGCCTTCCTTTGATACCCCCAACTTGTCATGACTTTATATTATTGTCATTCGTCGTAGAAATTAAGAATATGTGCAATTTTTGGGTGTCTACACTATTAATTTTATTATACATTATTTTTAAAAGTTAAATGAATCACATAAAAATTTAATGTAAAAATATTTTAAATTGACTTCAAAAGTTCAATATTAATCCTATATTTTGATTCGAAGGAAGTACTTTTTATTTTATTCACAATTTTTTAATTTTGTTTGGTACTTATCAATACTTTTGAAGTAGTTCATAATATTCATTATTATAGTAATTAAAATTAAATAAATTTACATTAATTTTGAATTTTAATTTTTAAATTGACTAAAAATAGATAAATTGTGACACCCCCAAATTCAACCATACACAACCCAAACTTGAGTTGTCAAAATACACAACAACTATTACAATATGGTACAAGTACAACAATACAATATTCAATAATACACAACTAAATCTTCACTATTATTGTCACTCTATTTTACAATATGTGAAGAATATCAACTACAAACTTGAACCATCACTTCATTCCCTAGCTAGTCCAGACAACATTCTTATTTCCTAAATAACAATGAAATACAAAGGAAATGGTGAGCTCAAATAGCCCAACAAAGAATATTATGACTAAGATAATGATGAGTAAATTATCAATAGTCTTCAACAACGATGAGTTCTTAATAGAATACAATAAACAACAAATTTTAGATCAACAACTACAACGGAATGATAGAATATACTAGACAATAAGTCTTTAACAAATATCTATAACTTCCATTAAAAGTTATAATTTCTACTATAACTTCCTTTTTTTTTAAAAATCATAAACTTTTATTATCTAAAACCTGGTCATGATTATGCCAAACACCAATTCTTTTTTGCCCCAGACCAAAGAGAACTTTTACCACGTGCTCTAAAAGACACTCAACAATCATATCGTTTTTGCCTCCTGGTTGCGATGTTTCATTTTCTAGCTCCATTGACTGAGCCATATCCACGATATCTGAATATAAATTAAGTTTATGAGAAATGAGATGTCGGTGAATTTTCGGTTTCAAACCTCTCAAAAACATTCGACTCATGCGCGTTTTACTATCCACCAATTGGGGTGCAAATCGGGATAGTTCAGTAAATTTGGCCTCGTACTGCGAGACAGACATGTTTCATTGCTCCAGCTTGATAAACTCCACATTCTTCATATGACAGATACTTTTTGAAAAGCATTTCTCGTTAAATAGCTCCTGAAACTCAGCCCAAGACATCTCGAGTGCTAAGTGATAGATTCGTTTTACTGATTCGCGCCAGTGATTTGCTTCTCTTCAAAACATAAAGGTGGAAAATTGAACATTTTGATCATCAGCACAAGTCAAGACATCAAATATATTTATCATATGTTTGATCCACGCATCTACCTTGAATGGGTCTAGCTTTCCATAAAACTCAGGTGGTCCTAACTCCTTAAATTGCTTAACAGTGACCATCTGAGCATTGTCATCATTTCCACCGGTCTGAAAAGTATTTCTCGTTAAATAGCTCTTGAAACTATGTCCAGGACATCTTGAGTGCTAAGTGATAGGTTCATTTTACTGATTCCCACCAGTGATTTGCCTCTCCTCAAAACATGAAGGTGGAAAAATGAACATTTTGATCATCGGCACAAGGCAGGACATCACATATCTTTATCATCTATTTGATCCATGCATCTGCCTTGAATGGGTTCGGCTTTCCATGAAACTCAGGTGGTCCTAACTCCTTAAATTGCTTGACAGTGACCATCTGAGCATTCTCATCATTTCCACCTGTAGAAGTTCCTCTCACCTTATTCTATATGAATTGCATGAAGTTTCTAAAGCAACCATCATAATTTACACGACCACCTGCATTATTTTTCAAGGTTGCAAGAAGATTATTTGTAGCTTTCTAATTTTCAACCACTTTTGCCTCAGGCATTAAATAGTTTATTCCCTGATTTTTAGATGTCATTCTTAACTACAATTACAAAATAAATGTTAGTTAGACAAACTGATTCATCATTTTTTGTCCCCATATCCAAACTGACTTATTAGATTATAAAAATTAATTTAAGTAAGACACACTAGTGATTGATTCTATTCATCTTTTCCTTCTTAATTATAACTCCTGATCTCCATTAAAGACCATATCCCTAAGCTCTAATACCAATTGTGACACCCCCAAATTTGAGCCTATACAACCCAAACTTGACTTGTAAAAATGCACAACAACTATTACAATACGGTACAAGTACAATAATACAATGTTCAATAATACACAACTAAATGTTCACTATTATTACCACTCTATTTTACAAAATATGAAGAATATTAACTACAGACTCGGACCATCACTCCATTCCCTGGCTAGTCTCGGCTACATTCTCATTTCCAGAAGAACAATGAAACACAAAGGAAATAGTGAGCTCAAATAACTCAGTAAAGAATATCATGATTAAGATATTGATGAATAAATTATCAATAGTCTTCAACAGTGATGAGTTCTTGATAGAATACAATAGACAACAAATTTTAGATCAATAACTGCAACAGAATGATAGAATATAATAGATAATAAGTCTTCAACAAATATCTGCAGTGGAATAAACTATCCATTAAAAGAATCATGTAGACTATGATGTATATACTAACTTCTTCTTTTTTTCAAAAAAATCATCATCAACTTTTATTATCTGAAATACCACTGGTCATGATCATGTTAAACAACAGTTCTTCTTTGCCAATGCCAAAGAGAACTTTCACCACGTGTCTTGAAAGACACTCAACAATCATATCGTATTTGTCCTATGTCAAAGACATTCATCAATCATATCATATATGCCCTAGGCCAAAGATATTCATCAATTATATTATCTTTGCACTCAGGCCAAAGATATTCACGACAACTTGATTCATGATGATTAGAATAGATAACAGTGATATAAATGATAAACAAAAGAAATAGAATGATAGGACAAACAATAGAAATTTGAGGTTTATGAAGTTTACTTTGTCTAGAGTTAAATAATGTCCAAATTGTCAACATAATGTGGAGTCAAATTCAAGAATAATATTCAAGATTTCATAGTTGAAAAAATAACTGTTAAAGTTGTGACGCCCCTAAATTCAGGCCTATATAGCCCAAACTTAAGTCATCAAAATACACAACAACTATTATAATACAATACAACGTACAATAATACAGTGCTCAATAATACACAACTAAGTCTTTACTATTATTGTCAAACTATTTTACAATATGTGAAGACTACTACAGCTATCACTCGGACCTTTATTCCATTCCCGACTAGACCCAGCTACTCTCTCATCTCCTGTTGAAGAATAATGGAACAAAAAAGAAAGGGTGAGCTCAAATAGTCCAGTAAAGAATATCATGACTAAGATAATGATTAATAAATTATCAATAGTCTTCAACAATGATTAGTTTTTGATAGAATACAATAGACAATAAATTTTAGATCAACAACTGAAGCAGAATGATAGAATATAATAGACAATAAGTCTTCAACAAATATCTGCAGTGGAATAAGCAATCCATTATAAGAATTTTATAGATTATGATGTCTACTAACTTCTCTTTTTCAAAAAATCACCATTAGCTTTTATTATCTGAAACACCATTGGTCATGATCATGTCAAACAACAGTTCTTCTTTGTCTCAGGCCAAGGAGAACTTTCACCACGTGTCCTAAAAGACAATCAACAATTATATCGTCTTTGCCCCAGGCCAAAGACATTCACCAATCATATCATCTCTGTCACAAGCCACAAATATTCATAATAATATTATCTTTGCACCCAGGCTAAAGATATTCAGAACAACTTGATTCTTCATAATTAGAAAAAAATAGCAGTAATATAAATGATGGACAAAAGAAGGAGAATAATAGGATAAACAATAGATATCGAAAGTTTATAATTTTACTTTGTGTAGATTCAAATAATGACTAAATTGTCAACATGATGTGGAGTCAAATTCAAGAATGATATTCAAGATCCATAGTTCAAAAATAACGATTAAAGTTCAATAGAAAGGATCAGGTAAATAAGAAGGTTCACATGATATGATATTAAATGAAGCGCAAACTATTAATCATTTTTGAAATTTTATCGAACAATACTTACCGTATTAAGTTTAAAAATATAAAAGAAAATGAGATCTCTTACCTTAACATGTGACTAGATACTATTTTTTATGAAATTGATCAACCTATAATTATATATATAATTTAATTAGTAACTACCACATATAAATTTTATGGTGTACACTAACTCGTGTATTAAGAAATCATCAAAAGTCTTTCTATAATATAAATTTGTACAGTGTACCAAATATAATAATTTCAAAATAGTTTTTGAAATAAAATTTCAAAATAAAATATTCTAAATGAAGCTTTTCAAAATAAATATTCTAAAGAAAAAGTCGTATAAAAGAAGATTTGTGAATACCGTGTGAAGTGATTATTTGTGCAAATATTATTTTTTAAGAAAAGACTCACTTGAAAAATTCTTACACTCCTTTTGACTTTACCAAAACTTCAGAGTAGCCTTATAACACTCAAAATATACTCACAATATATCAGTAGGAGAAAAAAATGGTGTGTGTTTAATTACTCAACTGAGCAACCTATTTATAAGAGAACACCTAATTTGAAAACTTCACTCGTTTTAAAAACAAGCGGGTCCCACGGCAGAAAACTTTTAGCAACCCAAATTGGGTTACCCAATTATAACAAAATTATGCTAAGGTGAGTCCCGTGGGAGAATATTAATAAATTGATAGGTCCCACGGAAGAAATTAAATAAGGTTGTGGGACCCGTGGAAGAAATTAAGAAATAAGTTAAATGTTCAATATTTCAATAATTATTCATAGTTATTCACAATTATTCACTAATTATTATTATATTATATTATATACAAAATATCAACTAACAATTAAAGTAATGCTACAACAGAGATAACAATAATTCAAAAATAATGTAAAAATACGTTACAGTGACAATTATTAATTTAATACAGTACATGAGTTATTGTAACAATTATTGGTTTAATAATTTAAAATACAGTGCAATAGCAATTATTGATTTAACAATATAACATACAATGTATTGACAATTATTGATTCAATAATATAAAATAATGTGCACTAACAATTATTGATGAAATACCGTGTGATAGCTACTTTATCAGATCAATAATATGAGACACTGAGCAATACCGCGTACTAATGTGTAATATCGTGTGCTACAATAAAATACCATGAAATACCGTATGCTACTATTATTTTATTGTCGGGTATTTTAAAAGCTAAAAGTGACAGTACCGTTGACTATTTTTATTTAAAAAGGTTACTGCTGTCGTTTTCTATATCCGATATTATTTTATTGTGGTGTCCACCAATTATTGATTATTTCAGCGCCATCGTACAAATCGAATATTTTCCGACAAATCGAATATTCTCTGACATTTCAAATATTTTTTGACATAATAAAACTTACACATAATATCTTTAACTTTTAACTTTTATTAATGTAACACCTTAATATAAGAAGAAAAATTAAATTTTATTCAATAAAAGTTGAAGTCTTACAAAAGTTCAATAGAAAGGTTCAGGTAAATAGAAAGATTCAGGTAAATAGAAAGATTCAAGTAAAATGATATTGGATGAAGCACAAACTATTAAGGAAATTATAATTATTTCAGGAATTTTACCGAAAAATACTTATCACAGTAAGTTTAAGAGTATGAAAGAAAATGATATATCTTATCTTAACACGTGAGATATTGTTTTCTATGAAATTGATTAACTTGAAAAATTCTTCTACTCCTTTTGGCTTTACCAACACTCAGAGTAATCTTACTATATTCACAATATATTAGTTGGAGAATTTTGTGTTTTTGGTGTGGTTTCATTGCTAAATTGAGCAACTTATTTATAGGATGATGGAGCATACAAAATTTGACAAAGTATGATGGAGGAGCACACCTTGTTAGACAAAAGAAATAATTCGGGTGTGCAGTAGGTGGCACACCGATTTTGAAAAAAAGAAAGGACATGTCGATTGCAATTTGAAATTCATTCACGCATCTTTCTGAAAAAAATTCCATAAAAAACAAACTTATTATAATATAGTATAATAAAACAAATAACTTTATATATTATATTCTTATAAAATAAATAACTTTATATATTATATTCTAATAAAGCAAATAACTTTATTATAATAAAAAAATGAATTTATATTATATCAGATAATTTTATTTCCTTTTCATATGACTCAGCTTCTCCTACCAAAATTATTTAAAAGTTTGTGTTGTTTTATAATATTCAAAATATCAACCAATAAATGGAATACAATAATTTAAGTCATGTTACAACAGTGATAACAATAATTTAAAAATAATGTAAGACTACGTTACTGTGACAATTATTAGTTTTAATACAGTGCATGAGCTACTGTAATAATTATTGGTTTAATAATGTGAAATGTTGTGTAATAACAATTATTAATTCAATAATGTCAAGTACTATGTAACAACAATTATTAATGAATAATGTGCAATAGTCATTTTATCAGCTCAATAATATGAAACACTGTGCAATACCATGCACTATTGTGTAATATTATGTGCTACTATAAAATATCGCATGCTATAGTAAAATACGATGAAATACCATATGTTATTATTTTTTTATCACCAGATATTTTAACAGCTAAAAGTGATAGTACCGTTGACCATTTTTATTTAAAAAGGTTAACGTTGTCGTTTTTTATATTCGGCAACATTTCGTTGTGGGGTCCACTAATCATTGGTTATTACGGCGCCGTTGTACAAATCGAATATTTCCCGATAATTCGAATATTGCCCAACAAATCAAATATTTTTTGGCATAAAATAATTTGCATATAACATCCTTAACTTTTAAAATATAACACCTTAGTGTTTCATAATAATATATAAATAAAAAATAAATTTTATTTAATAAAAATTGGAGTCTTACATAAATGATATTATTTTTTTGGGACGAAAGATGTAATTAAGATATTTAATAATATATTTTTTTGGGACGAAAACGGAGCACCGGAGATTTCAGCGCCCTACCTTTTCCCCCAAATTACCAAATTAGGTATATATATATATAAAATGATAGAACTTAAAAACATATTTTTTTTAGCATGATGATACTCAATTATGATAAAATAATGATATGTTAAAAAATTTATGTCATTTTATAATTAAAAATATTATTTTTTAATAAAAAAATATAAATATATTTTTTATTTTGGAATATATCAAAAATAAAGACAACTCTCCACAGAAAGATAATAAATTAAAATTAATTAACAAATGTATGAGAAAGTATCCCACAAAAAATAGCCATATACATTGAACGTGGATAGTTTTAAATTTATTTCTTTTTATCATATATTTCATGAAATGCCCGCTTCCTTTTTATTTTACATCATGTCCTAGTTTATTTTTGTTTTGTTTTTATTTTTCTTTTATAAAACCACCAAAGCATCATTAATAATAAATTTAATTTATTGGTAGAAACATGATAATAATAAATTTAATTGTGTCATCTATACCATCATTAATAAAATGAGACTCTTACTTTGAAGGAAATAAAGTAAATTACAAATGAGTCTTATTGTGAAACAAGAGGGAATAATTAACAACAACATGAGTGTCATTCCTTGACAATATATTTATATGCTTTTTATCATGAATTATTTTATGATGTCCCTCTTTCTCTTTGTATTGGTAAGTTATAATAAGGAGAAGACTCACTTTTCCTTTCTTTATGTTCAAATTAATGATACGTTTGGATTGTATGAATGAAAATGGGAAAAAAAATGACTCATCTTTATAAAATAAAATAAAAATTATAATTAGTTGTTCTATTGAAATAGAATGAACAATTCATTTTCCATCAAATTTGTAAAATTATCCTTTGATAGAGAGTATATAATTACTCATTTCAGCTAGGAATAGAATGAATCATTCTATTCACCATTCAATTCCCTTCTCTATTCCATTCATTCACCAATTTAATTCCTCTAATCCAAACGCAGCATAAATAAGTGAAATGACTAGAATGTGAATTATGTAGGACTTTCCTTCTCAACTCCCAAGTTACAAAAGAACAAATAAATTTATAACCTATTAGCAAGGAGAGTTGCTCATTTCCAAACTTATTTTTTCGTACTTGCAATCACAATTATACACATTGAGATTGAAAATTATACTTGGTAACATATTTAGATACGTGTACTGCTGAGATTATAAGTATGAAAAAAATAAGTCTGAACTTAACAATCTCATTAGCAAGTGAAATGAATTTAATGTGTCATGACTTCATCTTCCTTATTCTATACATTTAGGATAGAAAGAAAAAGAAATATATATAAAAATAAAAATAAGACCATCTTAATGCACATAAATTCAATTATCGACAGTAGTACTACCAGTATAGGAGGGTAATATAGGTATTTGCAAATTAGTTAGTTAGTTAGGCTCTCTCCCTCTTTCATATATATATATATATATATATATATATATATATATATATATATATATATATACAGAGGACCGATTCATTGACAACGTTATAAAAAAAAATATCCTTACAACAGATCTCAGCTGTCTATGCTGAGATTTAATAGTTAAAATGATCCTCGTCCGTAGCTTAGTTTCTAGGATATCGCAGTTTAATACTACAAACGGTATTAAATATTCATTATACCCCAAACATTTAATTAATACACTCACCGTCCGCAGTTTAATAATACAGACGCATTAATTAAAAAAATTACCGTCTGCAGTATTAAACTACGAACGGGATAATTAATTTTTTTTACCTTCTACAATATTAAACTGTGGACGAGATCTATCTTTGAGGAGGATGTAAGACATTTGGGAGAAAAATTGTTGAAGAATTTTTGTAAAAAAACAGCAAAATCGAAACTACCCAGATCGGTACTGTCAAAATGAGATGACATCCAAAATAATTGCTATGAATTAGGACGAACACCCTTTTATAATTAAGGCTATAAATTTTATATTTCTCCTCGTTGCAGATTCATGTTAGTAAAAATAAGAATATGTAAGAAGAAATGAAAATTTTAATAACCTTAATTATAACTACCTAGATAGTCACTATCAAAATAAATAATTGCTATGAACAATAAACAGTAAACGATGAATGGAATGGATGGGAATTGAAGAACATGGACAACATTGATGCCCATAAAGAATAGTTATTTCTTTTGAGTATTGGAGAGAAGTAAACAACCACCAATCTTATTTATAGTTGACTGGATTACTCAGATTCAAAGAGCCGAGATAAATTTTCTTGTCATTAATGGGGAAACGATTGCTATCTTAATATAATCGCTTGAAATTCCTCAGGTTGACTGCAACAAAAAAAATTTAAAACCCAACGTCCGCAGTATTAAACTGCGGATGGAGGGAATGCAAGAAGTCATAGCACAGTCCTTAAAACGACGTCGTGCAAAATTTGAAATTTTAAAAGTTAAGCATCCGCAGACCATAAACGACGTTGTTATGGACGATGTTGTTTTATTTTCCTGTTCGTAGTATTAAAATGTGAATGGAGATAAGATTGAGAGACATAGGGTAGTCACTAAACGACGTCGTTTTGATGTTGTCATTTTATTTTTTCGTCCTCAATTTAATACTGTGAACGTTATTCGATTGAAATTCCATAAGTAACTATAAAAAATTAGACAACGTCCGTAATTTAGTTATGCGGACGGATGTAATTATGCAAAGTATACCGTGTTATATTAAATCAGTGTCCGCAATATTAAACTGCGGACGGAGGATTACTAAGGCTAAAAATTTTCTTTTTCTCCTGCATATTCTCGTTGCATATTCATGTTATCTGGGATAAATGAGAAACATGTAAAGCAAGACAAATTGAATGATATATATCAATTGTTTAGCCACGTTTTTTTCTCATCTGCCCAGATCACATGAATCAGTAAGAATAAGAATACGCAAGAAGAAAAAGAAAATTTAATAGCCTTAAGTCGAACAACCCAGATCGCTATTGTGAAAATGAGATGATATCCAAAATGATTGCTATGAATAATGACGAATGCAGTTTTATAATTAAGGCTATAAATGTTCTATTTCTCCTGCGTATTCTCGTTGCAGATTCATGTTAGTAAGAATACGAATACGTAAGAAGAAATAGAATATTTAATAGCCTTAATTATAAATATCCAGATCACTACTGTGAAAATGAAATGAGATCCAAAATGATTGCTATGCACAATGACGAACGCGATTTTATAATTAAACTACCGTCTGTAATTTGAGACTTGTATCAAAACGGCTTTGTTTCAACATGTAAGACCTAATATTCACCGCTCGCAGTTTAATACTGCGGACGGTATATTCCCAAATAGGAAGCTGGGGTTATTTTGGACATTTAACATCGTCTGCAGTATTAAACCGCGGTATCCTGAAAACTAAATTGCAGACGATGACCATTTTAACTATTAGAACTCAGTATAGACGACTGAGATTTGTTATAAGAATGAATTATTTTTTACAACGTTTTTAATGGATCGATCCCTGTATATACTTCATTTGTAATTGAATTCGTTGTTAAGTAATAAGATTCTCTTCTCATTTTATAAATGTATCATGGTATCAGAGCTATTGCAAGCTCTTTCTTGGGGTTTCCCATATCTTCCATTTTAGATCTACAAGTCCATTTTCCCGCAAATTTCTTGTTCTTCTATGCAAATTATTTATTAAAGTTTTATTCATCTTTCTCAATCAATCGTTTTCCCTTTTCAATTCATCTTATCTGCGGTTAATTTTACATCTTTGTGAGGTGTTTTTTTGTTGAATTTCTCTAAATTCTTCACATGACATTCATCAATGGTCTCGTATGCTATTGCTGCATCTGGTACAAATCAAACTATTGTTGGACCATCCCTATTTTCTTCAGAGCTCAAATCATCCTGGTATGGTTTTGGTTACTTGGCTACTTACAGAACACAATTATAACCGGTGAAAACAAGCAATGATTGTTGCTCCCTCAGCCAGATATAAGCTAGGGATGGTGGATGGTTCTCTCCCAAAGTTTCCAGCCGTTTCCCCATATCTAAATCAGTAGATCCGATGCAATGATATGGTAATTTCCTGGCTCCTTAACTTTGTTTCAGCTGAAATTCGAAACAGTATTGTGCATCTCCTTGTGCATCTTCCTACTTCGCTCATATATCAGTTCAGTCACTAGAATATGAGAGGCAATAATGACCCTCCCCAGCTAATTCATGGTTAACAGAAGACCTACTATATTAGAAAGTAGAAACATATGACTAGCTCAGTACCAAAACTAGGAACCCCTGCACAGGAACCATGGCTAAGCTATAACAATCGATATTTCATTAATTTCTGAAGTATAACAGAAAACTTAAAACTTCAGAACAAAAGATACAAGAGTTTGAATAAACAAAGTCACTTGGTTCTTTAAGTTAAAGATGTGCCAATGCATGCTCAGGTTTGTGACTGTATTCATAATCAAGATGAACAAATGCACGTTCTATCTGAGGCAACTGCTCAAGCTTCTCCTGCAAGGATTCTCCAATGTCATGAGCTTCCTGCAAGGGCATGTCAGCTGGCAGAACAATGTCAACCTCGACAAAGTAATGAGATCCAAATGTGTAGGCCCGAACGGTGTCAATGTGCTTTATGGCTTTGTGGTGGTTCCAACAGAGGTATGTGAGCTTCTGTAAGTATTCTGGTGAAGCGGATCTTCCAACTAGGGAGTTCACATTCTCCAAGACTGTTAGCGACCACGTACGGATGGTGTACAAGGCCAGCTGCAGTTAGCAGAAGCCTAGAGTTTAGGTACATATTCAGATTTATAAAATTACATGCAAAAGAGAGAGTATTCTGCAACACATTTATCCACAACCATAACATAAGATAACTGTTTTGGATTCCACTGAAAATTTTCAATTAATGCCAGTTTTCAAGTGAAATACAGTGTTAACAGTTGAAAGCACTTCCCCAAACATATTCACTGGGAAAAAATAGATAGTGATTGATTGTTTGCCACTAATACAAGAACCTTGTTGTTGACCCTGAATTTCACATTGAATCATTAACAGACATTATTAACTTGGGAGAGAAACTATGCATATAAAATATCATTGTCAATGCAAGTACATTACAAACACACATGCACACGTGCGTGCACGAACACGCGCACAGAGAGAGAGAGAGAGAGAGAGAGAGAGAGAGAGCAGATGACTTACAATAATAGCTCCAACAGGATCCATCCAGTCACTAATATAATTAGCTAGTAGTACAGCAACTAGGCCAATGATGTTGGTTATAACATCAAAAAAGTGATCTTGGGCATAAGCTTTAACAATCTCATTGGCGAATGAGCGACAATATACACACAGCACAAGTTTTACCAATGTCACAGAGAGCATGATGCCAACAACCCATTGTTCTTGCTCCTTGCTCAAGCTGAAGCTTGATTCCTAGAAAATTTCATAGTGGCTATTTTTAGATAATATAAATAATTTAACTCTCTATACAAAATGAAACATTGATGCTAAATCTAAAGTGAAATGTTCACTTACATCAGATGCTAATGTGCGCACTGACTCCAAGATTATCTGCAGTCCCAGAGTTGCCATGACTGAGGCGAAAACAAGGATACCCTGCATATCATTTTTAAAGTTTAGGATTTGCTTGTCTGTTTTAGGTGATTTGAAGTTCCTATATACAACTGAGCACTAGTAAAAACTATAATTTGAATTTTCATGGACTTAACATTCCTTATGTAAGGGCATCGAGCAATAAATCATGTTTAAGTAGGTGCAGAATTCATGATTCAATTAGAAAATAACTAAAATGTACAACGCATTCCAAATAGAATTATTTGTAGTTCCCTGAACATTAACATGGAGATCAATTACAAATAAACGAGGGAAAGAATGATACTGTTATACTACATTACAGGGAGAGACAAAAGCCATTTAAAAGTCACCTTTTTAAGCAATTAAATACTGTTTAAGATTAATCCTCCATCAATTTATAAAGCCCTCATCCGTACATGTTGAGAAGAATGCAAGTCAATTTGGTTGTCCCCTAAATCCAAATGGAACCATCTTACATTTAGTAGCGTATTTTGATATGTATACTCCAATTTTGAATAGACTCATTTAGAAAATGACATCTAAGACTATGAATCACGCCATTCCATGAAAATCTAAAGATGAAGAACTAGAAACAAAATGGCGTAAACTATTACAATTCTTAGTGATGCATATTCAAAGGAGAAGTTCACATATGATAATACCATATAAAAGTAAATGTTCCTTAAAAATTGAGGGGGCAAAAATGTACTCCCTCCGTCCCACAAAAAAATGCCCAGTATATAAGTGCCTCACAGAGGCTTCCTTCTTTTTGGGGATTTAGTCATAGTAGTCCCCCTCATATTCTTTTTGGGGAATTAATCCATTCTCTTCAGGGCAGCTAGAATGATGGTGGTAATCCCCCTAGAACCAAGCTGGGTGAGTGAAGGGCGAAAGAGTGGGCATTGAGCCCTACTATGGAGGGTGGCTTGCAAGTATCAGGGTAAAGACCCTCTTGTAACTTGTAAGGGCCTGGGGGTTGCCCTCAAACCTTAGAAAGGCTTTGTCTCACGGCAGCTACTTACCATTGCCAATCACCACAAGACAGTCCCTTAGCGAGAGGCATTGTCAAGCTCCTAGCCAGCTTGGGAGAGGGTGCATGTAGCTCATTTGACCATGTGGCATATGGAGTATACCACACCTACACTTTGGAATTTTAAAGATAGGTTATGAAAACTACTTTCTCCCCGTAAAATCTGCCAATTGATATGCAAGTGTTCACTTAAACCTTCTAAAACATCAATCATTATCCTACATTGAATTTATTGATGCAAGTCAAAATCGAGTAAATATTAAGCTTTGAAAATAATAACAAACATACTACCAAGTGAAAACTACATAGTTTGACTGAACCTATATATAAGATATTTACTGTGTCAAGTAAATGTTAATTCTCGAATACATAAAAAGTCTTCAATCTACCCTGCCTCTGGGAGAATGAATAAATCCAGCTACTTAAGCAAACAAATGTTAGGGAGTGGCATATGCAATCAGATTAATATTAGATAATCACCCAAAAAAAGTTACTCCAAAAGTTTTTCTCTTTACCTATTAAAATCAGTATCATAACACGCAGTTTGTTTGACAAGGCAAGGCTACATGTGATGTTAAGTAGATTATAAAATGAACTGCATGCAAGTAAAATTCATTTTGAGAAACTGATAGTGTACTTTGAAAAGTAAGTTTGTCCAGAAGTACTAACCAATGGCTGCATACGTTTCTTTCCAATAGGATATTGATAGGGATTCCGTGACTGCATGGAGAATGCCGTAAACCAGAGGATAAATCCTGACAGAAGATCAAGAAGCGAGTCCAATGTTGAAGCGATAATGGCCAATGAACCACTCCTGACCGATGCGTAAACTTTAGCAGCAAAAAGGATCATATTAGCAAAATTAGATATTCTAATGGCAGTTGTCTCACTTCTAGCCAAACTTTCCCTCTCTTCCTGCACCCAAAAGAATTAACATCCAAGTCTTAATTCTTTTCCTATTTCTACTTCTTTAAAATCTGCAAAGTACTCTAGCTTGATCCTACAGAGAACATGGTGCATGAAGACTGTTTAACAAACCTTTGACATTCCTGGTATAAAACCACGCTCTGCTAATGCATCCATTTCATTGAAGCCCTCCAACATTTCTACCTGCTGTTGATAATACTCGGCCACATTATCTTCTGGACCTGGAAACATAAAACAAAATGATAGAAATGTAATTCAAGCGATCTCTATATAACTGATACATTAAATTAAGCTTTTATGGTTGCATGTCAGCACTCCCAAATGTTGTATCAAGAAGGTAATACCATTATATAAAAAGCCAGTGACTACACAGAAAAGCTTGCAGATATAGCAGTAAACGAATAAATAGTTACTCGTGCATTCATACTGTCATGTCCAAGTTAATCTAGTGTCAGATGTATAGACATCAATTCAAGATGCACACAATACTAACTTCTTGAAATACTCAGAAACATAATGGAGCATCAAATTTGATGACCACAACCTGTCCACTTGATTGAAACATGAGAATGATGCAATTAAATAAATCTTTTTGGTGTAATTTCTAAGTAAATCAACAAATTTTCTTGCTCAATGAAGAAGCTCATTACTTTACAATATGTCTTCTGACAAGAAAATTCACAAACAACCCCAAGTCATATCCATAAATTCACAAACAAGCCCAAATCATATCCATTGTTTACGTAATATAAGGATTGTCTCGTACATGTAGCAGGCCATGAATGAGAAAAGATACGGAAAGGCAGTGGGCCACATGATCTAAACATTGTGTGTTGGTACCTTTCTTTAGATACATGATTAAAATGCATTGAGGTGTTTTAAAATGTAGGCCAATTTTTCTGTACAAAATAATTGATCCCATAAAATGCACAAGTTCAATGTTTAAAGTTTTCTTATTTGGAAACTACCATGTGTAAATTAATTATGGAATTAGAGCATCGTGTATTAAGTTAACCTGCTGATGCTTGCTATGGTCCCTCATTTTTAACTTGAGAGGCTATCTCAATAGATTTGTATTTAAGGCTGTTCAAACTTCATGTTGCCAAAATATAATTAGAGGAAATTTCATTAAAATGCCTTTGATTGGCAACGGAAGTATTACCATATTTTTAAACGTTCCGACGAACATGGACTTTGCTCTTTTTACACCTATTGTGAGGTAAGCTCACACAAACACAACCAAATCATGGAAAATCATGAATCTGGAGCTCCTTGCCACAACCCATCTTGCTGCTCCTAAATATTTACTACATATATAGTATACACACAACAACCCATATTGATACAATGCCTACTTTATAATCAAGCAGTGTTCCTTCAAATTTATCAGCCGAAGCACACCAGCCAAAAGATATAAACCAAAAAAGACGAAGCCTTTTTTGATCACTAATTAAAATCACAGCAAACAAGTGATTCATCCAAGAAAATCGGAATTAACTGAAACAATTACTTGTCATCCACAGATCCACTTATAGACACAATTGATGAACAAAATGTATTCCAATACGTTCTTAAAATAGAACTGTCCCTAAACTAACAAAAAAAACAAAATGAGTCTAAACAAAGTGATTTTGAAATAATCATTTCAACGACAACAATAATTTAACTTAATTTAGTCAACACAGAATATATTAGCTGCTAATTCAGGATAATAATAATAAAAAAAACTAAACAAATTGAAGAATCAAACCAAAGACGACGACCTAACCAGACCGAGTACGTATACGTTACAGTAGAGACTAGAGAGAGAATATTGACGGGGGGGGGGGGGGGGGGGGGGGGGGTGGAATACCTAAAACCCCGAGACAATCCTGGAGGCCACGAGGAGGCTTCTCCTTGTGCTCAGTAGATAACTGAAATCCGTCAAAGTTCAACCGCCACGAGTGTTCTCCATTATTTCTGATTTCCCTCACCAGAAATTCCTCCTCTCCGCAGCGGTGATCACCGCCGATTTCCACCGGTTCCACCATTTGCAGTTACTCCGACGTAGTTATAGAGAGAGCAAAAAAACCTAGTTCGAGAGAGTAGGGAGCACAAAATCAGTAAAGTTCATATACAATCCACTATACATATATATAGGTCGGTAGTTTAATGAAAAACAAAGCGCATTACGGGTATAGAATCCTGAAGAGAGATTTTGTTGTGGTTGCAGAAGGCGGAATTTTTCGAACCAGGTAAAATAAGTCGTCACACTATGTCACTATCCACTTGAAAACCTTGCGCTACGCGCCTCAGTAGTAACACCCGCCGACAGTTCCACGTGTCGGTTTTTTGTGGTGAAGATTACGCGTGGAGTAGACGCTCTGAAAAGTGGGACGTGCTCAGAGGGATCAAGAGCGACACTTACGTAAGTAATGGGTAAGGATATCTTTGAGGACACGTGGGGGGATTTCTTGACGTTGATCTGGTGAGAATATTATGATCCATAGACGCAATTGTTGTAACGGGTCCCACCTCTTTCTTTTTCATGGGAGGAAAGCTATCCGGACTCGGTGCTATTATTGTGTCCCGTTTCATTTGTGTCACGTAATCTCTTTTTTCCATTTATGTGAATTTATTTAAGTTGTTGTGTGCTGTCTTTTCTGTGTGGTGCTTGATTTTTTATGAGAATTTTTATTGAAAATTCTAATTTCTGGCTGACATTAATTTATTAATATTATAATTGCGATTGTAAACTTAATTACAAGGATTTATTTTACTCTCATAATTTTGTGCAACATAATCCCTTTTTTTGCTAATTACATTATTATAAACTTTTATAATTTTAATTAATCATATGTTATGAACTAATAAATGTACGAACATGATATAGGGGACAAGGTAGGGAAATCAACGGTCAAAGTATGCACATTTTTAAATATTTGCTACACATTTAAAATTAGACTCCACGCCCTGTTAAGTCCGATTATGTGCCACTCACTGCACCATTGGCCGGCCCCCCTCATCTGATTTCCCTATGCGAGACAGCGAGAGCATTCGGATTACCATCACAAATTCAATTTTTTTTGAATATTATGTTATCTTATTAGTATTATCATACGATTCCAATAAATTAATAATTTATTATATTATTTTTTAAAATATATATAAAATAAAAGTATATTCTTAATATCATATTTTATATTAAAAAAAATCTTTTTTATCAAATAGAGGGACCGATAAACTATTGTTATTAGAAACTCATATTTTTAGCTCAGGTGGAGCAATGATTATTTTTCCTCCTAATAATATATATATATATACACACACACACACACACACATACATACATGTGTCTGTGTGTATCTATATATTCTTTTTATTTCATTCTATCATACAATGTTCAATTCATTCTAAATTATTTAATTATTATTAACTTTTAAAAGTCAATTTAAGATATTTTTTAATTTAAAATTAAAACGACTCATTAAAATTTATGAAAGAATAAAATTTACAATTTACAGTGAGTAATCTTTTTTAGATAATTATAATATTTTTCATTATATTGATTAAAATTAAAAAAATCTATGTCAATTTTGAGTTTATATTAATCGTTCACGTAATTACAATTTTTTATATTAAAATTTGTCAAAAAATTAAAACATTTATGAGCTTTAAAATACGAAAATATGATTTTTTAAATGTTTTAGATATATCAATTATATCATAATTTTTTTTATTAAACATTAAGTTTCAAACATATTTTCTATGTTATCAGCTCTTCTCAGGTATATTTAACCAGTCACGATTTTTCTTTTAATTTTATTAAACAACCCTTTATAAATAAGATAAATTAAACATTATATTACTTTTTAGAAAGTAATTACATAAAAAATACATCTTAAAAGTATTTATAAAAAAAATACTTTTTTAAAATATATTTATAAAATTAGTATATTCTTATCCCTTTAATTTAGTTGGATGATTTTAAAATTTAAATTTTAAAAAATCAATCGCGTAAATCAATGCATCTCATCTCTCTCTTTCTGTACCAGGAAACAAAAACACTACATCTCATCTCTGTGCATGTCATCTCAGTCGTAAATCTGGTTTAGTACCGAAGATACCTGAATAGTATGGATTCATCATAGATGATGATGATGAGGTACACATTATAGTGGATGATGATTCAGTTACATACGACGAGGCACGAGTATTAGATACTCAAGAGAAATGACTGCTGATCATAAAATCCGAAATGGGTCTTTGGAGAAAGACTAAAGCAGATGGCTAGGTGTAGACCTATAAGACCTGACTAGTGGTAAAAGATTTCAAATAAGGTTAATGAGTTGACTATAATGAAACTTTTCACTAGTGAAAATGCATATATCAATTTGGATTTTACTTGTAGTTGTAGCTTATTATACAAAAGGATGTATGTATAATACAATCAAGAGGATTTGTCTCCATATAGATGGAGTAAATCAAGTATGTAAGTTACAACGATTCAATTATGGATTGAAACAAGTTTCTCGAAAATGGAACATCCGTTTTGATTAGACAATCAAAGGAGTTTGATTTTATCAAAGCCGATGATGAAACAAGTGTGTACAAAGGTTAGTGGGAGCACTGTGACATTCCTAGTATTATATGGTGATATAAAACTAATAAGGAATAACATACCGATGCTACAATCAATAAAGATGTGGTTGTCTAAACACTTCTCCATGAAGGATTTGGGAGAAACATCCTATATTTTAAAGATCTATAGAAATAGATCTAAAAGGATGTTTGGCTTATCCCAAGGAACGTACATTGATTCTATGCTAAAGAAGTTTAGCATAAAAGATTACAAGAAAGGGCTCATGCCGATGGGTTCTGGAATACATCTCTCGAAGAAGCAGGCCCCAAAGATACCTGAAGAGAGAGACCGTATAAGTAAGACTCCTTATGCCTCAGCAATAGGATCTATCATATACGGTATGATATGTACTTAACTTGATATTGCTTATGCATGATAAGCAATTATCAGTTCATTTATGGAGAAGAATATTAGAAAAGAGTTTCTACGCGCCGTTAGTAGAACACCCGCCGACAGTTCCACGTGTCGGTTTTTTGTGGTGAAGATTACGCGTGGAGTAGACGCTCTGAAAAGTGGGACGTGCTCAGAGGGATCAAGAGCGACACTTACGTAAGTAATGGGTAAGGATATCTTTGAGGACACGTGGGGGGATTTCTTGACGTTGATCTGGTGAGAATATTATGATCCATAGACGCAATTGTTGTAACGGGTCCCACCTCTTTCTTTTTCATGGGAGGAAAGCTATCCGGACTCGGTGCTATTATTGTGTCCCGTTTCATTTGTGTCACGTAATCTCTTTTTTCCATTTATGTGAATTTATTTAAGTTGTTGTGTGCTGTCTTTTCTGTGTGGTGCTTGGTTTTTTATGAGAATTTTTATTGAAAATTCTAATTTCTGGCTGACATTAATTTATTAATATTATAATTGCGATTGTAAACTTAATTACAAGGATTTATTTTACTCTCATAATTTTGTGCAACATAATCCCTTTTTTTGCTAATTACATTATTATAAACTTTTATAATTTTAATGAATCATATGTTATGAACTAATAAATGTACGAACATGATATAGGGGACACGGTAGGGAAGTGAACGGTCAAAGTATGCACATTTTTAAATATTGGCTACACATTTAAAATTAGACTCCACGCCCTGTTAAGTCCGATTATGTGCCACTCACTGCACCATTGGCCGGCCCCCCTCATCTGATTTCCCTATGCGAGACAGCGAGAGCATTCGGATTACCATCACAAATTCAATTTTTTTTTAATATTATGTTATCTTATTAGTATTATCATACGATACCAATAAATTAATAATTTATTATATTATTTTTTAAAATATATATAAAATAAAAGTATATTCTTAATATCATATTTTATATTAAAAAAAATCTTTTTTATCAAATAGAGTGATTGATAAACTATCGTTATTAGAATCTCATATTTTTAGTTCAGGTGGAGCAATGATTATTTTTCCTCCTAATAATATATATATATATATATACACACACACACATACATACATGTGTCTGTGTGTATCTATATATTCTTTTTATTTTATTTTATCATACAATGTTCAATTCATTCTAAATTATTTAATTATTATTAACTTTTAAAAGTCAATTTAAGATATTTTTTAATTCAAAATTAAAAAGACTCATTAAAATTTATGAAAGAATAAAACTTACAATTTACAGTGAGTAATCTTTTTTACATAATTATAATATTTTTCATTATATTGATTAAAATTAAAAAATTCTATGTCAATTTTGAGTTTATATTAATCGTTCACGTAATTACAATTTTTTATATTAAAATTTGTCAAAAAATTAAAACATTTATGAGCTTTAAAATACGAAAATATGATTTTTTAAATATTTTAGATATATCAATTATATCATAATTTTTTTTATTAACCATTAAGTTTCAAACATATTTTCTATGTTATCAGCTCTTCTCAGGTATATTTAACCAGTCACGATTTTTCTTTTAATTTTATTAAACAACCCTTTATAAATAAGATAAATTACACATTATAGTACTTTTTAGAAAGTAATTACAGAAAAAATACATATTAAAAGTATTTATAAAAATAATACTTTTTAAAAATATATTTATAAAATTAGTATATTCTTATCCTTTTAATTTAGTTGGATGATTTTAAAATTTAAATTTTAAAAAATCAATCGCGTAAATCAATGCATCTCATCTCTCTCTTTCTGTACCAGGAAACAAAAACACTACATCTCATCTCTGTGCATGTCATTTCTCCCCCCTCCCTCGCCCGCCTCCTCCCGCCTCCCTCCCCCTCCAGCTTTCTCTCTCCTCCCTCCTCCCCCCTCCCCCCTCCCCCGTCTGCCTCCTCTCACCTCCCTCCCCCTCCAGCTTTTTCGCCTCCTTCCCCCTCCAGCTTTCTCTCTCATCCCTCCATCCCTATCTGCCCCATCTCCCCCCTCCCCCGCCTGTCTCCTCCCACCTCCCTTCCCCTCCAGCTTTCTCTCCTCCCTCCCCCGTCTGCCCCCTCTCCCGCCTACCTCCTCCCTCCCCTGCCTGCCTCCCCTCCCCCGCCTCCAGCTTTCTCCCTCCCCCTCCCCCTCCCTTATCCCTCTCCCGCATATATTTTTTTTTTAATACAGTAATCATTTTTTTTATATTCCAGTTAGTAACCAAACCTTTATACGAAGGTAACCATTTTAGTTTTTGTGTCTAACCAAATAGTGATAAAAAAAATTCAATACAGTAAACATTTTTTTTATATTTCAGTTGGTATCCAAATCTTTATACAAAGGTAACCATTTTAGTTTTTGTGTTTAACCAAATATTCATAAAAAAAAATTCAATACAGTAACCATTTTTTTTATATTCCAGTTGGTAACTAAACCTTCATACAAAGGTAAATCTAAGTAACCAAACACTGTTATGGAGGTAACCAAACACTAGTATGAAGGTAACCAATTTCTGAATGTGTAGTAACTAGTTTTGGTTACCTTTGTATTAAAGGTCAGTTACCTCTATATTAAGGTTTGATTACCTTTGTATTAAGAGTTGGTTACCTTTATATTAAAGTTTGGTTACCTTTGTATTAAAGGTTGGTTACCTCTGTATTAAAGGTTGGTTACCTTTATATTAAAGTTTAGTTACCTTTGTATTTAAGGTTGGTTACCTTTTGTATTAAGATTTGGTTACCTTTTGTATTAAAGGTTGGTTGCCTCTATTAAGGTTTGGTTACCTTACTACTATGAGCAAAAACCTACTATGTTAGATTTTTTAGCCACCAACAAGTGTAATGATTGAAAATGATCAATTTGTTGGGCATCTCACGGAGCAGCTACATTCATGTATATCCTCTAATATTATATATTTTCCCTTTTTATTCCCTTTTTGTTTCTCCATTGATGAACATGGCCAAGCTATTCTCCAATGACGGAAACAAATCAACAACAAAGAAGCATAAATCTGAAAAAGAAGAAGAATTTGAGTTCGTGGTGGACGGTGAGAGATGGCAATTCCAAATTTTCTTCCTCTGCCATTTCTTCTCCTCTCCATTCGTGAACTGCTTATCAGAATGATAGTTTTTTTATTTTTATTGTGTATTGTGGATTTTGCTTTGGTAACTACCGCATATAGCAGTTAATTATCCTTGATTTAAGGAATTCCTTATTTGTAGGAAACTGAATGATTTAATAAATTTATCTTGTTGTAGTCTTTTTGTAATTATTTTATATTTGTTTTATTTTTGTAATTACTTTTTAATTGTTGTATATTAATGTTAAGGTCCCTTATAAATATTCAACAGTTCAGATCTATATGTTTTCAAATAGAGGCACCTGCTCAAGCCCAAGTTCAATTTTTGGGTCATAAATTTCGAACTCAATTTTGGCCAGTCTGTACTTAGGATATTAATCGTGGTTCGTGAAAACTGTATATTGGGCGGGAAATGAAAAACTAAAGCAATTCACATTTTAGATGATTGACCATTCGGCTCATTTCGACAAACAATAATAGTAGCTATGTAATAAGGAAAATTAAACTTATGTAATATAATAAAAGTAGGAGTTTATATTCCAAAATTTTTACAATTACGACTTACATTTTAATAGGATTTTAAAGTTGACATAACATATTACATATATGATTAAAAAAATTATTAATAATAATTATGCACGTAATTGATAATTAAAAAATCGATACAAAAAATTACAAGATATATCGGTGCGATTCATTTTCCAAAAAATTCGTATAACCATTACATATTTTTGCTTAATATGTTTGGGTCGGAGAGATGGCAACAAAGCCAGTATTTCTCCTTTAGTTGTACAGGCTATATATATCTGCAAGTTTGAATAAATTTCGGTCTTTTGGAGATTATTTTCTTAAAAAAATAAATAGAAAGAAAGTATTTTCTCTACTAATAAAATAAAAAGAGGACAGTATCCAATATCAAAGTTTTGGGCAAATACCCAATTAGTTTTTCGTAATCAGAGTGCTAAAGATCACGACGCTTCCTTAAAGACCTCATTAATTGACTGTCATATGCTTAACTAGAAATTTAAAAATCTTAATCTCAAATGGTGTCCAATTTACTGCATTGAATATGAATGATAACCTAAATAGGTAGGGCATGTGAGTTGTGAAGTAGATGCAGTTTGATATTGTGGGGAAAAAAGTTAATTATTAGTTTAATATTATTGTTGAAAAATTATGTTAGACAATAAACAATTCTATACATAAATTGTTTATTAAGGATTAAATAATTGTGTATTCTATAACTTAGAATCAAGAACTTCTTGAAACACAAAATGATTGGTACAATCACGCACTAGTTACACAAGTACAATTTTTAATAATACCGATTTTGGATTGAAATGCTATTGACAGCTATATCATATTTTGCAGATACTTCAAGGCATTATTTACCAATAGATGTAATTAAGCATGTTATTGAATCCATGTCATATGCTAAACTGGTAAGACATGTTATTCAAGTCCTCAATTTCATTTATGAATCCACATCTAATGCAACGATAAGAATTGTTTTCAGTAGAATGTCCTTCATTGGCACATCATAGATGAGGAGTCATTTCCTCTTGAAGTACCTACACATCCAAATTTGTGGAAAGGGGCATATTCAAAGTGGGAGCGCTACACTGTTGAGGACGCTTACGAAATAGTGAAGTAAGATCTCTGTTTATTAATCAACCCTTATATTACTTATGAGGTTGAAAAGCTTTTCAGGCTAAACTGTTTTTTCCGAATATGGTCACCTTATATTATTTATAAGATGACTACATTTTCGTTTGTATGTAAATCCAGGCCTTTTATTTTATTATTTTATATATATTTAAAAAAAACTGAAATGATTTTAGTGTTAAACTCATCAAATCCAATAAATTGTTCAGTTTCCGTAACGGTTGCAGTTTATATGTGTTAAATTAATGTCCCAGCTACTAAAGGAATACTTTTAACTGCATAAATATGTAGTATAATCAGAAGACAAATTGATGCATCTTTTGCACTGAAAATTAGGTTTAGTCCGTACTTATAGTTTTGGTGTTAATTTTGCACTTCAATGGTTCTTCCCCCACCCCCCCTTCCATATGCAATATACTAATAGTGTACTGCCTATCAAACAAATATGCTGATCGTGTATTTTCTGTTTCATGTCCTCTTGATATGTTATTACATGAAGCTTTGCCAAAGCAAGAGGTACGTTATAACTTCGGAATTTGTTCTAAGTTGTTTATAACCAGTTGTCAAAAGATTTGTTATAGGACCTAATGAGGCCCTGAAATTCTACGCCTCACAATGTTCATGCCCTTTTAACAAAATCAGTATTGAAAGAATGTTACATGTTGTGGCTTGTAGAAAAAGCTTTCTGTTTTTTTCTCAATAGTAATAAGGTTGTGCTTTTCTGATCATCTGTACAAGTTTTGCTATCCTTTGAGTTTCGGATTGCAAGTTGCAACCTTTTGTTTTGACAATATCATCATTTACCACAGGTATAAATGTAATGGGAGAAATAGATGTTCCTGGTCATGCAGAGTCATGGTAAAACACTCTTAGACTGCAAGTTTGAACTTTCTATATTACAAGGTTATTTGTTATTCAGGCTTATCCCCATCCTCCCTTGTATTTGAATGCTTAAAATAATTTTTTTTATTGGGAAGTAAATGTGCATTTCAGAACTCTCTGATAAACCTTTTCCAATCTATGAATTTCTTTACTTACCATTGAAAAAAAAAAGCTTTCCTGAAGAACAGAATTTCAAATAATCATTTGTAATCATGCATCCTTAAACTCCGAAAATCCACGTATAATTTGTATACTATGTCTGTGTATATACCTTTGGGCTGAGGGGGATGGCATTAGTTTATTTTTCTTTGCTCAAAAGTTGATAACCATATAGACATGCTCACTTCCCATAGAGAGTACTTGGGCAATTCATGCTGTGCTGTCCAGAAACTTAACCATGCATAAATGATGTTTAGGTTTCATTGAAAAATATTTGTGCAGATAACCGCTGTGGTTGTGTATTTGTTGCATATACATCACATTAAATATCATCCTTAGTTTTCTGAAATTGGAACCCCTGGTCTTCATTCTCCCGATGCAAATATAAATTTTGAGAAGTTTTTGATGATATAATAATCATAATTATTTATTACGCCAAATGGGATTGGAGGTCATTATTCAAGTAACAAATTTCAATCTTTGATATGCTTTCCATGCAGGGGTGCCGGATATCCCAATCTCTGGCCTTCACCTACTTGTAGAGAACCCCTGGACGTTTCCAAAAACTTTACTTTTGATGTTATTTCTGGCATTTTGACAGGTTAAAGTTCATCAATATGTTCCCTGTCTGTGGTTGGATTTTTGGTTGCATATGCTTTTTCCAGATATTAACTTCTACCTCCATGTGTTGTCATAGCTTCTTTGAACTATTTATGCCTGCATAAATTTTTATGTGACATTCTCGTCAAGTAAATCCACCATGTTGCTAAGAGCTTCAATTTTGAGTTCATGTTACCATCTTCTTATCCAGCTTACTTTCATGGTCCATAGATAAAACAATGGACTAATGTATGGATATCATATGCATACATGCCGATGGTTTTTTGAAATAATTACAAAATATTAAGAAAACAAAGGAATATGTTTAAAGCCAAAATTGAAATCTTAAAAGAGAACAGTACTGGGTGTGCCTTACTAGTGATATTTGGAAGGCAGTCTTCTGCTGTATAGAATTAATACCTGGAGTATTTAACAGTAATTTCTTGCTGACCTTGAGGCAAAGTATAGATGCACGTCCTAAAGGCCATGCTGCTCGATTACTGATATTTTGTGGTGAGAACATGCTGTTAGTTAACTGTGTTATCTTGTTTAGGTCTACAACTTATTTTAGCATGCCAACATGATCTTTTTCCTAAAAATAACTTGCCAAGAACATAGGTGTCAGATTGTTACAACAGCTTCAAGCCCTCAAATTTTCAATAATCTTATTAAGATAATATTCTTTATTAAAATTATTAGTAGAATTAAGATGATTAATATAATAATTTTCCAAAATATTATTATTACAATCTAAAATATTAAACAAATTAACTAAATAATTTACAGACATAAAACATCCAAACTAGTACAAACAGGATTAAATATATAAAAACTAAATCACATATACAATCACAATAAAGATACATAAATAAGAAAAATTAAGAAAACTTACATGGGGAGTCCATGGAAGTTGCAGGGCTAAAACACACCGAAGAATATACAAAAACTTTTCAAACTTTTATTGATCAAAGTATTTTACAGAGAGGGACTGAAAGAAAACTTAAAGGAAAAGCGTACCTACAACTGATCCTTGGCTACGCTTATATACAACTGAAAAGGAAAATGAAAACGTAAGCAATGATGCAATATGCTGCATAATTGCCTCGACAGAAATAAAGAAAAAGTTACAACTTTAATAATTATACAACTTTAATAATTACGACTTTAATAAAAGCAATACTTTATTAAAGTCTGCCGACAACTGCTTTATGAAAAGCAGGTTCTTCACGCGTTTCTAACTTTACGCATCATCCATTTTATCTTTATCCTTTTCTTTGGAAGGATTATCAACCTCCTTTATTATTCTAGCGGTGCTGTCATTTACCACTTTTCTGAGTCCTTTGAGGAATTCCACTTGCTTTTCCATCAGCATAATTCTTTGAGAATAATCTGTCTGGGAATCAATATCTGGAAATTCTTCAGTGTTTAAAATATTCTGAACATTTTCAGAAAATTCTTCAGGAGATATTTCTTCTTGAGATTCTGATTTAGTGTCAGAATCAGAAGCCACAGTTCTTGATTGCATTGAGATATCATCCTTATCATCATCACTGTCAGATAGTGTAGTCAATTCTAACAGCTTTTGTTGAATTTCTGCCCGAGACGCATTAGGATATTTCCTTTTCAAAGATTCCTTTAAGGACTTGATGGGATCAATTATTTCCTCTTTTTCTTTAGCCTTTGAGGCTTTCTTTTGCATATTCTCATAGTGTTGAATATGATCAACAGCCAGGTGCAAAATATCTGAATATTCAAACTTATTCCACCATTTGTATTTAAACTGGCGGATTAAAGTGGGAAGACCATAATTAAATTTTTCTTGAAATTTTGTACCAAACTGCCAACCCCAAATCCATGGAATTTGGTAATTCAAAAAGAATTTAAACAAGGGATATTGGAAATTTATAAAATGTTTTCCTTGAAATTGAGGATATAACTCAACAAATTTTAAGAAAACAGGATATAAATCCTTTGGCAGAATTTCTGGTTCTGGGCCTATTCGTTGCCACCAATTATAGGACCAATTTGGTAATTCAGTATTACCGAATTCTGAGCTAAATCTAAGGAACCAAGTATGTTTCCTCATTGGATTTTCATAATAAAAACAATTGTACCATGCATCTTTATAATCCCAATAAGTATAACCTTGATGGGGATAATTAGTCATTTGTCTAGTCCTATTAGGATCTAGACCCCAATCAGTTGGAGAAAGCATTTTTTTGAAATAAGCTTTAGAAAAGCTATAAGGAGCATGTTTATTTGCAGTGTCACCACCACGATAAAAGTGCTCAAAATCCACAGATTGAGTTTCACTCAAAATATTTTCATAAAATAATCGTATATTTTGAGAACCTTTTAAAGGGTAATTAACGTTTGGTTCAAAGTATCTAGAGGCAACATAGTTAGGATCTTTAAACCATTTAAAAGAATTATGCTGATGGAAAAGCAAGTGGAATTCCTCAAAGGACTCAGAAAAGTGGTAAATGACAGCACCGCCAGAATAATAAAGGAGGTTGATAATCCTTCCAAAGAAAAGGATAAAGATAAAATGGATGATGCGTAAAGTTAGAAACGCGTGAAGAATCTGCTTTTCATAAAGCAGTTGTCGGCAGACTTTAATAAAGTATTGCTTTTATTAAAGTCGTAATTATTAAAGTTGTATAATTATTAAAGTTGTAACTTTTTCTTTATTTCTGTCGAGGCAATTATGCAGCATATTGCATCATTGCTTACGTTTTCATTTTCCTTTTCAGTTGTATATAAGCGTAGCCAAGGATCAGTTGTAGGTACGCTTTTCCTTTAAGTTTTCTTTCAGTCCCTCTTTGTAAAATACTTTGATCAATAAAAGTTTGAAAAGTTTTTGTATATTCTTCGGTGTGTTTTAGCCCTGCAACTTCCATGGACTCCCCATGTAAGTTTTCTTAATTTTTCTTATTTATGTATCTTTATTGTGATTGTATATGTGATTTAGTTTTTATATATTTAATCCTGTTTGTACTAGTTTGGATGTTTTATGTCTGTAAATTATTTAGTTAATTTGTTTAATATTTTAGATTGTAATAATAATATTTTGGAAAATTATTATATTAATCATCTTAATTCTACTAATAATTTTAATAAAGAATATTATCTTAATAAGATTATTGAAACTGAAAATCTAATAGACTCTGTGAATTCTGAAATTTATAATCAGATCGTCCAGCTAGTGCTTATTCCTGGTTTTCAACCGTTAACACCACTTCACAAAATTGTGAAATGCGGATATTATCCATTTCCTCTTTTTGAAGGGCATCCTTCATAGTTAAGATGGGTTTACCTCTTGATGTAGAGGCACCACGTGTGGTATAACCACCTCTTCCTCCTCTTTTAGAGGAGACTGTTTTCCCTGTAAGAATTCACGGGTTAAATAATCAGGGAGAGAATTTAATTCTCCTTTAATATATTCAATATGAAAGTCAAATATAGCTAATAAAGATTGCCATCTTGCAAATTGTTGTTTAGCAACTAAGTTTTTAACATCTTTTTCAAGAACTTCCTTGATAGCAGAACAGTCAATTCTGAGAATAAATTCTTGATTTAATAAATCTTCTTGAAATTTAAATAAACATTTAATTACAGCTAACATTTCTTTTTTAATAGTAGAATACTTACTCTGAGTAAGATTCCAATGACCAGAATGATATCTAACTAATTCTTCTTTATTTTTGTGAGGATTTAATTGTTTTAATATTCCTCCATATCCTAAATTAGAGGCATCAGTTTCTACAATTTTCTTCCAATCAAAATGAGGTAAACAAAGACATGGAATAGATTTAACTTTTAATTTTATCTTTTTTACAGCATCAGTATGACCCTTATGCCAAGCAGGGGGATTTTTAGTTAATCTTTCATACAAAATCTTTGTATCTTTAGCAAGATCTTTATAAAATTCAGCAATATAATTTAGACTACCAAGAAATCTTTGTAACATTTGTTTATCCTTTATTTCATTAGGAAAGTTTTTAGCAAAAGCAATAGATCTATCGATAGGAATTATTGTTCCTTGATGAATATTATGACCAAGAAATCTTATTCTTGTTTGAAATAAACTCATTTTTGAAGCAGAAACTACTAATCCATTTTTCTTAGCAATATTTAAGAAGATATTTAAATGTTTAAAATGTTGATCAATATTATCAGAGAATATTAAAATATCATCAATATAAACAATACAGAAACTAGAATATGAATAAAATATATCATTCATAATTTTCTGAAATTCAGAAGGAGCATTTTTTAAACCAAAAGGCATAACATTCCACTCATACTGCCCAAAAGGAACTGTAAAAGCAGTTTTATATCTATCTTTAGGATCAATTTGAATTTGCCAAAATCCTGATTTTAAATCAAATTTAGAAAAGATATTAGTATTAGCCAATCTGTTTAACAAATCTTTTTTATTAGGAATAGGGTACCTAATCCATTTTAAAACTTTATTTAAAGGTTTATAATTTATTACAAGTCTGGGTATTCCTCTTTCAATTTCTGAATGTTTCATAACATAGAAAGCAAAACAACTCCAAGGAGATGAACTAGGACTTATTAAGCCTTTTTTCAGTAAAGTATCAATTTCTGTTTTACAATAATCTAAAGTTTTCTTATCCATCTGAGATGGTCTAGCTTTAGTAGGTATAAAATCTTCAGAAAAATCTTCCTTATAAGGTAATTTAATCATATGAGTAAGTTGCATGTGAATTTGTGTGCACATGTTGGCATGCACAAGTAGGTCAAGTACATGAACAAGTAATATATATGTAAAAAGGGGGTCCAGAATAGGGCCTGGGGGAGGGGGAACCTATTTGTGTTCCCTGGCACCATGATACATGAGCTTCCTCTTTAAGACATGTACAATAAGAAAATTCTGGTAGCTGAGGACATCATCTGTCAGGCCCAAAGGGGTAAATTGGGCATATGTGATAGTTATATTCTAGAATTTATAGTTGCATGTAAGCACATGGGGGGTTAGTTATCATGTGAGTGAAGGATAGAGATAGTGGTGTAGGTTAGGAGAGTTATTTTCCAGCATTTGTTAACTATAAATGTGTAAAAGGAGGAGTATTCCCCAAGTTTTGATGTTATGAATTGTGTGAATGAAATGAAGAGAAGTTTTTAAGCTTTCTCCTTATTTTTCTATCTCCTCTTTCTATATCTCACGAACTCAGTGAGAAACACTGAGTTCCTGTCCTTCCTCCGTTTTCTCTCGGGTTTCTCTCTTCTATCTATTTCTATCTCTGTTTCTCTCCTAAATTCTGGTTAGGCTACAACAAGGGCCTGACATCATCCATCTTTCACCTTGATATGTAAACTTTCTTTCAGTTTGTTCTATAATATGGATGCAAACTTGGCCTTCTTGTTATCTGGAATATTAAAGAGGTTGGAAATTAGATTTTACTTTTTTGAAGAATTCTGTCTTTTCAGGTGATTTATATTCATAGTCAAGCTTACCTTGAACTGAAAGAAAGTATTTTTCTTATTGAAGTATTGTCTTTTAAATTTTTTGCTTTGAGTTAACCCTAACTTAGATGTAGAAGTCAAGGATCAAGAGAATGTGGTTGAGATCTGCAGCTAAGTATCCATTTGCCATAGCAGTTAGCACCAACAAAATTATTTCAACATGGGGACTGTTCTTTGATGAATCATTTATAACTTTAAATCGGCCTTTGATAATAATTGACTACTGTTCTGCATCTGAGTCTTACACATAAGATATGTCAGTCTAATAGACGTATCATTATTCTTACATCATGGAATTCTTGATTAGTGTACAAGTGTTTAACACACTTTAGAGTTCCTAAATGGCTAAGCTGATAAATTTTAGTTCGTTTCCTCGTATCATTTTCTTTCCTTTTGATTCTATTTTGCAGACATTCAGTCAGTTGTGTGCTTTTGATTATGGAACTAAAACTGTTCAAGTATACACGGCGCCGTGGTACATCTTAGACAAACCGAAGTTTGTATATCGTGGGCTTATGTTTGGTAGGCAATAATTCTTCTATTGATTGGAAAATTAAATTTGATAGTTTTGTTATAATTTTGGATTGAAATGCTATTGACAGCTATATCATATTTTGCAGATACTTCAAGGCATTATTTACCAATAGATGTAATTAAGCATGTTATTGAATCCATGTCATATGCTAAACTGGTAAGACATGTTATTCAAATCCTCAATTTCATTTATGAATCCACATCTAATTCAACGATAAGAATTGTTTTCAGTAGAATGTCCTTCATTGGCACATCATAGATGAGGAGTCATTTCCTCTTGAAGTACCTACACATCCAAATTTGTGGAAAGGGGCATATTCAAAGTGGGAGCGCTACACTGTTGAGGACGCTTACGAAATAGTGAAGTAAGATCTCTGTTTATTAATCAACCCTTATATTACTTATGAGGTTGAAAAGCTTTTCAGGCTAAACTGTTTTTTCCGAATATGGTCACCTTATATTATTTATAAGATGACTACATTTTCGTTTGTATGTAAATCCAGGCCTTTTATTTTATTATTTTATATATATTTAAAAAAAACTGAAATGATTTTAGTGTTAAACTCATCAAATCCAATAAATTGTTCAGTTTCCGTAACGGTTGCAGTTTATATGTGTTAAATTAATGTCCCAGCTACTAAAGGAATACTTTTAACTGCATAAATATGTAGTATAATCAGAAGACAAATTGATGCATCTTTTGCACTGAAAATTAGGTTTAGTCCATACTTATAGTTTTGGTGTTAATTTTGCACTTCAATGGTTCTTCCCCCGCCCCCCCTTCCATATGCAATATACTAATAGTGTACTGCCTATCAAACAAATATGCTGATCGTGTATTTTCTGTTTCATGTCCTCTTGATATGTTATTACATGAAGCTTTGCCAAAGCAAGAGGTACGTTATAACTTCGGAATTTGTTCTAAGTTGTTTATAACCAGTTGTCAAAAGATTTGTTATAGGACCTAATGAGGCCCTGAAATTCTACGCCTCACAATGTTCATGCCCTTTTAACAAAATCAGTATTGAAAGAATGTTACATGTTGTGGCTTGTAGAAAAAGCTTTCTGTTTTTTTCTCAATAGTAATAAGGTTGTGCTTTTCTGATCATCTGTACAAGTTTTGCTATCCTTTGAGTTTCGGATTGCAAGTTGCAACCTTTTGTTTTGACAATATCATCATTTACCACAGGTATAAATGTAATGGGAGAAATAGATGTTCCTGGTCATGCAGAATCATGGTAAAACACTCTTAGACTGCAAGTTTGAACTTTCTATATTACAAGGTTATTTGTTATTCAGGCTTATCCCCATCCTCCCTTGTATTTGAATGCTTAAAATAATTTTTTTTATTGGGAAGTAAATGTGCATTTCAGAACTCTCTGATAAACCTTTTCCAATCTATGAATTTCTTTACTTACCATTGAAAAAAAAAAGCTTTCCTGAAGAACAGAATTTCAAATAATCATTTGTAATCATGCATCCTTAAACTCCGAAAATCCACGTATAATTTGTATACTATGTCTGTGTATATACCTTTGGGCTGAGGGGGATGGCATTAGTTTATTTTTCTTTGCTCAAAAGTTGATAACCATATAGACATGCTCACTTCCCATAGAGAGTACTTGGGCAATTCATGCTGTGCTGTCCAGAAACTTAACCATGCATAAATGATGTTTAGGTTTCATTGAAAAATATTTGTGCAGATAACCGCTGTGGTTGTGTATTTGTTGCATATACATCACATTAAATATCATCCTTAGTTTTCTGAAATTGGAACCCCTGGTCTTCATTCTCCCGATGCAAATATAAATTTTGAGAAGTTTTTGATGATATAATAATCATAATTATTTATTACGCCAAATGGGATTGGAGGTCATTATTCAAGTAACAAATTTCAATCTTTGATATGCTTTCCATGCAGGGGTGCCGGATATCCCAATCTCTGGCCTTCACCTACTTGTAGAGAACCCCTGGACGTTTCCAAAAACTTTACTTTTGATGTTATTTCTGGCATTTTGACAGGTTAAAGTTCATCAATATGTTCCCTGTCTGTGGTTGGATTTTTGGTTGCATATGCTTTTTCCAGATATTAACTTCTACCTCCATGTGTTGTCATAGCTTCTTTGAACTATTTATGCCTGCATAAATTTTTATGTGACATTCTCGTCAAGTAAATCCACCATGTTGCTAAGAGCTTCAATTTTGAGTTCATGTTACCATCTTCTTATCCAGCTTACTTTCATGGTCCATAGATAAAACAATGGACTAATGTATGGATATCATATGCATACATGCCGATGGTTTTTTGAAATAATTACAAAATATTAAGAAAACAAAGGAATATGTTTAAAGCCAAAATTGAAATCTTAAAAGAGAACAGTACTGGGTGTGCCTTACTAGTGATATTTGGAAGGCAGTCTTCTGCTGTATAGAATTAATACCTGGAGTATTTAACAGTAATTTCTTGCTGACCTTGAGGCAAAGTATAGATGCACGTCCTAAAGGCCATGCTGCTCGATTACTGATATTTTGTGGTGAGAACATGCTGTTAGTTAACTGTGTTATCTTGTTTAGGTCTACAACTTATTTTAGCATGCCAACATGATCTTTTTCCTAAAAATAACTTGCCAAGAACATAGGTGTCAGATTGTTACAACAGCTTCAAGCCCTCAAATTTTCAATCATCTTTGTGAAGCTATAGTCTAGAGTAACTCTAATTATTACTTGTGAAGCATATTAATGATTTCATCCATAAACCTTAGAAGTTAGAACTGAAAGAGCCATTGTTTACAAAAGCTTCCTATATTTTTGAGTGGTACTGGAATGCTCTTTCTTCTTCTCCTTTAAATTTCCTTATTTGCAGATATGAGAAAAATTTTCCCGTTCGAGCTCTTTCACTTGGGTGGGGATGAAGTTAATACAGGTTGGCACCAGTTCTTTCATATGGAGGAATAACTTCTTCAATTTTAAGTCTTTCTTCTCCATTCTAATTTACTCATTCTTAAAAAGGAAAGACAATACGATAGTGATCCTATCTGCAAGCTATCATGAATGGACTATAACTAATACAAAGACATAAACTTGCATATGCCTTGGAAAATGATATGAATCATTCAAAAATTTAAATATGAATTCATAGCATATTAGTGCAGCTATTTCAATATTTTATTTCTCTTTCTGCATTTCTGCAGTATGTCATGCTTCTCTTGCTATAACTTTAACCAGTCCTTTCCTAGCATGATTTATTAGGAGCTTATAAATGTTTTTCTCTGCATTAGCTAAAAATATCATGTTAAAGGAAAGAGCTTTCTGGCAGTAGATTGCATTACCACTGACATGCCTTTCAAGATATGGCGGGGTCATTGATTTCTGCTATTCACTGCAACTCCTTTTTGAATTCAAATCAATATTAATTATCTTATTTCTTTCTTTTAAGACCAAAGTATATGAAACTGCAAAGATCTATTCCTGATTGAAGTTTGTCTTTCAAAGAGAAAATAGACAAGGTTTTTTGACAAAATATATTAAGTGTATTGAATGTATAATGATCTTGAAGACTACTTAATACTATTATCTTTTTGAGGTGAAGCATTTTTTCATCATATTTTCAGATCATAGCTTTCACTTGTTTCACAAAAAATGGTCATCTCTGACATCTCTATCATTCTAAATGTTTCAGATAAACAACAGCTGTATCATCAAATATACAACTGAATCAATTATGACAAAGCATTTGTAAAATATACAGCTTGTTAAATGTTAATAATATACTCTCGCTTAGTTTCTGAATGATGTTATTTTAATTTAAATACTTGAGAGTCCCTCTTTTTCATTGGATAATGCTACAAGCTTACAACTCTCAGTTAACGTTGTATCCTACTTGTGATTTATATTGTTTCAAACTGGTCTACTAATTTGCAGATTGTTGGATCTCTACACCACACGTGAAGCAATGGTACACCCTTTTTACCTTTTGTAGTGAATCACACTCCATACTTGTATAAAAATCAATGCTTTTATTGATATATACAGGCAGGTGATTATTGAACTTAGTAATCAGAAGTGGGCTACTTCTATTAGGTTTAGGACGTGGTAAAAGTTTCATATAAAACCTTTTGTTTTTTCTTGCCCTTCCTTTTGGTTAGGATGAAAAGATCCCGAGAAAGCCATCTGTTTCTAGAATGGCTAGGCAAACATTTGTGACTTGAGTACTCGTTCATATATGAAATTATACGGGATTGACCTCTGATGTATAAGAAACTGTTATGATATTAGGAGAGCCCATCCCCACAAGCTAGTTGTTAAGAAGAGAGCCCAAGACCATATCAACCCACTCAAAGTTTACCATACAACTGATGTTGGACTAGCCCCTATAAGCTAGTAATGGGATCAAAACAAGCCACCACGCTTCCATATCGACGTCCACAACTGCTCCACTCTAGTGACACTTGCCCATCGTATACCTACCAGTATGTTAATCTAGCATCTAGGTAGCCCTTTCCATTACAAGGGTTCCATTCGAGTGATACAGGCCCGCCATACACCTACTAGTATTTCAATCTAACCTCTAGATAGCCCTTTCCATGTAAAAGGTAGTCCACGATTCGCATTTAGAAGGTAGTCCATGAATCGCATTGCTCTGATACCACTTGTTATGAACTTATGATCTTAGGAGAGCCCAAAAGTTAGCTTTCAGGGAGGGAAAGTTCAAGACCATATCAACTCACAAGAAGTTTCCCATATAACCGATGTGGACTAGCCCCATAAGCTAGTTATGGGATCATAACATAAACTTACTTACAAAATGAGGAAGAAATTGGATGCCTCATCTCTTCTCTAAATTTTTTGATGTCAATTGGATCAGGGTGTTTACCTTATTTCATCGGTATGTTTCTTTGGGAGTTTGTCAGCATACCGTACGGCTGTAGCCCAAAATCACACAAAATTGGGCACGAAAGGTATCATCACTCAGAAGGTCCTTCAAAGTGAACCCTACCAAGCAAGGGGGCATACCACGAGGACTCATCATTCCAGTACGTCTAGCTTCGTGCCACAGCCACAGGCAGTTAGAAATTGCTAGTGGGAATGAGTATTTGGTTTGGTGGTTGAAGTTGAGGTTTTGCTGCAGTGTGATCTCTACACGTGGCATGGTCTTTGGTCTTTGGTCTTCCTATGCCTAAGAGAGCTGTGTGGTCTTGCAGGACTAATGTTGGGTGCCCACAACTGACTTAGACAGTCACCATTCAGGGGTTACAACATTAAGATATGTATGTGCATGCCTGCAGAACTAGATGATAGCCACTTCAGCTAAAGTATTATATCACGCGAGGAGTTAATGTTGCCCTCAGCATCTATTTCTGTAATTAGATAGTTACTACCATTTTGTACAAACATTTTGAGAAATGCCATTCGGCATGTAACTTCAATGTTGGTACAAAGAGCTCTCCATCAGTACTTTCCGATCAAGTACTTGGAACTTTTTTGTTCTGCGTGACTGCTGATCTCTAGCATCAACTGAAACATCCATCTTTTCTTTCTTCTTTGTTTATAGTTCCTTCTATAGTTAGTAGTCTACTGGTTCTCAACCTTGTGTTAGATACTTGTCTAACACACATCCTACAGTTTGATTTCTACTTTTGCTTCAACCGATAATATTATCCCATGAAAGAATAAAAAAAACAAAAAAAATGCTTTCTTGATATGTGATGTTCAGTTTAGGTATTTTCCTCAAACTTTTTCAAAGTAATAAATTGTAACCATATAGGGATGGATTCCCAATGGTTTTGAAGAATATGAAAACAATATTTCTTTGTAGCCGTTGTTGCCAGGGTTTTATGTATTACCTATATTAAAAACTTAAAAAGATGTGAGGTTCTTCTATACATTCTCTTTCAACTTGAGTGTCATAATGAGCCCCATTCGCCTTCAGGAAGACAGACTTAAAGTCTGTATGCTACTAAGTATGTTGGAATTTTCTATCTTAAAGTTTTAACTGATAATAATATGGAGGAAAGTAAGCCTTCATTATTATTTTTTTCCTTTTGTGGGGGAGTGGCTCTTTGCAATTTGAAATACAAAATGAAATTAGTAGCTCACTCTCTGATTATATAAATATCAATCAATTTTATAATGAAAGCTGAAGATTAGATTACTTTTTAAACAATGTAGTAAATTCTCTTATCATGGTCTGTATCTGGGGAAATTGTGATCACCTGTTATTCAAGGTCTTTGTGAGCATAGTATCTTTAACTCTTGTGCTGTAAAAAACTTTTTACTATTTCCAGTCGACTACAGTCTCTACCCTATAATGACCTTTGAGGCTTTGACTGAGATCAAAATTATTATTTATGTTTAATTTTAGACATTCTATATGCAGGCTTCAAGAGCACAACATGACTGCTAAAGAAGCATATCAATATTTTGTACTCCGAGCTCAAGAAATAGCAATATCAAAAGATTGGACCCCTGTCAACTGGTATGTGTTAATTTATACCAAAATAATATTCATTATTGAGATCAGATTGGTGTGCTTTATATTACCTGTAAAACAGATCTCCCTGGAAATTCCGTTTCTCTCATCCCGGCTTCTGACTTGTAAAGATTCTAGAAAAAATGAAGGACAGTGATATATAAACACCCTAAATTGATAATTGCACACCTTTATATATCAAAGAGACTATATTATCCTTAATTAATGAGAAGCCAATTAACATATTTATCACTGATCCATTTTAATTGATTTTTTTAAATAGTTTAAAATATCTAAAAGTTATTTATTTACTATTTTTTTTCTTTCTATTTTCTTTGAATTTTAATTTTTTGTAAATTGATTTCATGTCCAAAATAAAATCTTTTGAATTAGACGGGCCAATAAACTATATAAAGGATAATTACTTTAATAAGATAGCAAATTAAATTATATATCATGTCTTAAAATATATGAACATGAAAGTTTACCGCTTATAAGTCTTTTTTTTCTCCTTAATATGTTACGTGTTTTAATCTTTAATTCAAAATTTTAACATATTATAGAATAAAATATCTCAATTCAAAAAGTGTACACATTATATCTTATAAATATGGTGTATAACAAAATTAAGGCAAAAACAGATAAATAGTAAATGGTTACGTGATTTTATGTATAGTAAGGGTAATATAGTCTCTTTAATACATTTGGGTGTGCAACTATCACTCTAGGGTGTGCATATATCAGTACCCAAAATTTAAAATCTGATTGTGCATAGTGGAATTTAAAAAATTGAGGTTATATTATAATAAATGCAGTTATCATGTGATAACAATTTACTCTTTTCAAAGTTAATGGTAAACAAAGGATATCTTGTGGGCATGCACTTCTGATCGTGTTGTTATGTACATTTGAACTTTCCCAATATCTTATTATGTACATATGCCAATGTGACATATGGAATTTTCTCATCTTAGGGAAGAAACCTTCAACACATTTGCAGATAAACTCAATCCTCGGACCGTGGTACATAACTGGTGAGTTTTAATAGGATGTCTGCCTGCAGTTTTGTTATGGTATTGAGTCAGATGTTCTGGGTCAAGCATGAATAATTCTATTGTTACCTCAGGTTGGGCCCTGGTGTTTGTCCAAAGGCTGTTGCAAAAGGCTTTAAATGCATATATAGCAATCAAGGTGTTTGGTATCTTGACCACTTGGATATTCCTTGGGATGAAGTTTATAATGCTGATCCACTGGAAGGAATAAGTGATGCTTCCGAGCAAGCACTTGTCCTTGGAGGAGAAGTCTGAATGTGGAGTGAGACAGTAGATGCCTCCAATGTTCAGCAAACAATATGGCCTAGAGCTGCAGCCGCTGCAGGTATGCCTATGGTAAAAGAACTGGTGGAGCAAGCTTAAATTTGGAGATTACAGCTCCTAGTATAGTTGTTTTTCAATATTTTAAAGAAAACTAGTTTCTCTCACAATTTCTTGTACATCATACATATTGGTGGGTGGGGCCGGGGGTTGAGGGGGTGGATCACTTGTGAAATTGAAATAGGTATATCTTTATCAAAAGTTGAACTTACAGAATAATTGTCGAGGGTTCAAACATGTCCCTTTTTTTCGTAGGGTTTCATTTTCTTTAGAATATGCTACCACGGCAAGAAATGGATTTTTTTTATAGTACTTGAATTGTCAGGAATGTAATTAGTGAATTAGTATCCTCCCTAAAATCTTAATTTATTCTTCTTTAGGATATGGATTTGTTACTGTTAACTATGAGAGTGTAATAATATACTGAAGTACGGAGAAGAGAAAAAGAGAGAAATTATACTTGTGTTAGTACACAAAACCCGTGCTTGTGTTATTACATCAATGGTTAAGACCTAACAGATGCTGAATAGGATATGGTGTTATCTTCTTCCAAATAGTTTGTGGGCGGAATTGAATCCGCGTCTATCAGCATTTGCAATTTAGTTATAATTCTGGTCCACCCTCAGGAAAGTTGTTGATGCAAATCAACCTTACGGTGTCAAATAAAAGATTTAGATGACCATTTAACTCAAACATTAATTCTTCCATTAGCCGGTACCAATCCATGTGACAACTTACTAAAACATCATTCCTTTTTTTGCTAACTTCCAGTAAATTCTTGCGAGTGATTGTCTTCTTTTCTATTTTTCTTCCTGCATTCCTAGTTTCCTGCATATAGAATGTTTTTTAATTGACCGTTTCACTTCAGGGCAGGGTGTCTTCATACTTATCCCATAGGTTGTTACTGTTCACATGGTCCCTCTTATGGTAATTTTCTCTATATTACATGATACTACTCCCTACGTCTCATTCAGATTTAACACACTCCAGGAAATTAGAGAGATTGGTGTAAAAAGTTAATGGTAAAATGGTAATGTTAGGATAAGTAAAAAATTAAAGTGACGAGAATCTGGGACATCTTAAAAAAGAAAGGGTCTAAATGAGAAGGAGGGAGTACATAAATTGAAATAATGTAATGTTCTTTGAATAATTTGATATATAAACTAGAATAATCATATACTTGCGTTATAAATTTTGGTGTTACCCACCCTTCATTTATTTAAATGTTTAGGCTAAGAAAGGCAAGCCCCAGGAAAGTATAGGCAGGCTGGCTCCCAGCTCCAGAGTGTTCACATACCAACTTTTATGTTAAAATATTAGAAATATTTTTTTTTTATGTTTGCATAAGCAAACTGAAATAGATCCTTATAGGGGATATTGGACTTTTTATTAGTATATGCTGGCTCCCAGCTCCAAGTTGAACTTTTTATCTGACATTTCTAGCAAGATGTTTGAAAGCTTATTGAGTTGAGTTCATTAATGGTTTTATTACCTTCACAACAGTAGAGATATGACTGCATGTTACTTGGTATTCCTCACTTATGGTCCTTCCTATATAGCTTATTTATAATGCTGTTGCTGCTCTTTTCTATTTTACTTGTGTTCTATCCAAATGATATAGAATATGCATGCATGTTTTTGCTTGTGATTTTGAAGTTCCCTTGTCATTTTACATTGGAATCCTTTTCTTCTGTGTGCTTTCACTCATGCTTGTTTACTCTAATTTTTTATTTTTTTTGCTAAATTTTTACTCTAAATTTCACTCCAGAGCGTTTGTGGAGCAACACAGCTAAGGTCACATATTTGGGAAATACTACATCGCCTGTATTATCCAGGTATCAATACTTCAGGTGCCTATTAACTAGGCGAGGTGTTCAAGCTGCTCCAGCTACAAATTACTATGCCCGACGTGCTCCTACCGGTCCGGGGTCATGCTACGATCAATAGTTCATCATCTGTTGTGCTGTTTAAGTACGCCTGAAGTTTCTCACTATATATTACGCGATGTTCAAGGTTTCCAGCTTATGCTTGGTGTATTGGTTGAAAGCCCAGCCCTGCCGTGTCTTTGTGCAAATAATTACACGTGGTAAAATCTGTACTCAGTTGATCCCTTGCATCCATCCGAAAAGGGGATTAAATCGAGTACCCTGCTGGAAACTACAACCTCAAAATGTTGTCTTTTCCGTCATCCTTGTGATTTTGCCATTGTCGTCGTTATTTGTAAGAATGAAGACATTATTTTCCATCATTTGGGCAAATTTAAATGTTTCCGAGCAGTTCTATTTAAAGAACAAGTTGCATTACATTTCATGGTTTTTTTAGTAACTTTACCTAATTCAGTAATTATGAAACTTTCCACCATCTGTAAGGTTCTTTTAATGACTCCTGCTGCGTTTTGACACCTCTATAAAACTTCTGATGACCAAATAGGGTGAAAGAGAAACCCTGAAGAATGACAAGAATATAACCTGAGCACTCTTGTTCAATTTATTGGCTTAATTTGTTAAATATTCCACATAAAAGACTTGCTGCCAATATGAAATCATAGTCCTCATATTCTAATTTAATTATTAAGTTTTTTGTAGCTTGACTGAATTAATTTCTAAAGTAAGCAATCTCTAGACCGTCTCCCACTGATATTAGAAACTGAGACCAAAAAAGAAGTTAAATTAATTATTTTTTTATATTTTTTTTCTTGATGAAAACAACTTGAAATAGTTTAATAATATCGATAATTGCATCGAGGCTGTGAACTCGTTGACTATTTTGACCATCCGAATTTTGCTTACTTGTGTTTCTAGATACAAAATAGGAATCATGGTTTTCAGAATTTGTCAAATAAAATAAAATAAAAATGATGAAAAGTCTGTATTCAAATGAGAAGTTTGAATTAAATTACCAAAGAAATTTCACTCCAAAAAATTCAATTTTTTCTGCAATGATTAGTAATTTTGAATTATGGAGTTTGTGAGAGTGCATCTATTTTGTCTAATTAATTTGCACAAGTTGATTTTTTCAAAAATTTTATCACTTAAAATCCTCTACATTGGAAAAGAAATGGGAAATTTTGATACTTTTAATTGTGATAATGTAAGTAATAGGATATTATTTTCACCAAATTTCTAATTAGAACTTGAGCGGAAGTATAAAAGCCATACTCTAAAATCAATTATAAGTATATAAAAACTTATTCAAATACTTTAAACATCCCTTGTAATTAAACCATATCATAAAATTAAATAAATTTTATATAATAAATAAACGTGACAATTATAACTAACGTAATTATAACCGTAATAAAACATCAATTAAAGTGATTTGATCAGTTCATTTATTTTATTAACAATATTTTTGTTAATTTATCATTTTATAAAAGAAAATTACGTTTATCACAATTCACGACTATAATCGATTGCGACAAGGAAAAGTTTCACAACCACATTTTTCATAAAATATCATTTTACTATTTGGACTTTTTTCCAATTTTTGTATAGTGTTGTTTGATTATTTGAAAAGTTATACATGACTAGCAACAATTGCATCTCGTAATTTTATGTTTAACCTCTTCAATCAAATTAATATGACTTTACAAAAAAAATAAATCAAATGGATATGACAACAACACAAAAAAAATCATATGAAGACAGAGAGAAGCTTGGAAACACAAAAATTAAAGAAATAGAAAAAAAATTGAGATGCAAAGGGTTTATATATTTATTAGCAGGGGAACTTTCACATGACTTCACAAATTGAAGAGAGAGAGAGAGAGGATTTCCCCCATATATAAATCTCCAAACTTGAGTTCCTTCTACTTGAACAGACAGCAAAATACAGAATTGGGGAAATAGGTTTGACTTTCTTCTTCGTTTTCTCTCTTTTTTTATGTAAGTGTAAATCTGGCATCCCTCTCTCTTCCATTTTTACAGGTTTTTTTCTGGTTCAATTTGGATTTTGGATATATATACAAATAACCATAGGAAAATATATAGTTATATGGTTTTCTTTTTCTTAATTGTTGTTGGGTTTGTCTCTATTTTATTGCGAGATCCTAGCTTTGGTCCTTGTGCGTTTATGCCTCGTCTTTTATGATATATCCAATCTCGATTCACAACGATGCTTTATTGTTTTTGCTCTAATTATTCTAACGATTAAGGCTGATTAATTATTCCTTTCGCGGATGAAATTTAGGCACTGAAGACCAGGATATCGCTTCACTAGGTTCTTCAAGTAAGATATGGTTTCTGATTCTTAGCAATTATTTGGTCAGTAGAGGAATTATAGAGTATTAAACGTGATTGTGGTTATTTCATCCATTGGGGTTCTCAATTTATAATGTTGGGGAAGGAGGATGCCGCTGCTGATGGTGATGGCAGTGGTGGTTCTAAAGGGCCTTGCCCAGTTCCTGCTCCCAGGAAAACCTTTTGGCGGTCAGCTTCATGGTCCACCTCGCGCACCATGCTGCCTCCCCTTAACCTTGACAGTGACAAAGATTGTCTAGATCCGAATGATAGTAATGGTGGCAATATGAGGAGGTTTCATGCCCCATTAACCCCTAGATCCCATGCGAATTCTAAGGTTCGGTCGCTTTTGGCCCCATTGCCGCCTCTGGCGATTTCTCGGAGAAGTTTGGATGAGTGGCCTAAAGCTGGGTCTGACGATGTTGGGGAGTGGCCACTTCCTTGCACTCCTGGTGGTAGAGATTTGAACAACGGTGGGGAGAGATTGAAACTTGATTTATCGTCGATTCAAAGCAATCCGGATAAGAATTGTGGGCTTGTGAAAAGAGAAAAGATTGCATTCTTTGATAAGGAGTGTTCAAAGGTTGCGGATCACATTTATCTTGGTGGTGATGTAGTAGCAAGAGACAGGGGCATACTCAAACAGCATGGGATTACACACATTCTTAATTGTGTGGGTTTTGTGTGCCCTGAATATTTCAAAGCAGATTTTGTATATCGAACCTTGTGGTTACAGGACAGCCCCTCAGAAGATATTACTAGCATATTGTATGATGTTTTTGATTACTTTGAAGACGTGAGGGAACAGCAGGGAAGAGTTTTTGTTCATTGTTGTCAAGGGGTGTCTCGGTCAACTTCTTTGGTGATTGCTTATCGTATGTGGAGAGAAGGGCAAAATTTTGATGATGCATTTCAGTACGTGAAGGCAGCTAGAGGTATTGCTGATCCAAATATGGGTTTTGCGTGTCAGTTGTTACAGTGCCAAAAAAGAGTGCACGCATTTCCTCTTAGCCCCAGTTCATTATTGAGAATGTACAGAATTGCTTCTCACTCCCCATACGATCCGCTGCATCTTGTGCCGAAAATGTTAAATTCTCCCACTCCAGCTGCTCTGGATTCTAGAGGTGCATTTATCATACATATACCTTCTGCCATCTATCTTTGGATTGGTAAGAAATGCGATACTATCATGGAAAGAGATGCAAGAGGAGCTGTTTGCCAGATTGTTCGGTACGAGAGATTGCAGGGGCCTATCGTAGCGATAAAGGAAGGGGAAGAACCTTCATATTTTTGGGATGCTTTTTCCAATCTTTTACCTTTGATGGATAAATCTAGCAATGGAGTAAATGCTGTTGAGTCATCAATGAAGATTTTCCCAGGTGAGAGAGAAGTGAAGTCATACAGTGTTGACTTTGAAATTTTCCAAAAAGCAACTGTTGGGGGGTTTGTGCCTCCATTCGCATCATCTGACACTGAACATGAAACACACCTTCCTGCAAGAGAAAGCAATTGGAGTGTCCTAAGACGTAAGTTTGCTTCTGGGAGCATGAAGGAGTTTGCCTCAGCTCCTAAGTTGGCTCTCTCCAGAGTCTACCCAGATTCTGTGATCAAGCCAATAGCTTCCAATTTGAATTCATTGTCATCTCCATCGTCGGCGCCATCTCCATCATCAATATCCTCGTCATCCTCATCCTCATCTTCTTTGTCTTCTTCACCTCTTTATCTCTCGCCAAATTCCTTAACTTCTGATTCAAGCATCAGCTTTAAGTACTTTTCAGATTCCCCAGTGGCGTCTCCTTCAACGGCATCATGTTGTCATTCAGCATCTTCAAATGTACCCTCTTTCTCCAATTTATCCCTTCAGTCCTGCAAACTTTCTCCACAATCCATATCTAAAAGTGCTGACTTTATTGATGTCAATTTTAATGCACGACATTGTTCTCAGGCAGTCTCCTCGCCATCCAAAAAATCTCCACTCTCTATTGCAGAGCGCAGAGGTAGCATGGCGAAGTGTCTCAAGCTGCCAATGCTGATTGATGATTCTAGGGAAAAAGATGCCCCTCTAAGTGATGTTGCTAGTGAATTTGACGGTGTCAGGAGGAAAAACAATAATTGTTCACCATATGAACATAACATAGAAAGTATTTTAGAGCCCAAGGGAGGAGGAGGTTCAATTAGAGAGCCTATGCCTCAAGGAACTTCAGGGAGAGTAAATATTTTCAATTCGTGCAAGGGAGCTGCATTTGACAAGATACCTGATAAACCATTGGGAGCTGAATTTTTGGAAGGGAAGAGCTCAACTGACTTAACTGGAATGGTGGAGAGCGATTCATCTTGTTCTAAGCTAAATCCACTGGTAATATGTAGGTGGCCAAGTTTGGAGAAGATTGTGACATTTGGTGCAGGTGATTTGGACTCCAAAGATATTTTCATTTTTGTTGCTCCATCGTCAGGTTTAGGCAATATAGAGGATAGGGTCCTATATTTTTGGGTAGGAAAATATATCAGTCATGGTAAAAGCAAGATGCTATCAGGGGGAACACAGGAGATTAGTGAGTTAGAAGAGATTAACTGGAATCAAGTTAGTTCTGATGTTCTCACTCAAATGGGCTTGCCTGAGGACACCAGAATTAAGGTACATAGAATCTTCCAACATCTTTGTAATTATGCATTTAAAAAGAATTGTTCTGTGGTATTACAGGTTCCTCTATATTACGGTTTGAAATCTTCTAACTGATGTGTTGATTTTTCAGTGAGATGCAATCTATAAATTTCACCATATCACCTATGGCTAACTATTCTTTTGATACATGATTCTGGGTAAAAAAAATTAAACTAAGTCAGCATTGTGTGTGTATTTGTACATAGACAGAGTATAGTAATTAAGATGAAGTTATATAAAACATGAAAGTGAAGGTAGTAACTAGCTATTATTGGAACAAAATATTTGCTCTATATTGTGGTTCCTCCATAAATATGTGAAGTTATTATCATGCTCCCCATCCCTTGTATGCAGAGAGTGTTATTAATCCGCACCACCTTGTAATCTAACTAAAATGCTAGCAAGTTTAAACTGTAATTTTTACGATTTACTGGTTGTCTGCCTGACGCCTCACCATGTTATCAGTACAACTTTATTTTTTTTGCTTGGACTGTTATAGCAGGCAGTTTGTCTAATTTATGAACTTAATAGTTATTTGCAGAAATAGTTTGGTGAAAAGTTATTTGCTGAAAATGATCTATATGGAACCAAGTTCGTGGAATGAATAAAAGATGATAGTTAGGTCAATAATTTTACCATATATTTAGACAAAATTTACATGCTTTCCTGGTTAGAAGAATTTCTCTGCCTTTCCTCTATATGGTGGTTACAACAGAACCTGGGATGACAACGCGATGGCATCTTTGGTAGATAACTGCTGCAATAGATCATTGGTTATCATCTTCTGAGTGACAGAGTCATTCTTTTAGCTTCACTTTTGTCCTCTGCAGCCGGAGCTTTTGTGGTCTCACAGTTTCAGATCTTCATAGGGAATATTGGGCCACTGTTTTTGTATCTTCTTTGTTAATTCTTTCTTTCTTCCCCTTATTGTTCTGTAGGGTTGACTTTTTGTCCCCCCTCTTTGTATCGTCCTTATTCCTTTAATTAAATTTCTACTGTCTAAATAAGGGGGTATTCCTGATCTTCAGAGTACAGAAGCATTGAAGCACTTTCAGTTTCCATTATTTTCTCCATCTGCATTCTCTCTGTTTGTGTCCAAACTCCAAAATAATTGTTTTCTCGATTAATTTTGTTGTGCGGGCAATATATTTGATCGAATTCTTCCCCAGATATAGTAGAAGTGATTGAGAGTCTGAGGAGAAGCAAATGATAATGTGTGACATGCGAGTGAATCTATGAAATGTGTTACATATCTTTGTGTACTTCGAAATTTTGGTATTTAGTACTTTGACTTTACTTAAAAAGGAATCAGATACTTGTTATTACTTTGATGATAAATCTTTTATTTTAAATACATAATAGGCTCGTTTTAGCTTTACTTATATAGTTATATTTCGGTGCTATGTTGATTTATGATAATTTGTATCGGGTTTATTTCACGTTTGCATTTGATTCATCTTGTGCATGAGTCACTGGTTCTTTGTTGGGTATCCTGGGAAGTACGATGTATTCACTCTATTTGTGCTTCTCTTTTCTATTGGGGGCGTACTGACTGTTCATGTTCAATGATGGATGTGACCAGATTGTGAAGGAAGGTGAAGAACCTGAGGAGTTCCTTGCTTTATTGGGTTCTTTGTAAATTGTAACCGAAAGCGCAGTTGACGGACCATCTGCAGTCTCAATAACTTTCATCTGCCCATTCTTCATCTTTACATATTCTGCTATTGCAACTTTGCCTGGCACTTCAAGGAGCTTTGCCTGACAAAATGAAGGTATTGAATTGTCTATTAGTTACTCAATTATGGAATTCCAGTGAATGGAATTTCGTCATATTATCCCCCTTGCGATTAGCCATTTTACTGGTTGATGGATCATATGATTAATTTATGATTTTTGGTGTTCTTTCTGCTTAACCCAAAATATTTAGAACATAGAAATTTTGTTGTTGTTAAGTCACGAGCGAATTATTTATACCTTGGACATGATGTTCCTGTTTATCCAAGGAAATAGCTGAACCTATTTATACTACTTACTAAGCCCATTGTCGAGTTTAGTATACCTGCTAGTTTTGGTATAACAGCCCGTGTACACTTGGCATTTGAAAAAATAATCAGATGTCACAAATAAAGGAAAATAATCACCCACTTAAAGAAGTTGGTCAGTTACTACCTCCTCCTACTAAGAAATTACTCTATATACTGTCCACGTGCATTGCTGCACCCCTACTAGTAGAGAAGAATATGAGATTTGGTGTCTCAAGACCAGTATTTCTTAGAATTATGATTTTTCAGAAACTGAAATGTCTTCTATTGGCTGTCTTCTTTACATACACCTCTTTGTGCAGTTTGCTTCCTAGTTTGCACCAAAAATAAAGAAAATTTGATACAACATATTTGATATTTGACAAACACCCCTAGGTGGTTAATTTTTTCCCAAGTTACAGTTTATCTTACTTCCGAATTAGATCTTGAAATGGGAAGCTACATCTGCCAGTCACCTGTAATATTGAGAAAAATAATGGATTTGCTGATGTAATTAATTTTTATCAACATTTCCGAGTATTAACAAAAAAAACACATTTCTGAGTATTAACAAAAAAAAAAAAAAACATTTCCGAGTATTAACAATATGATTTGGCCTCTGGTTGCTTGCATGCATTTGCCTTTTTTGATTCTTTCCACTTTGTTAAGCATGAAGAGATGGTTATTCTGTTGTTAAACTTGTTATTGGCTGTCAATTTTATTTAGTTCAATCCCCTTCCCCTTTAAAAAAAAATAATGAAATGAAGAAAAAAAAAATCAATTTTCTTATATTTGGTTGGTTCTGCATATGCTTTGTTGCAGGAGGAAGCTTTGCAAGTTCTCAGCGGTGTTGCTGAATAACCTGTGGTGTACATATCCTCGATGCATTTGTCATGTACTACTAACAGAGCGAAATTGCACATCTTCTATGACTGGAAACAGGCTATTCGGATTCACCCCTTCATGTCGACACGCTTAATTGTATATATGATTATTAATGGGTAGAAATCAATTATTATTCACAGCTAATTACATAGAACTCCCCCAAATACAAACCGCTGGATATGGGTGTATTGGATATGCTTATTTTCCATCATCACTGTGGCAAAGAGATTGTTGGGAATAAATTTTGTTTTGGGATGTTGTGTAGAAAGGGTAGGCACTGCATATATATATATCACTCTTTGTAGGAATAGTAGGGGTAGGGTACTTTTCTTGGAGTTGACCATCATGGATTGGACTTTTTTATTTTATAATAAATCAATCCGTATGAAGGTTCTAAGAAATAGACCAAAAACATGCAAATCACTCGTACGAGCGTTGCAAGCAATAATCTCTAATTTTAATTTGAGTAGAAAGTTTAAATTAATTGATATATTATGAGAAATAGTCCCTTAAATTACTTTTGCGGACTGGACTATTTCTTCGGACTTGATTAAATTGAACTCTTTTATTAGCTATGTGTTTTGTTCTAGATTATTTCTCCGGACTGAATTGGACTAGATAGCCTAATCTAACATTTATTTTAATGAAATAACCATATTTAAATATCGGACTATTTATTTAAAAGACTCAAATACGTATCCTGATTAAATAATTTTAAGTATACCCACAAAAAAATATCTTCTTCTCTACTCCAAACAAAATAATTACCAATAATACCAACACATTGATAACCTAAATAACATTCAACTAACCATATAAAATATAGAATAATCTTATTAACATAAAATAAATTATTGAATAACTTAGTTAACATTAAATATAATTACTATTTCAAATGTCAATAATAATAATAATAATGTATACTCCCTCCGTTCCGAATTAGTCTGATCTAACATTTATTTTAATCAAATAATCATATTTAAATATTGGACTATTTATTAAAAAAATTCAAATACCCTGATTAAATAATTTCAAGAATACCCACACAAAAAAAAAAAACTTCTCCTTTGCTCCACAGAAAATAATTCCTCTTAATACCAACACAAAGATAACTTAAATAACATTCAATTAACCAAAAAAAAATATTGGATAATCTTATTAACGTAAAATAAATTGTTGAATAATTTAGTTATAATAATAATAATAATAATAATAATAATAATAATAATAATAGTGTGTACTCTCTTTGTTTTAAATTATTTTGAAAGTCAATTTGAGACATTTTCAAACTCAAATTTAAAATTATTTATTAAAAATTATGAAACAATAAAACTTATAATAAGTAATATTTAACAATATTTATCATTGTATTGATTAAAATATAAAGAATATAGGTCAGTTTTGAGTTTAAAAAATCCCTACTTTAAAAAATTAATAATAATCAAATAATATAGAATGAATAAACAAAAAAAGAAGAATGGATAACTAAACTTATATTTTTGGCGTCAATTTTTTTTCTATTCTCAACTATACGTCTTTCTTACGGGAATCTCTTTAATTTTATTAGTATAAAAAAAAAACTCTTCCTAATAACATTTTTCAACATAGCTCTTTATTAGACAGTTAAAGGATTATAAATTTGTGAGATAAGAATAATTTTATACTAGATTATGGTGAAAATAATTCCAAATAAATAATTATTTCATCTTGAAATTTAAATAGCAATCCCATAATTTATCAATTGAAGGATATATAATATTTTATTTATTTTTATTTACTTATGAGAGAGAGAGAGATTAAGATCTTATGAGAAATTAGTCAAATTACAACCTAAGCTATCCCTTAAATTACTTTTGCGGACTGGACTATTTCTTCTGATTAGATTAAATTGAACTATTTTATTAATTATTAGGGATAACTCGTGTCTGAAAGCATAATATAATTAATATAACAGTTGAGTATTATATTCAATATTTTTAGATTAAAAAATTTAAAATTGTTGCGGACTCTCAGTTCCATAATAGAACTGAGAGTCCAACTATTAATACAAAAAGATTAATACTCAATTCAGTTATAGTTTCTTTTTTAGGCAAACAGCAGTGTACTACTTATTCTCAACTTAAAATTAGTTCTTGATAGGTTTGAACAATTAATTGATTGATGATAGCGGTCTCAAATTTGTGTAATATAGTGTTTTCGGGTATTCCACACACCTTTTCTTTATTGACAAAACGGAATGAGAAGTTTGGCAGCATTTATTTGCCTCTAGTATCTCTAACCATCAATCAATATGATCCATGAACAGTATTTCCTGTGAAAAAAGGATAGTACTGCAAGCCATTTAGTGAAATCCAATAAGGAGAAAAAAAAGATGTAAAAATTCAAAAGAAAAGCTTTTGCATATATGCCCAAAAGTATAAAATGAGTCATCTAAGTCCAAACAAAAAAGTATTGTCATAACACCAACTAAATAATATCACCATAATATTTTTTCCTCTATACTTTTTCTTGAAATTGGACAAAAGATTCTCATACCATGAGTCACAACCTACTAAATATAGTTGCTCTCGATATAGCCCGCAAAAATATCAAAGAGATGACACGTAATTGCCCGTGCCTGAAGGCACGGTGAAGATTAAAATTCCAAAAATATTCTATTACCTACAGACTTTTTGCAACCTAAAATAATTTACAAATCAATTAGAATAAATCTGAACCGTCCATGTGATTTTCCGCTCAAATCAATTTGCACGTAGAAACATATTGACCGCAATACCCGAAAAACAGAAAAATTGCGTCAATGCTAAAAGAGTGACCTATGTTGTTTACGTGTAATTTTTTATTATAATAATAATAATAATAATTATTATTATTATTATTATTACTATTACTATTATTATAATTATTATTATTACTAGTATTACTACTATTATTATTAGTAGTAGTAGTAGTAGTAGTAATACTAGTATTAGTATTAGTATTATTATTACTATTCTTCTTCTTCTTCTTCTTCTTCTTCTTCTTCTTATTATTATTATTATTATTATTATTATTATTATTATTATTATTATTATTATTATTATTATTATTATTACTATTATTATTTTTATTATTATAATTATTATTGTTATCATTATTGTTACTACTACTACTACTATTATTATTATTATTATTATTATTATTATTATTATTATTATTATAGTATAGTGGTGAATTTGATTTGAGCGAAAAATGTGAGTGGATAAATTTTAAAAAAAATGATGTTGAATTGGTGGAAAAAATGAGAGATAGATTAGTAATCGTTGGATGTTGAAGCCTAAATTGATTTAAGGCTGTTGGATATTAATGTCTAAATTGATTTGAGGCCATTAGATATTGAAATCTTGAGATTTGAGCAGCTCTGTTTTATATTATAGACTAGAGATAACCCGTACCTGAAAGCACAGTGCAATTAATATAACAGTTGAAACTGTATCCAATATTTCTAGATTAAAAAATCTAAAACTGTAGTGGACTCTCTGTTCCATACACTACAAGAAAAATGTTCAATTCTGACGGAATTATCTCCGACGGAATTAATTTCGTCGAAAATAATATAATTACAATGGAATATTCCGTCGTATTTAATTCCGTCGATAAAAAGTTATAATCGACGGAATTTCGTCGATATAGTAGATTCCTGTTGGCGCCAAAATTCCCGCGTCCAGACGATATAAGTTCGACGGAATATAAAATATAATCGACGGAATTTCCGTCGAACTTATGTTATTTTCAACGGATCTAATATCGACGGAATATTCTGTCGAAAATAAGTTAAAACCCTTTTTATCGTCTTTTTTCCCCAACCGCTTCAGTTTTTTTTTCTAAACTCTCTCTCTCTCTCTCTCTCTTTCCTCGCGATATATTTCTCTCGTCTCTCTCAACGCCTTCCGGCCCTCCGACAGACGGCCCACCTTCGGCCCACCCCTCCGACCGACGCCGTCCGTGCCGCCGTCCGTGCCCCCTCTGTAGCATCTAAGGTATATATATATATTATGAAATTATGTGGAAATTAATTGTGGCAGTATGTGGACTATATATAATGTTTTGTGTATGTTAATTTATGGCAGTATGTGGCATTTATTATTATTTTGTGTATTTTCGACGGAATTTCCAACGGAATTTGGAATTTCTGTTAAAATTGTTCAAATGCAATATTTGTGGGCCCTACATATATTTATGTATTTTCCTAATTTGTCAATATTAAAATAAGCTTAGTATTTACTTAGTTTTGTAATAATAACATAAAATGAAATGAACTAACATAAAAATATAATTAAATTAATTAAATAAAATTAAGTTAAATTAAATATACTTAAAATAAATTAAATTCATAAAACTAAATAAAATAAATTAATTTAAAATAAAATTAAGTAAAATTAAATGAAGAGAAATATAATTCAGAAAAAATAAATTAAATTACGTAAAATAAAATAAACTCAAATAAAATATAATTAAATTAATTTATTAAAATAAAATTAGTGTAATATAATAAAATAAAATTAAGTTAAAATATAATAAAATTAAAGTAATATAATTAAATTAAATTAAGTTAAATTTAATATAATTAAAATAAAATAAAGTCAAATAAAATAAAATAAAATAAAATAATTACATTTAAATTAAATTAAACTAAGTTAAATTAAATACAATTAAAATAAACTAAAATAAAATATAATTAAATTAATTTAATATAATAAAATTGTATCATGTATAATTAATTTACATTAAATTAAGTTAAATTTAATATAATTAAAATAAAATAAATTAAGTAAAATATAATAAAATAAAATAAATTAAGTTAATATAATTAAACAAAATTAAATTAAGTTAAATTAAATTAAATTATGTGAAATTAAATATAATTAAGAAAAAAGAAATTAAATTAAGTAAAATGAAATAAACTAGATAAAATAAATTAATTTAAATAAGACTAAGTTAAATTAAATAAAATGAAAATAAAGTAAATTAAGTAAAACAAAATAAAATAAAATAAAATAAAATAATATTAATTTAACGTTACTCGCTTGACATTCACTTGTAACGGGTGAATATGGAATACTTTCAATTTAATAAAATGAGTTGTACATGCAGTTTCGTTACGATTTTAGAAATTCAATTGCGCTGTACCCAAAAAATTCGTTTAGTAAATTCAATCACTTGTGCATGTAATTTGGTTAGGAGCTTAGAAACCCGTTTGACATTCACTCATTAGGAGTGAATGCCAAATAATCCCCCGTCTGGGACTATTGCTAGATGTTATGTCTCTCACTTAGGTTTGTGCAAACAATTTGAGTACGTTTTATTTGTTTTGGGGACTTTTCGTTGACATCTCTACATGTTCTCTGAGTATATACTAAGCCTACGTTGACGTGGTCTATTTCGTGTACTTAGAGACCATGGAGAGGTGCTGTCGAAATTTCTTTGAAACAGAAAAAACATGCTCATGGTGTTGGCACGAGTGAGGAGACGCATCTAGGAACGGGATAGAAGCCTGACCCGTATATTTAGAAGGTGAAGTCATGCAGGAATCATAAATGCACACACATACGCTAAGCACCCTCGTTAATTTAATACATCGTATTGTTCAGTTAAATATGCCAGAGGACCGGAGCTGGATGTACCGTAGAATTCCGGTTGATGGTAGAGGATTACTGCCTGAGTACCGTGATGGGGTGTCCAAATTTTTAAATTTTGCCAATGAACACGCTGATAATTCTAACGGAAAGATGAGATGCCCGTGTTTCAAATGTAAAAACCTGATTTGGAAGAAAGCCGACAACATTAAGTACGATTTGTATTCGCGTGGGTTTGTAGATGGGTATTCTCTATGGATTCATCACGAAGAGTCAACTGAGTTCAGCGAAATAAGTGACAGTATAGGCCAACCAATTCACTGCGATCGATACGATGATAGTTATGATGCCGTGGAGATGTTAGTTGATGCGTATGGCCCTAACAATATTGATTGAGGTGCAAATGAGCAGTCGTCAATAACTGGTCATCAAGAACCAAATGACACAGCAACAGCCTTTTACAATATACTATCCGAATCTGCTGTCCCATTGTTGAAAGTAGTATGCCCTCAAGCCAATCACATTTGATGTGATAAGCATATACTTTGTAATCTTATTCATTTATTAATAAAAGTATCAAGGCATTTCATTATTCATGATTAATTACTAGAATTAATCAAATGGATAAACCTTTAGTTTTGAGCTATCTTGAATTTAGATCTCATTAGCATGATCTTCATCATGGTTCTAAAAGCACTGCTCAAAAACTATGGGTTTATCCATTTGATTAATTCTAGTAATTAATCATGAATAATGAAATGCCTTGATACTTTTATTAATAAATGAATAAGATTACAAAGTATATGCTTATCACATCAAATGTGATTGGCTTGAGGGCATACTACTTTCAATCTCCCACTTGCATTAAAGCCAATCGCCCTTTGGTATCCCTATACCATTCTTCTCTAAGTGGCGTACAAATTGCTTAGTAAATGCTTTAGTTAATGGATCTGTAATGCTGTTCTAAGAGCTTGCCATCTTTATGGTGTCGTCTTCTTTTCAATGATTCATCTAATCATATGAAAGTGATGCAACATATGTTTGGATTTCAGATGAGACCCAGGTTCTTTGGCAAATTAAACTCCTTTAATTCTAGGAACCATTATAAGTTCTGTAATGAACTTGTTGAACCAAACAATCACCTTTGCAGCTTCACTTATGGTTATTTACTATGTATTTGTCACTAAATCAGCAACTCCTTGCTGTTTGGAACCTTTCCAACTCACTACAGCACCGTTCAAGGGAATCATATTACCTGAAACGGATATGCTGTTATCTTGATTAGTTTGAACAAACTTGAGTTTGTCAACCCCTCTAGTTTGATATCGGACCCATCATTAGAAACTCTTTTCTAATATTCTTCTCCAGAAATGAACTGATATCTGCTTATCATGTATAAGCAATATCAGGTCAAGTACATATCATCCCGTATAAGATAGATCCTATTGCTGAGGCATAAGGAGTCTTACTTATACGGTCTCTCTCTTCAGGTATCTTTGGGGCCTGCTTCTTCGAGAGATGTATTCCAGAACCCATCGGCATGAGCCCTTTCTTGGAATCTTTCATGCTAAACTTTTTTAGCATATAATCAATGTACGTTCCTTGGGATAAGCCAATCATCCTTTTAGATCTATCTCTATAGATCTTTAAAAGATAGGATGTTTCTCCCAAGTCCTTCATGGAGAAGTGTTTAGATAACCACATCTTTACTGATTGTAGCATCGGTATGTTATTCTTTATCAATATTATATCAACATATAATACTTGGAATGTCATAGTGCTCCCACTAACCTTTGTATACACTTGGTTCATTATCGTCTTTGATATAATCAAACACTTTTGATTGTCTCATCAAAACGGATGTTCCATCTTTGAGAAATTTGCTCCAATTCATAATTGGATCGTTGTAATTTACATACTTGATTTACTCCATCTATATAGAGATAAATCATCTTGGTTGTATCATACATACATCCTTTTATATAGTAAGCTACAATTGCAAATAAAATTCGAATTTATATATGCATTTTCACTAGTGAAAAATTTCATTTTAGTCAACTTATTGACTTTATTTGAAATCTTTTTACCACTAGTAAGGTCTTATAGGTCTACACCTAGCCATCTGCTTTAGTCTTTCTCCAAAGACCCATTTCGAATTTTATGATCAGCAGTCATTTCTCTTAAGTATCTAATACTCATGCCTCGTCGTATGTAACTGAATCATCATCCACTATGATGTGTACCTCATCATCATCATCTATGATGAACCCATACTATTCAGGTATCTTCGGTACTAAACCAGATTTACAACTTGGTTGTGGTACAATAGGTTTATCTACTTATACAAATTCCTTCAATTGATCTGTAGTGTTTTGTGGTTCTTGAACTTCTTCAAGATCTATTTTACTCCCACTAACCCTTTAAGGAAAAACTTCTTTTCTTATAAGGCAACATGTTTCAACAAACACCTTTTAGTTAGTCGGATTATAGAAGTGATACCCTAAACTTTCTTTAGGATATCCCACAAGTTTACACTTATCAGATCTTGTCCCAAGCTTATCACTGTCAAACCTTTTGACATAAGCTGGACAATCCAAATCTTAACATACTTAAGACTTGGTTTTCTCCCTATCCATGACTCATATGAAGTCTTGAGGAGGAAATTAGAAGGTATCTGATTTAGTAGATATGCGATCGTTTCTAAGGTATAACCCTAGAAGGATACTGGAAGATTGATATAACTCATCATGGATCATCACCATGTCCATTATGTGAGAATACCATTTCGCTTGAGATGATCTAGAAACTTATTGCTTAAGTATTCCCTTCTCGATCTAATCGAAAAACTTTAATACTTTTGGCCTTTAGTTTCTATACTTCACTTTTGAATTCTTTGAACGTTTCAAACGATTCGGATTTGTATTTCATCAAATACATATATCAAAATCTAGAATCATCAGTGAAAGTAATGAATGAATACCCTCCTCTTGCATTTGTTGTCATAGGTCCCACACACGACTGTGTGTACCATCTCTAACAACTTTGATTCATAATCAAAAGGCTCTAAAACCCTATCTTTATACAACTTGTTTAGTCTTATTTCATTAACATAACCGAGTTAACAGTATTGCATGAAGGTATAATCCATATCATCTCTTTGCCTTTAGTTTGTTCAATTTTGAAATATTTTCATGTAAGTCAAGGTTACAAAATCCATCAAGTAATCAACATAGTAACATCTTACTAACTAAATGGATTTGCCCGTAGACAATGCTAAACTGTAAGTTCCTGTGATTAATGCAGCAACCTTTTGCTCCATTCCCCACGCACAAGATTACTTATCTTTAGTTCAGCTTTCTACTTCTGCTTAGTCTCTGCAACGGTTTGCATATTCAAGACCACCAGCCAGTATCTAATACCTAAGTAGAAACTTGATTTATAGAAAGTTCTACTTCATTATGAACAAATCTATATCTGCAGTTGAAGCTTCACTAAGCTTCTTCGGCTTAACTACTACAAGATACTCCTTGCAGTTCCTCTTCCAGTGTCCCAGCTTATCGCAATGACAACAAACTCATTTGCCCTCGGGATCACTTTTATTTATGTCATTTGTTTAGCCTTTCTTTTGCCTTCTATCTTTTCTGACTCCTCAGAAACACCTTTAGCCATCTTCTTCAACTTAGAAGATTCATCTACTAGTAAGACTTGGTCTTTCTTGGAAGGAAAGTGACTCTCAACTTATTCGACATATTTAAGCAAATCAGGTAAACTGACTTCAAGCTTATTAACGTTAAAGTTCACAACAATTTGTGAAAGGGAGTCAGCGAGTGACTGCAAGATCGAATCTTGACTCAACTCTCCATCTTTGACAAAACCTAGGTGTCCTAATTGATCAATCGGATTGATCATCTTTAGGACACGTGTCTTTACTATAGTGCCATTGGTTATTATAGATTGGAAGAGCTCATTAGATATCTTATATCTAGTTGACCTACTTTGCTCACCAAACAACTATTGAATGTGCAACAATATAGTAGGTGCATTCATTTTCTCGTGTTGACGTTGTAACTAAATACTTATGGATGCGAGCATGATGCATTGAGCCATCTTTGCATCATCTTGCTATTTCTTAAAATAACAATATCTTCCTCATAGGCTTAGTCTGCAACGTTTGCAGGGATATACAAATTAAGGACATTTGCTAGCTTTTCAGCATTGAGAACTTTTCTCAAATTTGATTAATCAATCCGAACAATTCGATTCGATTAATTGTTAACATCTAATATGCTATGCAGTGTTAGTGAATTAAACATAGCAATATTCTTTAAGTGAATTAATAACAACATTAACATGCATTCATTTTATTAATCACCAAGTTAATTAGGTCTTTATTTAAATGATGTCTCCCACTATTTTCATCAAACTATATTACCCTCTTCTTATATAGTTCGACAAATCTAATTAAAAACTTGCTAGTGAGAATAAGGATCCTATTTCAAATGTATATAGCCTTGTGTGTGCACAACAAACTATATATAAATAAATAGGTAGACAACTTTTGTCAATTACATCAACATGTAACTCCTTGTATTTTGCCTCTTAGATTATTATGATCATGTGTGTGCACATCCAAATCAAAATTATCTAAGTTAAGTCCAACCTAGCACTTCCATATAGTAAAGAGAAAAATACTGCCCTTGTGTGTGCACAACAAAACAGTAATGTTCAATTCCTTATAAGCATCAAATGTGATAAAACAACATCTCAAATGATCGATATAAGCCTTGTGTGTGCACAACAAACGTATATTGATTATTTGATACTCTATCGTTTTATCATGCTAGAAGGCGACGTTCGATATTCCAAATATCTTTGAACGTTACAACTTAATATTTTAGTAGTAGAATAAATAAATTAGAACAATTCTAATTTTATTTAATTGAATTAAACTCCTTTTAATTCATGAATTAAACATTTTAATTCATTTTATAAATAATATTTATTCTACATCATGAGGGGTTTGTTAATATTAATTGTCTCATCTTATTTAGCGCGCATGCACATATATATATAAAATACGCGTCATATTATTTAACATGCGAAGCATGTTTGGATAATATATAATATATATAAATAAGCATGCACATATAGAATACTATATTCTACTTGGATTGATTATGGACTTTTATTCTAGTTTGGTTCACTAGAGCCACCAAGTGAACCAAAAGGTCAAACCTAGAGTGCAAGAATAAATTAAATTAAATATAACTATTACATTTAAATTTGGGCTCCATTACAAACGGATCTTCATGCGCTCCTTGGCTCCAATTCTTCAAAATAATTCTAACTAATCCTATTACAAATTATTTATAATAAATAAGAAACCTTGATCAACAGTCAAGGGGAAGTACATAAGAGGGAGATAGAATTATACATAAGAAAAATTAGAAAGACGAGGTACGCAGACCCCATTTATAAAACCCATTCATTTATGCATCCATTTAAAATTAAATCCAATCACATTGGTCAATTGTCCATAATCAATCTCATTTATTATCATATATATCAACATATATATCAATAAATAATATTCATCACATGAATTAAATAAATCATTCCATATATGTATTGATATCATTTAATGGGCAATTTAAAGTTGCATGAAATCCAATTTCATGTTTAAAATAAACCTTTTATTTTAATTATAAAATTATTTAAAAATAAACTATTTATTTTTATTATTTTAAAATTACCAAAAATAAACTCTTTTATTTTGAAACTTTAAAATTTGTACAAAAATTACCAAACTGTTTGGATAATTAATATATATTATAAATATATCATATATATATATATATATAATAAACCGTCGGCTGCCATATATGTATATATATATATATGTTATTCCAAAGTTCCGTCCAGCAGCATGATTCTTTATCAATCCATTATATTATATATATATATATAAACCAATCCGAGTGGCTACTTTTATTTCCTTGTTGGCTTTCTCCAAAAACCAAGACCATTAAATATATAATATATATTATATATAAGTGATCACCAAAACCGAATGTGGCTGCTGCTTTTTCTATTACCGAAAATAGCTTTGCTTTGCTTTGCTTTATCAAATTACCAACCGTGACTCACTTTTGGGACAAGCTAAGCAATTTTCGGTCGGCTGTTTTACCCAAAAACTGCAGCACCAAAACCGTGGCTTCCAATAAAAACCGAAACTGCTGCTATCTAAAATATATATATCAAACCGTGCGGCACTTGCATATATATTATATCCGGTTGCTTTATCTTAATCCGAAAACTGGGAAGCACCAAATTGAGTCATATATTATATATATATATAACACCGAAACAGTGAAGTCCAACATCCATTCAATTCGGTAATCAACCAATTTCGGTAAAAAAAAAATAATTTTATATAATAAATTATGCCCAATAAATTATTCCAAACACATACCCAAACACATATGGAATCAAAACAATTAATAATTCGCATAAAGTTTGGCTCTTGATGAGTAGTATGCCTTCAAGCCAATCACATTTGATGTGATAAGCATATACTTTGTAATCTTATTCATTTATTAATAAAAGTATCAAGGCATTTCATTATTCATGATTAATTACTAGAATTAATCAAATGGATAAACCCATAGTTTTTGAGCAATGCTTTTAGAACCATGATGAGGATCATGCTAATGAGATCTAAATTCAAGATAGCTCAAAACTAAAATTGTTCCTAATCGTTGGATCACTAAAATGGGGATTAGTGAATCTGGATAGATTAGTACATACTATGCTTGCTCTTATGAAGAGGATGATTGATCTCATAATCATTTGTGTAGAGACACTAAAGCAAGTATGTAGGTGCTTATTAGAGAATAAGTTCACTGAATGTGACTCGCTCAAGGAACACCTAATGGAGTCTTACTTGCCTGTCAATAGAAGTTTCTTTTGTGATAGTAGTACAAGTGATCCTTAGACTTAAGATCATCATAGTATCTTGTGTATGATGAATTATGTTTTGACATATTCCTTAAAACCTTTAGGGTGTATCAAAGGGTATGATCGGATATAATAAGTCATACATGGAGATAGGTGAATGATCAACAAAGAATCTATCACTTCTAGTAAAAGAAGAGAATATCCTATGTGATTCGATAAATGACAACTCAGTAGTCCTTGGCCAAGGCAGAATGAAAATTAGAAAGTAGTTTCTAATTTACATTAATTGGAGTTATTCATTTAAGGATCGAAATGCATATAATCAAATAAAATAAGACTTGACAGTTATACCATGTCTTATATTTGATTGGGACGTTGTGAGGTAGAAGGATTGAATTGTACGGTAACTATTCGCTGAATAGGTTCTTTTGTGATTAAATGTTGAAATCTATATTATCTGGAAAGTCGTTGATCGCTAAGGGGGCTTACCCTTATTATGGAATAAATATTATTTATTTAAATGAATTAAATAGTTTAATTTATTTATATAAATAAGATTAGAATAGTTCTAATTAATTTATTCTATAACCGATTTAATATGGAGAACCTAAAGGGTCACACCGCAAAAAGAAAATAATTATTTAAGAAGTAAATGGCATAATTGTAATAATGAATTAAGTATATTTAATTTATACTATGTGGATAGAATAAATTAAATAGCTTAATATTTATTATTTAGTATTTTGGAAATACTAATTATAAATTAATAAGAGGAGTCTTATTATTATTATTATTATTATTATTATTATTATTATTTAGTTCCTAAATGGTTTAGGAATTAATTAATAAGAGTACTCTCATAATTAATAATTAAGTTCCTAAATAGTTTAGGAATTATAATTATTATATTAAATCAATTAAGTTCCTAATTAGATTAGGAGTTTAATTAAAAACTCTATTCCTAAAGGAGTTAGGAGGGTTTAGTAAATCTATAAATAAGAGAAGTCTTATTATGGATTAGGGTTACACACATACACTTCTACAAGTTTTAGGAGAGTACTCACATATTCTCTAGAGAGAGAAAACTAGGGTTTGCCATCACCCACTTCTTGAATTATTGTTATTCCTTGGTGGATCACCTCTAGAGGCCAAACACTTGGGTGGCTAACATTGATCGTTGGAATCCAATCGGTGAAATTCAAGACCATCGTGAAGGATTTGGAGGTGAACTTGTACCCGTTGAAGCTTTGAGTTCTACAAGGGTATATCTCTAACTTCTTCTTTATTAATTAATAATTGCGCATAAAGGTCGATCCTGGATTATGGTTTGTAAAATTTTAAATTTGATTTTACCATGCTTCCGCTATTTTATGCAATTTGATTGCGTATATGAATATTACAAACCTACAATTGTACGATGAAAATGATAAGCACACCAGGCTATCTGCAGTGACGAAACTCTTACACTTCAAGAATGAGCATGGCTGCAGTGAGAGAGATTTCAATGAGTTGCTTAGGCTTATCAGCGAGTTCTTACCAAAGGGTCACACTCTGCCCTCAAGTTATTATGAAGTTAAAAAGATGGTAAATGGTTTAAATTTGGGGTATACAAAGATCGATGCTTGTGAGCAGGATTGCATGTTATATTATGGGGCTGACATAGATTGTAAGACCCCGAATTTTATGAAATACAAAATTTAATTTTTCTTCATATATATTTTTTTGAAACAGTAAGTGGTTAAATCGATCAAGTTAAAAGTTAAGGATGTTATCTGCAAATTTTATTTTGTCGGATAATATTCGCTTTGTCGGGGAATATTCGTTTGGTCGGGGAATATTCGTGTCGTACGACGGCGCCGAAATAACAAATTATTGGTGGACTCCACAACGGAATATTTGTCGGATATAGAAAACGACAGAAATAACCTTTTTAAATAAAAATAGTCAACATAACTGTTAAAATACCGGTGATAAAAGAATAGTAGCATACGGTAGTTATTGGTATTTTCTGTAGCACTCGGTACTCTACAGTAACACACGGTATTGCATAGTGTCTCATATTATTGGTCTGATAATTGACACCGTAACTGTTACGCATCATTTCATCGATAATTGTCACTGCATAATATTTTATATTATCAATTCAATAATTGTTGTTACACAGTATTTTGCATTATTGATTTAATAATTGTCATTACACTGTATTTTATATCATTGAGTCAATAATTGTTGTTGCACTGTTTTTAAAATTATTGAACCTAATAATTGTCACAGTAAAATATGCACAGTAATTCACATTATTGAATCAATAATTGTCATTACACAGTAACGTATGCTTTATTTTATATTATTGTTATCTCTATTATGATGTTATTTAAACAGTTGTATTTCATTAATTTATTGACTTGATATCTAAGAGCTAACTATACTGTATTTATAACAATTAGTCATAATAATTGAATTGATAAAGTTATTTGTTTATAATATAAAGTTAGGTGATATGAAATGAATGGTGTAGATTAAAGTGTGAATTATTGTTGAATAATTGAATTGATTTGTTTATAATATAAAGTTAGGTGATTATTAGGTGATATGAAATGAATGGTGTAGATTAAAGTGTGAATTATTGTTGAATAATTGAATTGATTTGTTTATAATATAAAGTTAGGTGATTATTAGGTGATATGAAATGAATGGTGTAGATTAAAGTGTGAATTATTGTTGAATAATTAAATTGATTTGTTTATAATATAAAGTTAGGTGATTATTAGGTGATATGAAATGAATGGTGTAGATTAAAGATAATATAATATTTGAAATGGATGGTGTAGATTAAAAGATGATATTTAAATGAATGGTTTAGATTAAAGGAATGATAAGATTTTTGGCTATAAATAGAAGCCTTAACTTAAGAATTTTTCATAAACTTCCTTACTTGTTCTTTCTTTCTCTCTCTAAATACTTCTTGTGAAAGTTCTCTCTAAGTGTGCTTAAGTCATCTTGAGTATTTGTGAAGATCTATAAGTATACGTGTACTGTTCAAGTTAATCAACCTCATTTAAATCAATATCCAGTCACGTGTTGAGGTAAGGGATACCATCTTTTTCATCTTCCATTATTCAAACGTACTATGGTAAGGGATTATCATTATTTGATTCTCGATAATAATATTGTTTCTTCCTTACTCATAAGACGTGCCTTTTATTTCCATGTATTAAATTGTGGGAATAACCTTACGGAGCGGATTGCCGCCTGTTGGTGAATAACCTTTCATATTCATTCATTATTAATCTCTGAGAATAACTTTACGGAGCGGATTGCCGCCTGTTTGGTGAATAACTCTTTGTACTCAAATTCTATTAAATTGTGGGAATAACCTTACGGAGCGGATTGCCGCCTGTTGGTGAATAACCCTTTGTATTAATTTCCTTCACTTTTTGTTAATCAAACCTGCTACGGTAAGAGATATTATTTTCTTTCATACTCCTAAATCGAAATTTATTATGGAACTATTGCTTCTATAATTCCTGAAAATATTATATGTTCCATAATAGTTGAACTTCATTATTTCAACTGAACCTTCCTATTTACGTGAACCTTTCTATTGAATTGTAACCGTTATTCTGAACTGTGGATCTTGAATATCATTTTTAAATTTCACTCCACATCATGTTGACAATTTGGACATTATTTGAATCTGTACAAAGTAAACTTCCGATACTTATTGTTATCCTATTTCTTCTGTTCATCATTTATATCATTCTAATCATCCAAAAATCAAGCTGTTGTGAATATCTGTGGCCGGGGGCACAGATGTGATATATTTGTTGAACAGATGATAGGTTAAAGGCGATACATCTGTTCGGTGTCTTTTATGGCATGTGGTGAATGTTCTCTTTGGCCCGTAGTGCAAAGATGAACTGTTGTTTGGTATGATTATGACCAAAGGCTGAATCTGGTATAATCATGACCGTTGGTGCTATATTGAATATCTTTGGCCCGTAGTGCAAAGATGAACTGTTGATGTGCATGATTATGATCAGGAACTGTGAATTTATATTATCATGACTAATGGTATTTCAGATGATAAAAGTTGATGATGTTTTTACGAAAAAGAGAAGCGAGTGGACATTATAGTCTGCATTATTCTTCTAATAGATTGCTCATTCCGCTGCTATTATTGATCTGAACATTGTTTAAGAATTTAACTACAGTTTTTGATATAAACCTTGTAGTCTATTGTATTCTATCAAGAACTCAACTGTTGAAGGCTAATGATAATTTATTCGTCATTATCTTAGTCATGATATTCTTTACTGGGCTATTTGAGCTCACCCTTTCTTTTGTTCCATTGTTTTTCAACAGGAGATGAAAACATAACAGGGTCTAGCCGGGGAATGGAGTGAGGGTCCGAGGAATAGTTATCATAGTTTTCACGTTTTGTAAAATAGTGTGGCAATAATAGTGAAGACTTAGTTGTGTATTATTATACACTGTATTGTTGTACGTTGTGCTTTGTTGTAATAATTTTGTTGTAGTCTTTTGACGACTCAAGTATGGGCTGTGTGGGCCCAGATTTGGGGGCGTCACAGTTGGCATCAGAGCTTAGGGATATGGTCTTTAATGGAGATCTGGGGTTAGAACTAGGAGGGGAGAGACGAATAGAATCAATCACTAGTGTGTCCTACCTAAATTAGATTTTTTTTATCTAATGAATCGATTTGAATGTCGGAACATGAAGAGATGAGTCAGTTTATTTGAACTAACATTTATTTTGTGACCACAGTTAAGTATGGCATCTGAAAATCAGGAGGTTAACTATGAAATTACCGAAACAAATGTAGCTGCAGAACAAGAGGCGACGAATAATCTTCTTACAAACTCAGAGTTGAATCATTTGCCTAAGGCAAAAATTATGCGTGTTCTATCCAGTAAGGATGAAGGTGAAAGCTCTGCTACAGTCGTTCCAGATCCATTCTTAGAAGCAATTAAAGGAAGTAACGAACTTGCGGAAATTATTGCCTTTAATTTACTCACTAATTGGGAGAGTGATATCACCTGGTTATGCTCTATAACAAAGGATCAGAATATATGGACTTTTCATATTAGTCTTTGGGATTTATGGTGTTCCAGCTATGGTTTTCAAGATTATTTAAAAATGATATTTCTATACTTTTGGGCGTTACAATTTAGAGGAATTCAGGTTAAGTTAGTCACTATCGTGGAAACTGCAGTCTATCGAAGATACTATTTTAATGGAAATCATTGGTACCTTACTACTGATGAAGTTGATGAACCCGAGAAACAGTTTGCTAGAAAATTATTCAGTGGTATTCCCATGGTTGAAATACGTGAAGATCCGAATGAAGTATTCGGGATTCGATTTGACGATAACAGTCAAGAAACCGAATGAGGTGATAACCGGTAAGCTATTCATAAATTCTCGTGAAGTCTACGCTTTGTTAGATACTGGCTCTATCCACTCCTTTATCTCACCTATATGTACTCAACGTTTAAATTTGACTATTGAAAACTTAAATCTTGTCTTATCAGTTGAAACCTCATTGGGAGAAATACCTATTACATTTACTATCTATAAATCTTGCCTAAGTTCAAATCAACAACCTCACATTACCTGTTGACCTTATTTCTTTGGAGATGCATGAATTTGATGTGATTTTAGGAATTAATTGGTTGACTACCCATCATGCTAAAATTGATTGTTTTCATAAGATTATTAGTTTTCATATTTCTAATCAACCTGTCATGCAAATTCAAGCAACTAAACCATTGAAATCTATAACTGTTATTTCTAGTCATAAAGCCATTCGTTTATTGAAAAACGGATGTCAAGCCTTTTTAGCTCATGTCACTGATTTGAACAAAAATACATCAAACTTGAATGATATTCCCATTGTTAATGAGTTTCCTGACGTTTTTTTTCTGAGGAACTTTCTGGCTTACCCCCAAACCGTGAAATTGAATTTTATATTGATCTTGAACCCGGTACCAAGCCCATTTTCAAAAGCTCCGTGAAAACAAATTATATGCCAAGTTGAAGAAATGTGAGTTCTGGCTTGAGGAGGTCGCGTTTCTTGGGCATGTGATTTCTAGTCAAGGAATATCAGTCGATCCTGCGAAGATTGAAACGGTACTAAATTGGGAACAACCCAAAACAGTAACCGAAGTCCGAAGTTTTCTGGGTCTAGCTGGTTATTATCGGAGATTCGTAGAAGGATTTTCTCGAATCGCCACTCCATTAACGCAGCTTACTCGGAAAAGCACAAAATTCATATGGAGCGAGGAATGCGAGAAAAGTTTCCAAGAACTCAAGAAGAGACTGGTTTCAGCTCCTGTTCTGACCATACCATCAGGATCAGGAGAATTTGTTATCTACAGCGATGCTTCTGGCAAAGGTCTAGGCTGTGTCCTTATACAACATGGAAAGGTTATAGCCTACGCCTCTCGACAACTCAAAGATTATGAGAAAAATTATCCTACTCATGATCTAGAGTTGGCAGCAGTCATTTTCGCGTTGAAGATCTGGAGACACTACTTGTACGGAGAAAAAGTGGATATCTATACGGATCATAAAAGTCTCAAGTATTTCTTCACCCAGAAGGAACTCAACATGCGACAACGACGTTGGCTTGAGCTGTTAAAGGATTATGACCACACAATCCAGTATCACCCGGGAAAGGCGAACGTTGTAGCTGACGCTTTGAGCAGAAAATCTTATGCAAGTACAAGTGCACTGCTGACAACACAAAAGTGTATTTTGTACGACTTGCAAAAGATGGAGATAGAGCTAAAGACACCAGGGACCCACTCGAAGATTGCTCACGTGCAAGTAGAACCAACTTTAAACGATAAAATTAAAACTACTCAAGCTACCGATCCGGAACTGATAAATATGATAAAGAAAGTACAAGAAGGTGCCATTCCCGAAGCAAGAATCGACGAGAAAGGAATACTTCGAGTCAACTCTCGACTATGTGTTCCTAATGATCCTGAATTAAAGCATAAAATCATGATGGAGGCACACAACACGCCGTTTGCAATCCACCCAGGAGGTACCAAGATGTATCAAGATTTTCGACATACATTTTGGTGGAACAATATGAAAAGAGAGATTGCGGAGTTTATCTCAAGGTGCCTAACTTGTCAACGTGTCAAGGCAGAACATCAAGTTCCTAAAGGTCCATTACAATCACTTGAAGTTCCCGAATGGAAGTGGGAACACATCAATATGGACTTCGTGACGGGTCTTCCAAAAGTTTCTCAAGGCTTAGATGCAATTTGGGTGATCGTAGATAGATTGACCAAATCTGCTCATTTCTTGCCTATACGAGAAAACTTTTCACTTGAACGTCTTACCGGTATGTACATAAATGAGATCGTGAGATTGCATGGCATGCCAGTTTCCATAGTTTCTGATCGAGATCCTAGATTCACTTCACGCTTTTGGATCAGTCTACAAAAAGCTATGGGCACTGAACTACGTTTTAGTTCTGCATACCATCCTCAAACGGACGGACAATCGGAAAGGACGATCCAGACCCTCGAAGATCTTTTGAGACTTTGCGTACTAGATTTCAAAGGAAGTTGGGATAAGTACTTGCCATTGGTGGAATTTTCCTACAACAATAGTTACCAAGCAAGTATAGGTATGGCTCCATTCGAGGCTTTATATGGACGCAAGTGTCGCTCTCCAGTATGTTGGAATGAGGTAGGAGAAGAAAAATTGTTGGGACCCGAGTTGGTATGCTTCACGACCGAAAAGATCCAAATGATCCGACAACGAATACAGACCGCACAAGAACGACAAAAGTGTTATGCTGATCTTCATCGAAGAGACGAAAATTTCAACGTCGGAGATCATGTATTCTTACGTGTTTCTCCATGGAAAGGGGTTACGAGATTCGGAAAGAGAGGAAAGCTCAACCCTCGATTTATTGGCCCATTTGAAATCCTCGATCGAATAGGAACCGTAGCCTACAGACTAGCCCTACCACCAAGTATGTCTCGCATCCATAACGTTTTTCACATATCTATGTTACGTAAATATGTGAAGGACCCAAACCACGTCATTGAGTTAGAACCAGAAGTTATAGCAGAGGATTTAACATACGAGGAGGTACCCGTTAAGATCCTGGATAAGAAGGAGCAGATCCTACGCTCAAAGGTTATACCTCAAGTTAAGGTTTTATGGAGGAACCAAGATACTGAGGAAATGACCTGGGAGCTAGAATCTGAGATGAAATCTAAGTATCCTTACCTCTTCGATATGTCAGGTACGTCAATTTCGGGGACGAAATTTCATAAGGAGGGAAGGTTGTAAGACCCCGAATTTTATGAAATACAAAATTTAATTTTTCTTCATATATATTTTTTTGAAACAGTAAGTGGTTAAATCGATCAAGTTAAAAGGAAAGGATGTTATCTGCAAATTTTATTTTGTCGGACAATATTCGCTTTGTCGGGGAATATTCGTGTCGTACGACGGCGCCGAAATAACAAATTATTGGTGGACCCCACAACGGAATATTTGTCGGATATAGAAAACGACAGAAATAACCTTTTTAAATAAAAATAGTCAACGGAACTGTTAAAATACCGATGATAAAAGAATAGTAGCATACGGTAGTTATTGATATTTTCTGTAGCACTCGGTACTCTACAGTAACACACGGTATTGCATAGTGTCTCATATTATTGGTCTGATAATTGGCACCGTAACTGTTACGCATCATTTCATCGATAATTGTCACTGCATAATATTTTATATTATCAATTCAATAATTGTTGTTACACAGTATTTTGCATTATTGATTTAATAATTGTCATTACACTGTATTTTATATCATTGAGTCAATAATTGTTGTTGCACTGTTTTTAAAATTATTGAACCTAATAATTGTCACAGTAAAATATGCACAGTAATTCACATTATTGAATCAATAATTGTCATTACACAGTAACGTATGCTTTATTTTACATTATTGTTATCTCTATTATGATGTTATTTAAACAGTTGTATTTCATTAATTTATTAACTTGATATCTAAGAGCTAACTATACTGTATTTATAACAATTAGTCATAATAATTGAATTGATAAAGTTATTTGTTTATAATATAAAGTTAGGTGATATGAAATGAATGGTGTAGATTAAAGTGTGAATTATTGTTGAATAATTGAATTGATTTGTTTATAATATAAAGTTAGGTGATTATTAGGTGATATGAAATGAATGGTGTAGATTAAAGTGTGAATTATTGTTGAATAATTGAATTGATTTGTTTATAATATAAAGTTAGGTGATTATTAGGTGATATGAAATGAATGGTGTAGATTAAAGTGTGAATTATTGTTGAATAATTAAATTGATTTGTTTATAATATAAAGTTAGGTGATTATTAGGTGATATGAAATGAATGGTGTAGATTAAAGATAATATAATATTTGAAATGGATGGTGTAGATTAAAAGATGATATTTAAATGAATGGTTTAGATTAAAGGAATGATAAGATTTTTGGCTATAAATAGAAGCCTTAACTTAAGAATTTTTCATAAACTTCCTTACTTGTTCTTTCTTTCTCTCTCTAAATACTTCTTGTGAAAGTTCTCTCTAAGTGTGCTTAAGTCATCTTGAGTATTTGTGAAGATCTATAAGTATACGTGTACTGTTCAAGTTAATCAACCTCATTTAAATCAATATCCAGTCACGTGTTGAGGTAAGGGATACCATCTTTTTCATCTTCCATTATTCAAACGTACTATGGTAAGCGATTATCATTATTTGATTCTCGATAATAATATTGTTTCTTCCTTACTCATAAGACGTGCCTTTTATTTTCATGTATTAAATTGTGGGAATAACCTTACGGAGCGGATTGCCGCCTGTTGGTGAATAACCTTTCGTATTCATTCATTATTAATCTCTGAGAATAACCTTACGGAGCAGATTGCCGCCTGTTTGGTGAATAACTCTTTGTACTCAAATTCTATTAAATTGTGGGAATAACCTTACGGAGCGGATTGCCGCCTGTTGGTGAATAACCCTTTGTATTAATTTCCTTCACTTTTTGTTAATCAAACCTGCTACGGTAAGGGATATTATTTTCTTTCATACTCCTAAATCGAAATTTATTATGGAACTATTGCTTCTATAATTCCTGAAAATATTATGTGACGCCCCCAAATCTAGGCCCACACAGCCCAAACTTGAGTCGTCAAAAGACTACAACAAAATTATTACAACAAAGCACAACGTACAACAATACAGGGTATAATAATACACAACTAAGTCTTCACTATTATTGCCACACTATTTTACAACACGTGAAGACTACGACAGCTATTCCTCAGACTCTCACTCCATTCCCCGGCTAGACCCTGTTACGTTTTCATCTCCTGTAATGGAACAAAAGAAAGGGTGAGCTCAAATAGGCCAGTAAGAAATATCATGACTAAGATAATGACGAATAATTTATCATTAGCCTTCAACAGTTGAGTTCTTGATAGAATACAATAGACTACAAGGTTTATATCAAAAACTGTAGTTAAATTCTTAAACAATGTTCAGATCAATAATAGCAGCGGAATGAGCAATCTATTAGAAGAATAATGCAGACTATAATGTCCACTCGCTTCTCTTTTTAGTAAAAATATCATCAACTTTTATCATCTGAAATACCATTAGTCAAGATAATACAACTTCACAGTTCCTGGTCATAATCATGCAGATCAACAGTTCGTCTTTGCACTACGGGCCAAAGACATTCAATATAACACCAACGGTCATGATTATACCAGATTCAGCCTTTGGTCATAATCATACCAACCAACAGTTCATCTTTGCACTACGGGCCAAAGAGAACATTCACCACGTGTCATAAAAGACACCGAACAGATGTATCGCCTTTAACCTAGTATATCGCCTTTAACCTATCATCTGTTCAACAATTATATCACATCTGTGCCCCCGGCCACAGATATTCACAACAGCTTGATTCTTGATGATTAATACAAATAACAGTGATACAAATGATGAACAGAAGAACAGGATAAACAATAAGTATCGGAAGTTTACTTTGTGCAGATTCAAATAATGTCCAAATTGCCAACATGATGTGGAGTGAAATTTAAAAATGATATTCAAGATCCACAGTTCAGAATAACGATTACAGTTCAATAGAAATGTTCAGAAAATAGGAAGGTTCAGTTGAACTAATGAAATTCAACTATTATGGAACATATAATATTTTCAGGAATTATAGAAGCAACAGTTCCATAATAAGTTTCGATTTAGGTGTATGGAAGAAAATAATATCCCTTACCGTAGCAGGTTTGATTAACAAAAGGTGAAGGGAATTAATATCCCTTACCATAGTAAGTTTGAATAATGGAAGATGAAAAAGATGGTATCCCTTATGAGTATAAAGGAAAATGATATCACTTACGAATATGGAATAAAAGTGTCATGTGATAATTCGTGTAGACAAATTATTTCCACACGAGACAAATAAAAAGGGTTATTCACCAACAGGCGATAATCCGCACCGTAAGGTTATTCCCATCAATTTGAATACGAATAGTTATTCACCAAACAGGCGTAATCCGCACCGTAAGGTTATTCCCACAATTTAATAGAATTTGAACACGAAGAGTTATTCACCAAACAGGCGATAATCCGCACCGTAAGGTTATTCTCAAAGATTAATAAGGAATGAATACAAAAGGTTATTCACCAACAGGCGGTAAACCGCGCCGTAAGGTTATTCCCACAATTTAATACATGGAAATAAATGGCACAAGAAAGAAACGATATTATTTTCGAGAATCAAAGAATGATAATCCCTTCAAGTAAGAAAGAAAATAATATCCATTTTTGATGATGAAAAGAGTGATACCCCTTACCTTAACACGTGACTGGATATTGATTTAAATGAGATTGATCAACCTATATATTTTTAATATAATTAGTAATTACCACATATAAATTTCAAAGTATATGATAACTCGTATATTATGAACTATCAAAATTATATATATTTAACATAATTTTTGTAGTATAATATAACAACTTTAAAATAGTTTTTAAAATAATATTCCAAAATAAATCTTCCAAAGAAAGCTTTTAAAAATGAATCTTCTCAAAGAAGAGTCTTCTAAAGGAAGATTTGTGAATACCGTGAAAAATAGGAATTTATGAAATTACTACTCTTTAATAAAACACTTACTTGAAAAATTTTTGCACTCCTTTTGGCTTTCAAACTCTCAAAATAACCTTACTATTCTCAGAGAAAACTCATAAAATTCTTATAGAAAAATTTTATGTTTTAGGTGTGATTTTTCTATTCAGCTGAGCAAGCTATTTATAGGAGAAAATAAGTTACTATGCGTGGTAGGCGAACAGAAAAAAATTCAGCAGAGGCTGCTGCGCAGCCTCCACCAACTCTTCAGCAAATTCTCACATTTCTCACATTTCATGTGGGCCCCACAATGGGTCCCACATGTTTCTTACTATTCACGTACTATTCACGTCACTATTCACGTCACTATTCACGTTACTATTTCAAATAGTAAAATTAATTATTTTATTTATTTATTTATTTATTTATTTATTCTTCCTGTGAGTCCAACATATAAAATAATGTTACCACAATAATGTAAGAAACACGTTACATATTTTTATTAATTTAATAATATAAATTATAGGGTATTTGCTACTGTGACAATTATTAGATTCAATAATTTTAAACTACAGTGCACCAACAATTATTGACTCGATGATATGAAATACAGTGTAATGACAATTATTGAATCAATAATGCAAAATACTGTGTAGCAACAATAATTGAATTGATAATATAAAATATTATGCAGTGACAATTATTGATGAAATGATGCGTAACAATTACGGTGTCAATTATCAGACCAATAATATGAGACACTGTGCAATACCGTGTGCTACTGTAGAGTACCGTGTGCTACAGAAAATACCATAAATTACCGTATGCTACTATTCTTTTATCACCGGTATTTTAACAGTTAACACCGTTGACTATTTTTATTTAAAAAGGTTACTTCTGTCGTTTTCTATATCCGACAAATATTCCGTTGTGGGGTCCACAAATAATTTATTATTTCGGCGTCGTCGTACGGCCCGAATATTCCCCGACAAAACGAATATTGTCCGTCAAAATAAAATTTGCATATAACATCCTTAACTTTCAATTTCGTCAATTTAACCACTTACTGTTTCAGGAAAAATATATATGAAGAAAAATTAAATTTTGTATTTCATAAATTCGGGGTCTTACAACCTCCCCTCCTTATGAAATTTCGTCCCCGAAATTGACGTACCTGACATTTCGAAGAGGTATGGATACCTAGACTTCATTTCAGATTTTAGCTCTCAGGTCATTTCCTCAATATCTTGGTTCCTCCATAAAACCTTAACTTGAGGTATAACCTTTGAGCGTAAGATCTGCTCCTTCTTATCTAGGATCTTAACAGGTACCTCCTCATACGTTAAATCTTCTGCTATAACGTCTGGTTCTAACTCAATGACGTGGTTTGGGTCCTTCACATATTTACGTAACATAGATATGTGAAAAACGTTATAGATGCGAGACATACTTGGTGGTAGGGCTAGTCTGTAGGCTACGGATCCTACTCGATCGAGGATTTCAAATGGGCCAATAAATCGAGGGTTGAGCTTTCCTCTCTTTCCGAATCTCGTAACCCCTTTCCATGGAGAAACACGTAAGAATACATGATCTCCGACGTTGAATCTCTCATCTCTCCGATGAAGATCGGCATAACTCTTTTGTCGTTCTTGTGCTGTCTGTATTCGTTGTCGGATCATTTGGATCTTTTCGGTCGTCAAGCGTACCAACTCGGGTCCCAACAATTTTTCTTCTCCTACCTCATTCCAACATACTGGAGAGCGACACTTGCGTCCATATAAAGCCTCGAATGGAGCCATACCTATACTTGCTTGGTAACTATTGTTGTAGGAAAATTCCACCAATGGCAAGTACTTATCCCAACTTCCTTTGAAATCTAGTACGCAAAGTCTCAAAAGATCTTCGAGGGTCTGGATCGTCCTTTCCGATTGTCCGTCCGTTTGAGGATGGTATGCAGAACTAAAACGTAGTTCAGTGCCCATAGCTTTTTGTAGACTGATCCAAAAGCGTGAAGTGAATCTAGGATCTCGATCAGAAACTATGGAAACTGGCATGCCATGCAATCTCACGATCTCATTTATGTACATACCGGCAAGACGTTCAAGTGAAAAGTTTTCTCGTATAGGCAAGAAATGAGCGGATTTGGTCAATCTATCTACGATGACCCAAATTTCATCTAAGCCTTGAGAAACTTTGGGAAGACCCGTCACGAAATCCATATTGATGTGTTCCCACTTCCATCCGGGAACCTCAAGTGGTTGTAATGGACCCTTAGGTACTTGATGCTCTGCCTTGACACGTTGACAAGTTAGGCACCTTGAGATAAACTCTGCAATCTCCCTTTTCATATTGTTCCACCAAAATGTATGTCGAAGATCTCGATACATCTTGGTACCTCCTGGGTGGATTGCAAACGGCGTGTTGTGTGCCTCCATCATGATTTTATGCTTCAATTCAGGATCGTTAGGAACACAGAGTCGAGAGTTAACTCGAAGTATTCCTGTCTCGTCGATTCTTGATTCGGGGATGGCACCTTCTTGTACTTTCTTCATCGTGTTCATCAGTTCCGGATTGGTAGCTTGCGTAGCTTTAATTTTATCGATTAAAGCCGGTTCTACTCGCACGTGAGCAATCTTCGAATGGGTCCCTGGTGTCTTTAGCTGTATCTCCATCTTTTGCAAGTCGTACAAAATACACTTTTGTGTTGTCAGCAGTGCACTTGTACTCGCATAAGATCTTCTGCTCAAAGCGTCAGCTACAACGTTTGCCTTTCTCGGGTGATACTGGATTGTGTGGTCGTAATCCTTCAATAGCTCAAGCCAACGTCGTTGTCGCATGTTGAGTTCCTTCTGGGCGAAGAAATACTTGAGACTTTTATGATCCGTATAGATATCCACTTTTTCTCCGTACAAGTAGTGTCTCCAGATCTTCAACGCGAAAACGACTGCTGCCAACTCTAGATCATGAGTAGGATAATTTTTCTCATAATCTTTGAGTTGTCGAGAGGCATAAGCTATAACCTTTCCATGTTGCATAAGGACACAACATAGACCTTTGCCTGAAGCATCGCTATATATGACGAATTTTCCTGATCCAGATGGAATGGTCAGAACAGGAGCTGAAACAAGTCTCCTATTGAGTTCTTGAAAACTCTTCTCGTATTCCTCGCTCGAATGATACCGATATCTAATAATCAAACTTTCATCTCTTGGCGTTCTATGGGAGCCATTTGGTGTTAGGCTTTGGAAAAGGGCTTAGTATCGGGTTCAAGATCGATACAGAATTCAATTTTTCTCGGTTTGGGGATAAGCCAGGAAGTTCCTCAGGAAAAACGTCAGGAACTCATTAACAATAGGAATATCATTCAAGTTTGACGTGTTTTTGTTCAAATCAGTAACATGAGCTAAAAAGGCTTGACATCCGTTTTTCAATAAACGAATGACTTTATGGCTAGAAATAACAGTTACAGATTTCAACGGTTTAGTTGCTTGAATTTGCATGAAAGGTTGATTAGTAATATAAAAACTAATAATCTTATGAAAACAATCAATTTTAGCATGATGGGTAGTCAACCAATCAATTCTTAAAATCACATCGAAATCATTCATCTCCAAAGAAATAAGGTCAACAGATAATGTGAGGTTGTTAATTTGAACTAGGCAAGATTTATAGATAGTAAATGTAATAGGTATTTCTCCCAATGAGGTTTCAACTGATAAGACAAGATTTAAGTTTTCAATAGTCAAATTTAAACGTTGAGTACATATAGGTGAGATAAAAGAGTGGATAGAGCTAGTATCTAACATGGCATAGACTTTACGAGGATTTATGAATAGCTTACCGGTTATCACCTCATTCCGTTTCTTGACTGTTATCGTTAAATCGAATCCCGAGTACTTCATTCGGATCTTCACGTATTTCAACCATGGGAATACCACTACATAATTCTCTAACGAATTGTTTCTCGAATTCCTCAACTTCATCAGTAGTAACGTACCAATGATTTCTATAAGAATAATATTTTCGATAGACTGCAGTTTTCACGATAGTGATTAACTTAACCTGAATTCCTCTAAGTAACGCCCAAAAGTATAGAAACATCATTTTTAAATAATCTTGAAACTCATAGCTGGAACACCATAAATCCCAAAGACTAATATGAAAAGTCCATATATTCTGATCCTTTGTTATAGAGCATAACCAGGTGATATGACTCTCCCAATTAGTGAGTAAATTAAAGGCAATAATTTCCGCAAGTTCATTACTTCCTTTAATTGCTTCTAATAATGGATCTGGAACGACTGTAGCAGAACTTTCACCTTCATCCTTACTGGATAGAACACGCATAATTTTTGCCTTAGGCAAATGATTCAACTCTGAGTTTGTAAGAAGATTATTCGTCGCCTCTTGTTCTGCAGCTACATTTGTTTCGGTAATTTCATAGTTAACCTCCTGATTTTCAGATGCCATACTTAACTGTGGTCACAAAATAAATGTTAGTTCAAATAAACTGACTCATCTCTTCATGTTCCGACATTCAAATCGATTCATTAGATAAAAAAAATCTAATTTAGGTAGGACACACTAGTGATTGATTCTATTCGTCTCTCCCCTCCTAGTTCTAACCCCAGATCTCCATTAAAGACCATATCCCTAAGCTCTGATGCCAACTGTGACGCCCCCAAATCTGGGCCCACACAGCCCATACTTGAGTCGTCAAAAGACTACAACAAAATTATTACAACAAAGCACAACGTACAACAATACAGGGTATAATAATACACAACTAAGTCTTCACTATTATTGCCACACTATTTTACAACACGTGAAGACTACGACAGCTATTCCTCAGACTCTCACTCCATTCCCCGGCTAGACCCTGTTACGTTTTCATCTCCTGTAATGGAACAAAAGAAAGGGTGAGCTCAAATAGCCCAGTAAGAAATATCATGACTAAGATAATGACGAATAATTTATCATTAGCCTTCAATAGTTGAGTTCTTGATAGAATACAATAGACTACAAGGTTTATATCAAAAACTGTAGTTAAATTCTTAAACAATGTTCAGATCAATAATAGCAGCGGAATGAGCAATCTATTAGAAGAATAATGCAGACTATAATGTCCACTCGCTTCTCTTTTTAGTAAAAATATCATCAACTTTTATCATCTGAAATACCATTAGTCAAGATAATACAACTTCACAGTTCCTGGTCATAATCATGCAGATCAACAGTTCGTCTTTGCACTACGGGCCAAAGACATTCAATATAACACCAACGGTCATGATTATACCAGATTCAGCCTTTGGTCATAATCATACCAACCAACAGTTCATCTTTGCACTACGGGCCAAAGAGAACATTCACCACGTGTCATAAAAGACACCGAACAGATGTATCGCCTTTAACCTAGTATATCGCCTTTAACCTATCATCTGTTCAACAATTATATCACATCTGTGCCCCCGGCCACAGATATTCACAACAGCTTGATTCTTGATGATTAATACAAATAACAGTGATACAAATGATGAACAGAAGAACAGGATAAACAATAAGTATCGGAAGTTTACTTTGTGCAGATTCAAATAATGTCCAAATTGCCAACATGATGTGGAGTGAAATTTAAAAATGATATTCAAGATCCACAGTTCAGAATAACGATTACAGTTCAATAGAAATGTTCAGAAAATAGGAAGGTTCAGTTGAACTAATGAAATTCAACTATTATGGAACATATAATATTTTCAGGAATTATAGAAGCAACAGTTCCATAATAAGTTTCGATTTAGGTGTATGGAAGAAAATAATATCCCTTACCGTAGCAGGTTTGATTAACAAAAGGTGAAGGGAATTAATATCCCTTACCATAGTAAGTTTGAATAATGGAAGATGAAAAAGATGGTATCCCTTATGAGTATAAAGGAAAATGATATCACTTACGAATATGGAATAAAAGTGTCATGTGATAATTCGTGTAGACAAATTATTTCCACACGAGACAAATAAAAAGGGTTATTCACCAACAGGCGATAATCCGCACCGTAAGGTTATTCCCATCAATTTGAATACGAATAGTTATTCACCAAACAGGCGTAATCCGCACCGTAAGGTTATTCCCACAATTTAATAGAATTTGAACACGAAGAGTTATTCACCAAACAGGCGATAATCCGCACCGTAAGGTTATTCTCAAAGATTAATAAGGAATGAATACAAAAGGTTATTCACCAACAGGCGGTAAACCGCGCCGTAAGGTTATTCCCACAATTTAATACATGGAAATAAATGGCACAAGAAAGAAACGATATTATTTTCGAGAATCAAAGAATGATAATCCCTTCAAGTAAGAAAGAAAATAATATCCATTTTTGATGATGAAAAGAGTGATACCCCTTACCTTAACACGTGACTGGATATTGATTTAAATGAGATTGATCAACCTATATATTTTTAATATAATTAGTAATTACCACATATAAATTTCAAAGTATATGATAACTCGTATATTATGAACTATCAAAATTATATATATTTAACATAATTTTTGTAGTATAATATAACAACTTTAAAATAGTTTTTAAAATAATATTCCAAAATAAATCTTCCAAAGAAAGCTTTTAAAAATGAATCTTCTCAAAGAAGAGTCTTCTAAAGGAAGATTTGTGAATACCGTGAAAAATAGGAATTTATGAAATTACTACTCTTTAATAAAACACTTACTTGAAAAATTCCTGCACTCCTTTTGGCTTTCAAACTCTCAAAATAACCTTACTATTCTCAGAGAAAACTCATAAAATTCTTATAGAAAAATTTTATGTTTTAGGTGTGATTTTTCTATTCAGCTGAGCAAGCTATTTGTAGGAGAAAATAAGTTACTATGCGTGGTAGGTGAACAGAAAAAAATTCAGCAGAGGCTGCTGCGCCGCCTCCACCAACTCTTCAGCAAATTCTCACATTTCTCACATTTCATGTGGGCCCCACAATGGGTCCCACATGTTTCTTACTATTCACGTACTATTCACGTCACTATTCACGTTACTATTTCAAATAGTAAAATTAATTATTTTATTTATTTATTTATTTATTTATTTATTTATTCTTCCTGTGAGTCCAACATATAAAATAATGTTACCACAATAATGTAAGAAACACGTTACATATTTTTATTAATTTAATAATATAAATTATAGTGTATTTGCTACTGTGACAATTATTAGATTCAATAATTTTAAACTACAGTTAGACATGCATAGTAGGCCGGACTGGTCCGGCCTGGCCTGGGCCTGGTAGGCTTTGGCCGTTGACCAGGCCAGACCGGGCTTTGACTTTTGGGCCTGCAGGCCAGGCCGGGCCGGGCTTCTCGATCGAAGTCTGGCCTTTTGAGGCCTGTAGGCCGGACCGGGCCAGGCTTTAGGCCGGGCCGGGCCTTGGGCCGGCCCAGGGTAGGCCAGGCTAGTCCTTGGGCCGGGCCGGGTCAGGCCAGGCCTAAAAATGTAATCAACTAATTTTTAATGTGAAATATAAATATTAAATAAACTAACTACTATATTAATTAAATGTATTGACAAAAAATTAAAAATGAGTAATTAATCAATAATAAATAATGAGTCGATTACAAATATTTTGCTTCAAAATATTTTTAAAATGTCTTCAAAATTCAAATCTTCAAAAAATGTATCTTCCTATCTTCAAAATTTATCTCTTCGTTATATCTTCAAGAAACATATCTTCAGTCTTAAGAAAAAATATATATCTTCAATATTCATGGATGTACAATTTCGTCAGTTTTTACTCTAACTTCGAGATCTTCTGAGCTATCTTGATCGTCTATTACATCTTGTACTATTCTTTGTGCGAAAAAATAATCTCTATAATAAATGCATATCTCCAACGATTCTAAGCTAAGTCTACTTCTCTTTTCATCCAATACCCTGCCAGATAAATAAAATTATTGATGAATTAATTTATCTAACTTTTTAAAAAAATTAATCTTGAATATTCGAGTAGTATATTTTTAGATAATTTATAATTATATTGAATCAATTTAAATTTAAATATATTTTAAAATTAATTTTAGAATACCTAAATTAATTAATTCTATTTTGAAACTGAAAAAGTTGTACAACATTAACCGGATTTGTCAACCAATTGTGATTAGTACAATGAACAGAAAAGCCAAACAAAGTTTTTCAAAGTTTATTATCTCCCTACAATGAACTATTTCTTCCCTTCATCCGTCTTTTTGCTGCTTATATATATCAAGTTATAGTCTATAGTTAAAATGAATTAGCTAGGCTGGGCAGGCTGGGCTGGGCCGGTCCTCTGCGTAGGCCAGGCCGGGCTTTTTTGTAGGCCGGGCCAGGCCGGTCTTCGTGGGCCAGACCGGGCTTTTTCGTAGGCCGGGCCAGGCCGGGCTTTTTCGTAGGCCGGGCCAGGCCAGGCTTTTACGTCAAAATAGCAGCCTGTTCAAAGACTGTAGGCCGGACCGGCCCGGTCCGGGCTTTGACCAGGCCGGGCTCAGGCCAGGCCAGGCCGGCCTGTGGGCCGTAGGCCTTTTGTGCATCCCTAACTACAGTGCACCAACAATTATTGACTCGATGATATGAAATACAGTGTAATGACAATTATTGAATCAATAATGCAAAATACTGTGTAGCAACAATAATTGAATTGATAATATAAAATATTATGCAGTGACAATTATTGATGAAATGATGCGTAACAATTACGGTGTCAATTATCAGACCAATAATATGAGACACTGTGCAATACCGTGTGCTACTGTAGAGTACCGTGTGCTACAGAAAATACCATAAATTACCGTATGCTACTATTCTTTTATCACCGATATTTTAACAGTTAACACCGTTGACTATTTTTATTTAAAAAGGTTACTTCTGTCGTTTTCTATATCCGACAAATATTCCGTTGTGGGGTCCACAAATAATTTGTTATTTCGGCGCCGTCGTACGGCCCGAATATTCCCCGACAAAACGAATATTGTCCGTCAAAATAAAATTTGCATATAACATCCTTAACTTTCAATTTCGTCAATTTAACCACTTACTGTTTCAGGAAAAATATATATGAAGAAAAATTAAATTTTGTATTTCATAAATTCGGGGTCTTACATATTATATGTTCCATAATAGTTGAACTTCATTATTTCAACTGAACCTTCCTATTTACGTGAACCTTTCTATTGAATTGTAACCATTATTCTGAACTGTGGATCTTGAATATCATTTTTAAATTTCACTCCACATCATGTTGACAATTTGGACATTATTTGAATCTGTACAAAGTAAACTTCCGATACTTATTGTTATCCTATTTCTTCTGTTCATCATTTATATCATTCTAATCATCCAAAAATCAAGCTGTTGTGAATATCTGTGGCCGGGGGCACAGATGTGATATATTTGTTGAACAGATGATAGGTTAAAGGCGATACATCTGTTCGGTGTCTTTTATGGCATGTGGTGAATGTTCTCTTTGGCCCGTAGTGCAAAGATGAACTGTTGTTTGGTATGATTATGACCAAAGGCTGAATCTGGTATAATCATGACCGTTGGTGCTATATTGAATATCTTTGGCCCGTAGTGCAAAGATGAACTGTTGATGTGCATGATTATGATCAGGAACTGTGAATTTATATTATCATGACTAATGGTATTTCAGATGATAAAAGTTGATGATGTTTTTACGAAAAAGAGAAGCGAGTGGACATTATAGTCTGCATTATTCTTCTAATAGATTGCTCATTCCGCTGCTATTATTGATCTGAACATTGTTTAAGAATTTAACTACAGTTTTTGATATAAACCTTGTAGTCTATTGTATTCTATCAAGAACTCAACTGTTGAAGGCTAATGATAATTTATTCGTCATTATCTTAGTCATGATATTCTTTACTGGGCTATTTGAGCTCACCATTTCTTTTGTTCCATTGTTTTTCAACAGGAGATGAAAACATAACAGGGTCTAGCCGGGGAATGGAGTGAGGGTCCGAGGAATAGTTATCATAGTTTTCACGTTTTGTAAAATAGTGTGGCAATAATAGTGAAGACTTAGTTGTGTATTATTATACACTGTATTGTTGTACGTTGTGCTTTGTTGTAATAATTTTGTTGTAGTCTTTTGACGACTCAAGTATGGGCTGTGTGGGCCCAGATTTGGGGGCGTCACATAGATAAACTGCAGTGTGACATTTGCAACATTCTTCGTTACAAGACAACTAAACGTGAGGGGAAAACTAAGTGTGTGCCTAAAAAAATCTTAAGGTACTTTCCGCTTGCCCCGAGACTTCAGCGTCTATTCATGTCGACCCACACTGCAGCGCATATGACTTGGCATAAAACAAGGGACGTCGTGCCTGGTCAGTTGTCTCACCCCGCAGATGGAGATGAGTGGAAGAAGTTTGATGCAAATTTTTCTCAATTTGCAGAGGAAAGTAGGAATGTCAGGCTTGGCATGGCTACGGATGGGTTTTGTCCATTTAATAATTTTAGTCAACCATACTCTGTGTGGCCAGTGATCATGGTAGCTTACAATCTTCCACCGTCAATGTGCATGAAGGATCCGTATCTGTTCTTGACTTTACTCATACTGGGGAATAAGAGTCCTGCAAAGGACATAAACGTGTATCTTAGGCCGTTAGTCGATGAACTTAAGGTGCTGTGGGAGACGGGGGTGCAGACTTATGACAAATCAATAAAGCAAAATTTTCTGATGAAGGCAGCTTTGTTGTGGACTATAACAGATTTTTCGGCACTTGGGATGATCAGTGGGTGGTCGACTCACGGAAAGTTGTTATGTCCAGTTTGTGTGGGGGATGTGCAAGGCACACATCTAAAACATGGCCGAAAAATTAGTTTATTTGGTACTGCTCGTAGATTCTTGCCAGCTGATCACAGTTACAGAAAGATGTCGACACAGTTTAATAGAAAAACAGAGAAAAATGGGGTTGTCGGTCGATTGTCAAGCAGCGAGGTTTTCGGTTGGCTGAACGATCTTAACTTTCCACCACCAAGAAAGGAGCACAGTAAATATAGGGCCCAAGGTTACGGCAAGGCTCATAACTGGACGCATTCGCCCATGTTCTTCGAGTTGCCATACTGGGAGTCGCTTTCAGTCCGTCACTGTATAGATGTAATGCATACAGAAAAGAACGTGTTTGAGAACTTGTTTTACACCTTGATAGATGCGAGTGGTAAAACAAAAGACAACGACAATGTACGGAAAGATCTGGAGGCACTTAACATATGGCCTGATTTGTGGCTTCGACATAACAACTCAAAACCTAAAGCTCCATTCTGTTTAACCAAGCAACAAGTTGAAGACATCTCTGCAAATGGATAAGTGCGTTGAAGCTCCCAGATGGATATGCTTCTAATATATGTCATTGTAGTAAGGTTGAACAGTTGAAAATTACTGGGTTCAAAAGTCATGATTGCCATATATTCATGCAGAAGTCGATGCCAATTGCATTTCGCAAGATGTTACCTAGAAAAATTGTAGACGCCTTAACCGAACTTTCAAATTTCTTTCGAGATCTATGTTCAACAGTTATAAGGTATACTGGCGTGGAGCAAATGAAGAAAAATATAGTCCTGACAATGTGCAAGTTAGAAATGATATTTCCTCCGGGGTTTTTTGACTCGATGGAGCATTTGCCTATTCATCTGTCATATGAACTTAAGCATGGAGGACCTGTGCAATATCGATGGATGTATCTGTTTGATAGGTATTATCGTCTACATTTCTTTTTTGATGATATTCATAACTCATATTCGTAATGTTTGTGAACTTATTTAATGTATTTTAGGTACATGCGTCGTTTAAAGCAGAAAGTAAAGAATAAAGCTCGTGTAGAGGGTTCTATTGCTGAATGGTACACGGAGGAAGAGCTTGTCAACTTCAGCTCATTGTATTTTGAAGATGTTGTCAAAACGAAACACAATCGTTTAAGTCAAAATGAGGTCGTCGGAGTCCAACCATGTGTTGATGAGTTAGCTGTATTTTCTTATCCGGCTAAACCATTTGGCCATGAGACGATGACGTACTTAAGCGAAAAAGATTTAAAAATTGTGTCTACATATGTGCTTCTAAATATGCCCGAAGTATCGTCATACATAACATAAGTAAATACTATTTATAAAATTTTAATTTTTAATAGCCTAGTCTAAAATTAAATCGTGTTATAACTGTTTCAGTGCATTTGAAGACGAAGCATGTGCTTTAAACCCGAGCTTAAATGCAGTACAGTTGGAATCATTCACGACTACAAATTTTCAATAGTGGTTTAAGAGAAGGGTTGCAGAAAACAACAATTATGTGCGTTTTAAAGATGTCATCGAAGGACCTTACAAATTGATTAGTTCATTTTCCGGCTGTATCGTCAATGGGTATAGATTTAATGTCGATGACATAAACGAACCGACTTCAGTCAATTCTGGTATTGTCGTGTTGGGCAGTTGTTACCAAGATTCGGAGTCCAATTATTATGGACGTTTAGAGGAAGTAATTACGCTCAATTATCCCGGGGGTAAAAAGGTAGTTACATTTAAATGTCGCTGGTTTGATACTGAGAAGGGTGTTAAAGTTGATCGTAACAGAATCGTCACAGTAAATATAAAGTCAAAGTTACATTCTGCTGACGTATTCGTATTAGCCAGTCAAGCGACTCAAGTTTATTACGCATCTAATGTAGTATATTATAAAAGTCCCTAGTATACAGTTGTCACAACAAAGACTCGTCAATTTGATGATAGTAATATGTCTGGGACAGATGAGCCATTGCAGGATGATATTAGCAAATCCAGTCAGGTAGTCCAACATAACGACGATTTGTTGGTAGATGTCATTGAGGTACCCGATAATGATAATGTCGAGGAAGACCTGGTTGACGATGAAGTCGAGGAAAACGTACCCGATAATGATGAAGTCGAGGAAGACGTGGTTGACGACGAAACTGATAATGAAGAAGTCGTGTCAGAATCCGAGGATAACTATGAAAATGATTCTGATGGGTTTGACGACGTATTACATTTAAACTTAAGAAGTGTATTTTATTTAATTAAATTAATTAACTGCATATTAATTGCATTTTATTTTTGTATTTTAGTAGTACATTTATGGCTAGGCATAGTGGTAGCGGTCGGCGTGGTGGTGGTCGTGCAGGATCATCTGACGGAACTCAGGGCGGGTCATCATCGTCAGGTAGTAGATTTTCTTAAATATTAATTTGTTTTGCTTACTATTTGTAGGTTATGTTTTGAGAATTGATTTATTAACTTTAATTATTCAATTTTACTTACAGATAGATACTACTCGACGACGTCCTCGAGGGACGAACCTCGGGTTATTTGGTCGCCAGCCAGCTGTTGCGCATATTGTCCACGTAGATGTCAGCTCTACGCAGTAAGTGTAAAATAGCGTTATGTTAAATTGAATTAATTTATTTTGTAAAACAATAAACATAACTTTGCGTTATTTGTTTTGTTTTGTAGCATTATGGATCATGTGGCTAAAGCCACTTTACACGCCATATGTCTGACACACCTCCCCATTGACTGCATGCGATTTACGCAGTACGCGCAGCATGATGCCTCCTTCATGGATACCGTGTTACGTGAATTTCACGTAAGTTATTTTAAATAATTTAAAATGTATACGTACATACTACTTACACATTCAATTTAGTTTTTCTGATAAGTTAGTTCGTTTTCTTATATTTATTTTAGATATGAGGAGGGCATCTCTCAGGCGACAGGCGACGGTGTTATTATTGCACATGTCGCGAAGAACTACGCCAGCTGATTGTACGAGATGAGACATAGGGCTGCCCGGGCAGTTGTAGACCATCCCGGGACTACTATTCGAGACCATCAGCCCTCTATTGTCTCAGATACAGCATGAGAGGTCATGTGTACTCATTGGGATGCTGACAACTTCAAAAAAAAATCAGAACAAATGAAGAAAAATCGTAGCCATCTCTGAGTAGTACATACTACGGGTTCACGGTCATTTGAAGAAGTAAAATCGGTATGTATATATTTAGTTTACTTTAATATTCTCATAAAAATAAATACTAAATAAATGATAAATTAAAATTTTATTTGTTAGGTCATGGGCGGTGAGTTGGGACGACCTCCCACCATGATCGAGTTCTGGGATAGAGCCCGCACGCCAAAGAAATGTAGTATGTCACAAGCAGCTGCAGCTATACGGGTAAGAGTTTTTATAAAGTTATGTAATAATTAGTATCATGCACTTAATTAAATGAGTCAATAAACTACCATATACATAATAAATTGTAGGACCGATTTCAGAGCCTTTGGGACGAGTGTGTAGCTGAGTTGCAGGCTGCTAGGGGAGATTCTACCATCCCTCCGTTCGACATTAGCTTATCTAGGAATGAGGAGATGGCTCTTTGGGTTGCGTCTCAAGATCCCCCTAGTAGCACTACGAGCAGATATCGAGTGTTGGGACTGCCGAGGGTGCCGACATATACATTGACCGGAGGTATTTATTGTAGTATGTTGCTCGTTAATTCAAAATTTATATTGATATTTCATTTTTTTGTGTTATATTTAATGTTGCAGGTTCTAGCCAGCATTTGAGAGGACATGTTGGACAATCTCATACGGGCGCTGGCTTGGACGACGCGTTGTTCCAGCGGGTTATGGCGGCGGTGTCGGAGACGTTTCGTACAGATCCGATATTCCGTAGTCAGAGCCTACCTACCAGTGCTCGTCTTCACCAGCTTGCTCAGGACGTTGCAGCAGGGGCCAGTGTCGAGAGTACGGGCATATCTCCGGAGCAGTTCGCCGCGATACGAGACGAGGTGATTCGAATGGTGACTACCCTGTTGTTGGAGGCTTTTGGCCCGATGCTGACTCAGTGCCCGACTGCACAGGTATTTTGTTCAATTTAAGTTGTATATTCTGTATGTTCTGCAATAATTATTTAACTATGAATTTTTATCTCAAGTACGGACTAATGACTGATATTTGTAATTCTATTAACAGGATGATAATTTCGAGCATGCTGACGATGCCGATCGCGAGCGGGGGGGTGACAACGATGATTTTCATACACCACAGCAGAACCCTCGATCTCTGGGCGATGATTCTTTGTAGATTATAATTTAGTTGTAATTAATTTAACTTAATTGATTGTAATTTATCGTAATTTGGTTTAGTTTTGTAAAGTACGATAATTTATTTTATAATGTGTCGTCGTTTATATTTATATCAAGTGTGTGAACATAAAGAATGAATTGCTGTTGTGTTGTTGGGATAAAGCATGTTTGCAGGTACAAAAAATGTGGTTTTAAAACCTGGCATTGAAAAAGCAAAAAAAAATTTTAAAAAAAAAATCTTGTATTTCCGACGGAATTTGGTATTTACGACGGAATTTCCGTCGGAATTATTGCATTAAATTATTAATTTTCTAATTACCGGAAGCACTATTACCGACGGAATAAATTTATTACGACGGAATTTCCGTCGAAATTAAGTACTTATATTCGACGGATGGACTGATTTTCTGACGGAATTTCCGTCGAAGATATAATTAAAATTCCGACGGAATTATTTATTTTCGACGGAATTTATTCTGTCGGGTATATGATAATTACGACGAAAATTCCGACGAGAGAAATACGTCGGGGATTATTTATTTTCGACGAAATTAATTCCGACGCGATTATTTTCGTCTGAATCGTCGACCGAATTTTTCGTCGGGAATATTCTAATTCCGACGGAATAGGTTTATTTCCGACGGAAAGTTCCGTCGGAATTATGCCTTTTTCTTGTAGTGATAATAGAACCAAGAGTCCAATCATTAATACAAAAAGATTGATACTCAATCCAGTCATAGTTTCTTTTTGAGACAAACATTAGTGTGCTACTCATTCTCAACTTAAAATTAGTTCTTGGCAGGTTTGAGCAATTAATTGATTGATGATAGTGGGCTCAAATTTGTGTAATATAGTATTTTCGGGTATCCCACACACCTTTCATTTATGTACAAAACATAATGAAAAAATTGGCAGTATTTATTTGGCTCGAGTATCTCTATCTATCGATCAATATGATCCATGAATAATATTTCCTGTGGAAAAAGTATAGTACTGTAAACCTTTTGGTGGGATCTAATGAGAGGGAAAAAATTAATAATAATATGTACTCTCTGTGTTTTAAATTATTTTGAAAGTCAATTTGAGACATTTTCAAACTCAAATTTGAAATTACTTTTTAAAAATTATAAAACAATAAAACTTTCAATGAGTAATATTTTTTAGATATTTTACAATATTTATCATTGTACTGATTAAAATGAAAAAAATATCTGTCAATTTTGAATTTAAAAAATCTCTACTTTAAAAAATTAATAATAATCAAATAATATAGAACGGATAAACAAAAAAGAAGAATGGATAACTAAAAGTATATTTTTGGTGTCAATTTCTTTTTCTATTCTCAATTATACGTCTTTCTTACGGGAATATCTTTAATTTTATTAATATAAAAAAAACTCTTCCTAATAACATTTTTCAACATAGCTCTTTATTTGATGGTTAAAGAATTATAAATTTGCGATATAAGAATAATTTTATACTAGATTATGGTGAAAATAATTCTAAATAAATAAGTACTTCATCTTGAACTTTAAATAGCAACCCCATAATTTATCAATCGAAGGATATATAATATTTTATTTATTTTTATTTACTCATGAGAGAGAGAGATTAAAATCTTATTTGGAGAAGATGAAAATGTTGAAACCTTAGAGATAAAATTGATTTATTAAATGTTATTGGGTAATGAAATGAGTTATTTATACCCAAAAAAATGTAATAAAGATAATTATGAAATATTAAAAATTAATAGGGACAATTTGGTCTAGGAAAACTTAGTCCCAAACGCTGGATTATAAAACATACTCCATCCCTTCCCTCTAATTAGTCTCTCATATGGGATACTATTTTTTAACGAGACTAATAATTCAATTCAAAATTATTTAAATAAACACAATATTGTTTTTTATATGAGATTAAATCCAGCGGCCGTTACTTTAGTCACTCACACAAACGCCCAATGTTATCGCCTTAAAAGAAAGCTGTGAATGCAGTGAAAACAATAATTATTGAAATAGTAACATACTAATAATTTCTATTCCACAATTAATTATTGTATTGAACCTAATATATACTTCAAAGGTCATGATGAGGAACTCAAAACATATATAGCTAGGAAACTCTAGAGTTGCAGTCACCATTTATACGCTTTAGCTCCTTAGCTTTCTAAATTCCCTTCAAGGTTACGGAATCTTGACCATCAAGCAATTTAATCCCTACATTATATATAACCACTCCACTAAAGTAGCCCTAAATCAACCAGCTAGATCTCCAAGAAAATCATCCATGGCCTCAAAGAAGGTAGAACCAACCAAAGTTACTGTCAAGCTTCTCATAAACTCAAAAGGGCAAAAAGTCCTCTTCGCCGAGGCCGGAAAAGACTTCATAGATTTCCTCTTCAACATTCTCTCCATGCCCCTTGGCACTGTTATTAGGCTCCTCAAAGAGCAAGGAATGGTGGGGTGTTTGGCAAATCTATATGAAAGCATTGAAAATCTCAATGAAAATTACATTCAGCCTAATCAGAATAAGGACATCTTCCTTAAACCAATGGCTCCAAGTTCTGCTGCTAATACTTCAATTTTGTTGCTCAATGATGCACCCAAAATGGGCTGGACATTTTATAAGTGTGGATGTTGCGAGTTAACGTATTGTATATCTGATGATTCGCGTGCTATTTGTAGTGTATGCTCCAATCCTATGAACACACAAGTGACGTATGTCGCTCCCGCTGCGGCGAATAAATCCGTGATGACGGCTCAGGAAGGAGGTTTTGTCAAGGGAGTGGTGACTTACATGGTGATGGATGATTTGGTGGTGAAGCCAATGTCCACTATTTCTAGCATTGCCATGCTTAACAAGCTGTTTAATGTTAAGGATGTTGGTTCTCTCGAGGAAAAAGAGGTTGATATTGGAATGAATGAGGTATGTTTATGTTTTTAATTACTCCATTTATTTCAAAATATAAGATTAATTTTGATTTTTCAGGATCAATTTTAAATATTTATAATTTTAAAATCAACAAGAACTCAAATTTTCCCTTATTCTGGAATAAAAGAATTATATATATCTTATTCTTTCATGACATCTTTAATTTTATGATAAATATATGTCCGTGTTCGTGTAATTATGTCTTCTTTATAGTAAGTATACATACACATAAATAAAATATAACATCCAAACATAACATTATCTTCATTATTAAGAAACGTATTTTTACATTGAAATTCGTGTCACACAATATTTTTAAATAGTGAGAATGACGTAACATTTTAATTAGGGTGCTAATTTTCCAGTGTAATATATATTTGTATTCTATTAACTAAGCATTGTACATTTATGGGTATTTATTATAACCGGAAATTAAAGTTTCCAAAATTTTATGGGTATCATAAGTTTTTATTTAGGGATTTGATAACTTGTCATATATACCAGTTTATTAATAGTAATAATCTCACGTCATTTTGTTGACAAGTGTTTTGGTGTTGATTTTGTAATTTACATTTTTTTATATCTGGTTTTTGTTAGGGCTTGAAGCTGCTAAAGGCATCACTGCAATCTAAGTCTGTGCTGACTAGTGTTTTCCTCAGCATGACAGGCACTTGACGAAGCTGATTACTGTTTTCTAATGTCAACCCTAAGGAAAAATTAATATAGTTTTTTTGGTGAAAGTTTGCATGGTTTAATTAATAAGAAATTGGAGTAACCTATATTATGCAAGGGTATTAATAATGTACTGCTGGCTTTTAATGAGTATATTTCAAATAATCTACTCCGATGAGGTGTTTGTTATCTTTTTTGTTTTCAAGAACAGTAATAATAATTAACAAACATTAGTGGTGGATCCTGAATTTGACATAGTATAGGCAAAATAATTTTTTATTTATAAAATTAATTGAAAAAAATTCTCCTTTCATTCCCAAATTTAAATTACATTTTTAAAATAAGGACTTTTAAAAATAATTTTATATTAACAAATGTAACATTAATATTAATGAAGGTTATATTATAGGGGCGATAGTAAATTATACTTTGTTTATATTATTTTTAAATTTTAAAATAAAAGAAAAAGAAATAAATGAATGAATGAAAACCTAAGCATTATATTGATTTCTCTTGTTTGTAACTTTTAAGTATTTTAAGCGACGAAAAAGAAGTAAAATTTGGTTACTTTTTATTTTCTTTTTACAATTGTCCATTAAAAAGTTAAGGCCGAATTTGAAAGAAAAAGAGTCCTTAATAAATCTTCTCTACATTACTCTTTGTCCATAAAGACAAGAAAATTTAAAGTGGTAATCTATGTTTAAAAGTTATGTCTTTTTTTCTTTTTTTTTTCATTTATAAACTTACAAACATACAAAAGAATAGTTATGAGTTCCATGCTAATTTAAGTTTTTTATTCAAAACTCACAAATATATATAGCGTGAAGTTTCTCTTTATTCTTATTGAATCACATATAAAACTTTTATTTATTTCATGAAATCATATATATATAACTGTTTTAAAAATTATACAGATCTAAGTGGCGGAATCTTAGGCGTTTGTGTAGACAGATGAAGCATTTTTTAGAAGATCTCATTTATTTATTTTTCATTGGTATTCACTAGTTATACTATACAAAACATATAGTATATGTAATTTTTTTTTAAAAAAAATTACATGAAACATAACTAAAAAAGTAATTTTTTAAACTTAACAAATTCATCTAAATATTATAGTCTCAAAATAGAGGTTTGATTTTACCGCCTAGACGTAACAAACTCAAGGTCGTAGATGATCGCCTAACATTTAAACAGACATTAATCAAACCTAGATACGAGAATTTTTAAAATATTGATTTAAAAGTCAACAGAGGCGAAACAGGGGGCGAGGGGGGTCAATTGACCCCGGTAGAATTGGTAGATACTTGCTCTGCTTTGGCAAACTCTTACTTCAATCCAACCGGCGGCGGAAGGCAGGGGGGGGGGGGGGAGTCAACTGACCCTGGTAACTCCGACCCTCACGCTAGACATCTCCTTTCTTGACCCCCCATCTCTGATCGACTGATCTCCAATACTCCGTCTCCATGATCGCCGACAACCTCTAGTTCTCCTTCAGTCCTTTCAGCGATTTGTGTTTTTTTTTTTAACTATGTTTATCCGGAAGTTCTGAGATTTGTATATTTTATCCCTCGTTGTCTATATTTGTATTGTATTTGTTTGTGTTGAATTCTTTTGAGATTTTGGGATTGCAAAAGCTATAAGGAGGCTTAGAGTTCAGACTAGTGAAAAACAGGATGGTGGTGGTACTGCTGATTTCATTCCTTATCCAGATTGCTTATATTATATGAGGACTGGAATGTGCAGCTATGGAGTCAAGTGTCAATTTAATCGTCCTTCTAATTTAGGGCAGGTAATAGATTTTTAGCATTTGTCATTTGCCTAATAGGTAGTATTATTTAAAGAGTGAAGCTTGCATAAAATAGTACTAAATTCTTAGTTTTTTATTGGTGGTCAATAGTGATTTTTTAAGGTTCTCTATTGTAGTTTATTTATTGTTTGTGCCTTTGTGGTCGAATTAATTTACAGATATGTCAATATGGAGGTGAGCTACCAGAAAGAATTGGACAACCTGATTGTGGGGTAAAATTCTCTATCATTTAAGATACTGTTTGACATTTTTTCATTTCATACTTTGCATTGCTTTTGATGGCTTGAAATGGGATTGTTGTGTTTAACTATGGTGTGAAAGAGTCAGTCAAGAGAGAGAGTTTTAATGGAAAGTTCACTTCAGACACTCCACCAAACGAAGTTGTTTGAAAGGTGATCCAGATCCAGATAAGGTCGTAATGTAAATTGTTCCAGCTCACCCGTCATATTTCCATTTTTGATAGTTGGCTTTGTTGTTGTAGAAAGTATCCCAGGAGAATTGCATGGATTCTTTTTAGATGTAAATCTTTGTAAAATAGTGTTCGAGTCAGGGGTGTTCAGTTGTTATTATCTGATAATCAAACAAATTTTACCTTCATTTGGTAAAATCTGCTAGCTTACTAATAATCTACACGCGCTTGTCCACTAATTATTGTTGATTTTGTCTGATATAATTAGTTAAATACACTTTATTAATGTATTTTGTCTTCTTTCGCTTCTTATATCAATCCTTTGCCAAACAAGTTAACCTCAAGTCAGTTGTGGTCTCTTTGTATGTGAGAAGCCTTGGCCATGGGCAGATTCTTTCTCACTGAAGCATGTGATGCTTCATGTCAATTACCGCATTAATAATGCTTGTTTTACGGTAAAACTGGTTTATCCATTTTACCTTCGTCAGGTGTCTCATATACAGGCGGACTTTCTTCGTGGTCATTAACAAAATCAACATATCTATCTGCTCCTCGTTCAGAAGGGCCCCAGACCTATATGCCAGTTATTTATCCTCCTCAAGGCATTGTACTCGCATCAGGATGGAGTATCTACATGGTTAGTAAGAGTTCCTTGTAATGATCACGTGTAGAGTGCAATCTTTTTATGTTCATTTATGCACTAGCTCTCTTATTGGAAAGTTCAAGCGTCAATAAATAATTTTTTTTATTGAGATATTTTGACCCTCTTATAATATGGTCTTTGTTTCGCCACTGAAAATCAATGTGACAATTACTACACCGGCCATGAACTAGATCCGCTCCTGCATGCTGGTATGTTAATGACATCTTACAAAATATTGCTTCAAAAGAAGATATGAAAATAATAAACTAATCATCACACTAAAGACATGTAAGTCCAAGTTTAGTTTAAAACAATTGGACGACAAATTAATATATCTGTGTAATTACGTACTAACTCAATTCCAATGGCATAATTAGGAACTTGAGTGGGAGGATGCTGAAACTTTTATGAAATTCTTTTACAAGTTAAAATTAATTTAAAGAATTATTTATGTAGTATAATACTACAATTTAAATTATTATTTTTTATTACTTATTTTCTTCAGATTTTTCAAGACTTTGAGTTCTAAATAAATTTAAAATTTAAAATTTTAAGATTCCTTAATAAGTATAGAAATTTTTTGCTTGTATTTTAAAAAGGAAAAAATGAATCATTGAAAAAATAAAGAAATTAGCACTCTACTTACCTTTCAATTAGGAGCAACCAATAAGGGGAGGGGGAAATGAAGGCTTCAAGTGAACCTTTTAATTTTAAATTTATTAACTTAATTTTAAAAATTACATATGGGCTTGTATATGTATTGAAACATGAAAATACAGATATATATACACCTTAACATATAAGTATATATAATTAACTATGTACCCACTTAATTTCACAAAAAGACCTTATTTGTTATTTTCTTATTGGGTGCTGATATATATATATATATATATATATATATATTAGTGTGCAACTAGTAGTATTTAAAGGTGCATATAACAACCTTCTTCTTTTTTTCTTAGTTCTCTTTTTATTAATAGTAATAATTTGAAATGAAATCAAGTGCTCAAGTGTATCATCTTTTTTTTATTATCATGTCATTACTATTAACTAATAATTTGGTTGTTTTTAAGGGTATAAAAGCTTAATATTTACAAATTTGAAAAATGCAACTTATTTTTGTAGGATAATGACTAAGGTATCATTTGTTTTTTTTTCTTAAATGCTTGAAAATTTTACAGTAGAATTAATAGAACTCATTTGTTTTTTTAGTGCTTGAAAAATGTACAACGCACTAGCTAGAGCAATAAAACAATCGAGCATGTTCACGGACAAAGGTCTCATCAACCAAGGTTTGTTTGATATTTAATTAGTTATGATAAATAACTATACATATAATATAGTACAATATATATATATATATATATATATATATATATATATATATATATATATATATATATATGCGCGCGCGCGTTTTATATAATAACTAATTTAATAATTATAAATTTAATTTAACTCAACTAAATTTCGTTTAAATTTAGCTTGAATTCAAGCTCGAGTAATCATTTTTTGTGCAAGGTTTAATTTAAAATTGATATACATTAATTAAATCTCAAATTTTAGTTAACAGAATTTTGAATATAATAAACAATCTAAAAGTACAACAAATACTAATAAATATGTTATTTTCAAACTAATTTTTTTTACAATTTTCTAGTTTTAAATTTCATAAATTAATTTCAAAAGTCAAAAATGAGTTGTAGAAGATAAGGAGTCGTTGTTTATTGGTATTTGTTCTTTAAACGCCTGAATAATAATTTCCCTTCCAACGAAGCATAACTCCCTCTCATCTCACTCAGAAAAACGGTGCATATTCACCCATTCGTTTTCATTTATATATATATTTTCACATTCCCTAAATCCTATAAAAATCTCAAACCTTTTACATATTCTAAGGCCACCAAGAACTCAAAAAGAAAAACCCAGAAAGACAATACACACTCTCAAATAACATCAACGGATGCAATCAGCCGAAGGGGATCGATTTATTAGATAACAGACTGTATTGACTGCCTCGGCCCAGAAATTATTGGACAAACCTGTATTCAACCTCATACATCTGGCTCATTCCAATAGAGTTCTGTTCATCCTCTCTGCAACTTCATTTTGCTCTGGAGTTCTTTTAACTGAGAAGTGTCTAGTGATACCTTTATCCTGGCAGAACTGTAGGAATGACTTGTCCTTGAATTCCATGCCATTATCTGATCTGAAATACTTTAGTTTCTTTCCGGTCTGATTTTCTACTTTAGCTTTCCACCGCTTAAAGATTCTGAAAACCTCAAACTTCTGCTTCATAAAATACACCCACACCTTTCTGGAGTAGTCATCTATGAAGCTGACAAAATAATGAGCTCCACCCATTGACGTATCCTTGATCGGGCCCCAAACATCTGAATGTACATAATCAAGCACATTCTTACTGGTATGTGCTCATGCCTTGAAGCTGACCCTTTGTTGTTTGTCGTACAAACAATACTTGCAAAATTTCAAACTGCACGTTTTAACACCTTTCATCAACTGCCTTTTGTGAAGTACTTTCATTCCACCTCCACTCAAGTGACCAAGTCGCATGTGCCATAATTCTGTGCAATCACTGTTGGAATTATCTTGCACATAAATCGTTGCTCCACCAGTAACTGTGTCCCCTATCAACTTGTAGAGGGTGCCATTTTTCTGACCCTTCATAATTATCATTGAACCATTGGTAATTTTCATGACACCATCCCTAACTGAGATACTACAGCCTATAGAGTCAAGTACTCCAACCGATATCAAACTCTTTTTTAATTCTGGAATATACCTTACATCACCCAATATTCTTACGACTCATTAAACATTTTAACTTTGATGGTGCCCATCCCAGTAACTTTGTAGATTGCATTATTACCCAATATCACGGAACCACCATTGCAAGATGTAAAAGTATCAAACTAATCCCTGTGAGGAGACATATGAAAAGAACAACCAGAATCTATGTACCAATCTGTAAGGCTGCTATTGTCTCTAACGGATAAGAGATCACCTTGCGAAGTTTCATTTTCTGCCACTGTGTACAGCTCTCCGTCGCTGCAGACATCCGCTTTCTCAGCAACATTAGCAGAATTTTCAATCTACTTACCTTTCTTTTTGTTCTCTTTTTTCAACAATGGACACTTATTTTTGAAGTGGCCCTTCTCGTGGCAATGATAACACTCAACCTGAGATATATCCTTCTTGCCTGATCTCGATTGAGACCTTCCTCATTCCTTGCTGAAATTCTTCTTCCAATTAGGACCCCTGCCACGCCTATCTGAAAATGCAAGAAGACTGTCTCCTTGATCTCTGGAAGTAGTGTCCCTGAACTTATCCTGGTCCAGGACTACTGACATCACATCATCAACTGCAAGTTTTTCCTTCCCTACAAGGAGAGTAGTCTGGAGAGTTGAGTATGAATCTGGTAGAGAGACAAGAAGTCATAAGCCTTTATCTTCTTCATCCAACTTCACATCTATACTGTTAAGCTGGGTCACCAATCTATTAAACTCATTAATATGATTGGTCAAATCTGACCCTTCTTCCATCTGAAGTCGGTACAATTCCTTCTTCAAATATAATCGGTTTGATAGAGACTTCGACTTGTAAACTTTTTCAAGTTTCTCCCACAAGTCTTTCGGAAAGGTTTCTGTCAAAACCTGATATTTGATCTGTGGCGCCAAACTCAGTCTGATTGTTGCCACGACCCTTGCCTCAAGTTCTGCCCATTTGTCTTCTATCACATTTGTTGGTTTCTTCTCATTCCCTTCTAGTGCCTTCGCCAATCCTTGTTGAACTAATACATCTTTGACCGTACTCTGCCAAATACTGAAATTTGACTTTCCATCAAATGGTTCAACATCGTACTTCATACTTGTGTTTGTTATCTTTATATTTGTGACCTGAGAGATTTCTCAATAAATGGATCGTTCGTAGACACCAACGGCGTGAACAAAAAGCTCTGATACCAATTGTTGAGAAATCAGGCTCACAAAATAAACACTAAGATAACACACACATACACACACACACACACACACAACTGTATGGTATAAAAATAAGGACACATAAGAATTTTACGTGGAAACCCAACTGGGAAAAATTACGGGGAGAGATCTCAGAAATTCACTAAAAATAATATGAAGAATTACAAACTCTCTCAACTGAGAAATAAACTAACTGTTTAATTTCTCTCAGAATTCTTTCACTCTCATTTTCTCTCACTAAGCTTCTCTAGTTCCTTTCTCTTTCTAGTTGCTAGCTCTTGGCTTGGTGTGTAGAAATGGGAAGCCAATGCTTCCTTTTATAATGCAAGAGAAAAGGACAAAATCCCACAATTTAAGGAACCAAATCAAGGACCAAATCTATCCAAAATCAAATCCCATATTTCATGAAACGAAATCAAGGACCAAATCTTTCCAAAATCAAATCAAATCTTGAAAAATATGAGACAATCTTCAACAACTTATGTCGTCGATCCCACAAGAAAGGAGGTGGCGGCGAAGGGCGGAGAGGGAGGTTATGTCAAAGGATTGGTTACATATATAGTAATGGATAACTTGGAGGTCAAGCCAATGTGCACCATTTCTAGCATTACTTTGAATAACGCCTTAAAGGTTAAGGATTTGGGAGATCTAGAGGAGAGGGAGGTTTACATAGGAAATGATGAGGTATGGAGGATTTATTGTTCTTTTTTCAATATTATCATTTTAATTAATATGTTATATTATGTAGTTTTTGTTAAAAAAAACATATCATGTACTATCAGGTGTGCATTTGAATTTCATTTAATTTTTTATTTTATTGGTTTTTCTAATTTTCAATTTTGTACTACATTAAGTATATTCTTTTTTTTATTGTGTACTTTTTATTATTTATTCAACCCCCCCCCCCCCCCCCCCCCGCCCCGCCCCGCCCCAAAAAAATGATTATGTGAATTTGGTTCTTTTATAGGCTGTGAAGCTGCTGAAGTCATGTCTGCTAGCGGATAAAGTTTTCACTGTTATGTTTCTTGGGGCTTAGAAGGATATTAAGAATTTTACTTTTTGTTTAATTTGGAATTCTACGTTTTGAAACTTATTTCTGTTTTCGTTAGAAGTTTGTTTGAGGTCTTTTATTGTAGGAATACATTAATTTTAGGTGCTTTTTGATCTTGGAAGAGAGATTGAGAAAAAGAATTTAGATCTTTATATTGGATATTGAATTGTATGCTTTTGGTTTCCCTTACTTGATGAGTAAAATTTATACTCATTGTTTCTATTTATAATATTATTATTAATCATTGTTTATATTTATAAGATTATTATTAATTTTTAAAAGATAAAATTAAAATATTTTTAAACTCAAAATTGATATAAATTCACTGAAATTTGGTTAATATAATAATAAATATTTTAAATTATCAATAAAGTATTATTAATTAAAAAAATTACTAATACGTAACTTTAAATAAATCTATATATATAAATTTTATATATAATTTTTTTAAAAATTAATAATAATCATATAAATTATAACGGAAAGAACTAACACATATTATTACCAAATATATATTTATATCTTCTGCATAATTATGTGACAACTTTGTCGAAAAGACACATTAGTGCAATGCATGTGACGACCCCAAATCCGGGTTCTTTAACCTCGGGTTTGGTTTTCACTGTACAATACTTAACAATAATGAAATACATAAATTGTATTCAAACTTCGCGGAATAATACAAAAGGTTCCTTAATCAAAAGGCTACACTTCCCAAGGTCTATTACCTTAATCTTAACATTACATATCTTAAGGGAAATACAAAAGATTTACAACAGTAATATAAACTAGCATGCAATTACTAAAACTAAGCATTCGCTTTCCCCTTACCTTTGTCCGATTTAGAGCTTTCGGGAATGGCTGAAATATAGTCATGATATAGCAAGAATGAGCAACTAAATGGCTCAACAAGTTTATAAACAACAATCATACGATATATCATAATGAAGGGAAATAACTTCAAGGTTTCAACAATAGCAATTGTGAAAGATAACAAGAATCAATGTTCAATAAAAGAAGGAATTGACTATTTACTGCTGAGTGGTCTTTAATGACCATGAACTGCTACTAAGGTAGAACAGACATACAATGTCTGACTCCTTGTTAAAATAACGGGACACTTGAGGGGATCAGTCCTCTCATGTCCTATGTATATGCATCACATTTAGTTTTCTTGCGCGCTGTCGGGTCTCCAACAAATAAAAATCCCCTTTAACTAGGGTTGTTCTATCTCAGTCTTACTGTAAGGATCCGCACCAGCCAATGGTTTGGATAAGCTTTTATGATATTCAACTAAATGAATTTAACATGCATTTGTCTAGCCGAAACAATTAGCTTAGACGTTCTTAAACAGTTTGCAAAAGCACTATGTGCGAATACAATAATCAATAACGATGTGAAGTAATTTTCGATAATTAATTCACTCAAAGGTCTGTCAAATATCTACGAGTGTAGATACTTGCTCAACAATAATTGAATTGCTCAAAGTAATTAAAGTTGAATAATAATTGCAACAATAAGTACAAGTTAAGGGTAGAAGACTTGCAATAAGAATTACAAGTTAAAGTTAGAAAACTTGCCTCGTGCGTCGTTTACTGCTAACCAAATTAATCTAACAATCCTTGAACGGACCTAACAATTAAATCAATTTGATCTTAAATTAGTATCATATACTTGTAAGTATAATGACTTTTATAAACCTTACGAACCACATAATTGATTAATTATGGGTAATTAAACACTTAGAAAATATTATCATTATTTGATAATATTTCAAACACAAAGAACTTATATTAATTGTTTAATATAGTTCAAAAATAAATATCTAATATTATTAATCATTTAACAATATTTTATTAAGTATCTAATATTATTAATCATTTAATAATATTTTATTAAGTATCTAATATTATTAATCATTTAATAATATTTTAATATCTTATTAATATTATTAATTATTTAATAATATTTTAATTATTTATTAATATTATTAACCATTTAATAATATTTTAATCACTTATTAATATTATTAATCATTTAATAATATTTTAATCACTTATTAATATTATTAACCATTTAATAATATTTTAATTATTTATTAATATTATTAACCATTTAATAATATTTTAATCACTTACTAATGTCATTAATTATTTAATAACATTTTCATCATATACTAATGTTATTACACATTTCATAACATTTTAGTTACCTACATATTTAATTCTTTAACAATAGTTTAACAATCCTCAAATCATACCAATAGTTAACTTTTTAATAGTTTTTAGCTTTTGTCTTTATTTTATACATTTAACTACCAATTAGTTACTAATAAACTTTATATATATATTGATTTAATATTCAAACACTTTCATTTTACAAATTTATCTTAGGTTTTAAGTCCCTAACGGTGTTTTGTTTAGACTTTTCATTAACCGACAAGTTAAACCGGAGTTCCAACTTGATAAAACTTTAAAATATCAAAATTTTGACTTTTTAAAACTGGGCCAGCGCTGACGGCGCTGGCCATAGGCTTATTATAGCGTCGGCGGCGCTCAAAGCAGAAGGTTCGAGCGCTGGCGGCGCTCGTTTTGGCTGTCCGGACCTCTTTTACTCAAACTGCCATAACTTATTCATACGAAATCATTTTGAGGTGATTTTTTAGTCTAAATTCATTAGAATTTCATGATCTACAATTTCTCTTTGTATCACAAATCCAAATTCCAAACGGAACTAGACTAAAAACTGCTTACAATGACAAAGTGAAAAACTAACTTCACAAATCCTTGATTTTATTGGTTCAAACTTGAAATAAATAAACTCTACACATCCAAATGACATCAACTAAGTGTTGTTGTCTTTATAACTTCTTATTTTACAACATTCCATGGTTCAATCACATTTTTGAAAACGTTTTACACGAAATTTACGGATCGAACCACCTGGGTTTAAAAACGACATCTTTTGTGGTAAAAGCTATAATTTCTTTGTTATTCAATATTTTTGAAAGGTTCAAAAAGGTTTTATCTTTAAAACTCATAGATATAGCTTTCTAACCATAAAAATCCATTTTCCGATTTGTATATTTCAAAATACAACTATAAACCTAGCATGCATAGTTAGGGTTTACCGGTAAAATTGTGTTATGAACTTTTCTACCATTTTTTTATGTATTTCTAACATACCAAAACATGTTATAAACACATAGATCTATGAATATACATATATTACATAGTTAAATACTTCTAGATCATCAAAACGAGTTTTGATCGGTTAAAAATAGATTTTAACCGTTCAAAATCATTCTAGACTACAAAAATGAAATTTAAGAAGAGATAGAGCACTTTTAAACCTTGAGGTCTTGGATGCTCTTCTTCTCCTCCTCCTACCAAAGTATGTTGTGTAGTTAGTGGACATTCACTAAGCTCAACCTCTAGCTATATCACTCAACACCTAAGTGTTTCTTCTATTTTTCTCTCAAATGCTCTATATTTTTCTCTCTAGAATTCTTGCAAATGAACTAACCAACATCACCAAGGTTGTGGGATGTCCTATTTATAGCCAAAAGTTAATCCTACATTAGGTCTCTTAATTCACCAATGTTGGTGAATTTAGAGCTTAATCTAGCTTACTATTGCGTGGATGGACATTGTGATTGACTAGGTGATTGACTAGGGTTGTTGGCCAACCTTGTCATAGAGTGAATTAGAAGCAATCTAGGAAATCAAGCAATCCAAGTGGGGCCCTGAAAAATCTCAGCAAAAATGGATTATCCAAGCCATTTTTCCTTTATTTTTAATGTTAAAATGTGCATATATACATCTATATATATATATATACATATATATATATATATATATATATATATTGACCAAAGTTTGACCTCCTATTGAGCTCCATCTTGGGCTTGGGAATAATTTCTATTGGGCTCATTCAATTAAATTGTTTGGGCTCAATTTATATCACACATTGGGCTAGCATTTAAATAACTATGCTATCTTTAATTAAAATAAGCATTGGGCTTGTTTAATTAATTATATGGGCTAGTAATTAAATTAATTACATGGGCTACTAGGTTAATATTTTTAACCTAGTTTATCAACTTATTTGGATTTAAAATATAATCCAATTAGATTTGCTTTAATTAATTATACACATTACTTTAATTCTATTAATAAATATACAAGCACATAAGTACATTTATTTAATTATTTAATGCAAAATTAATTAATACAAAAAGTTTAATTTCATTGCTAAATATTTATTAAGTATATTTACAATGACTAATGAAATTCATGGTCATTACATTCTCCCCTCCTTATAAGAATTCCGTCCCCGGAATTACAAATTTAAACTACTCAAAAAGATGCGAATAGTTAGCCCTCATCTTTTCTTCAAGCTCCCACGTAACTTCCTCAACATTGTGGTTCCTCCAAAGGATTTTGACAGAATGTATAACCTTATTCCGTAATTTCTGCTCTTTCCTATCTAGTATCTGGACAGGAATTTCCTCGTACGATAAGTCTTTCTCGACTTGTATTGGCTCATAGGATATGACATGTTTGTAGTCTGGCTTGTATAGTCGCAACACTGATACATGGAACACATTGTGAATATGCTCCAGTTCAGGAGGTAAAGCTACCTCGTACGCCACTTCACCCACTCTCTTTAATATCTCGAACGGTCCTATGAACCTCGGACTTAGCTTCCCTTTCTTCCCAAATCGGATCTTCCCCTTCCAGGGAGATACCTTCATGAACACAAAACTCCCAACTTCGAAGTCTCGCTTCTGTCGATGTAAATCGGCGTACTTCTTCTGACGGTCCTGAGCTGCTACTAGCCGAGCTCTTATTACCTTAATAATTTCTACCGTCTGTTGAACCAATTCCGGCCCCAACAGTCGGCGTTCTCCTACCTCATCCCAACATAGAGGTGTTCTGCACTTTCTTCCGTACAATGCTTCGTAAGGCGGCATGTCTATGCTTGCATGATAACTATTGTTGTATGCAAACTCAACTAGTGGTAGATGGTTTTCCCAACTGCCCTTGAAATCCATCACACAGGCCCTGAGCATATCTTCCAATGTCTGTATTGTTCTTTCACTTTGCCCATCGGTCTGCGGATGATATGCTGTACTCATTCTCAACTGTGTCCCCAATCTCTCTTGAAGACTTCTCCAAAATTTTGACGTGAAGCGCGGATCTCTGTCTGACACAATCGATACCGGCACCCCATGTCTCGAAACTATCTCCTTGATGTACAGTTTAGCCAACTGGTCCAAACTGAACTTAATCTTGATCGGCAAAAAGTGCGCTGACTTTGTTAGTCGATCCACAATTACCCATATTGCGTCAAATCCCTTCTGTGTTGCTGGAAGTCCTACCACAAAATCCATTGTGATATGCTCCCATTTCCACTCAGGAATCTCTAACGGCTGTAGTAATCCACTTGGCCTCTGATGTTCGGCCTTTACCCTTTGACAAGTTAGGCATCGGCTGACACATTCTGCGACCTCCCTTTTTAAATTCGGCCACCAAAAATGCTGACGCAGATCTTGATACATCTTTGTACTCCCCGGATGTATCGAGTATCTCGTACTGTGGGCCTCTTGCAAAACTTCCTCTCGTAGTTCAGGCACTAGCGGCACCCAAACACGATTTTCAAACCTTAGCAATCCCATGCTATCCTCTTTGAATTTGACCTCTTCCCCTTCGGTCATTCTCATCCTTATTCTGACACATTCTCCATCTTTGTCTTGAGCCTCTTTCACCCTATCTAATAAGGTTGGGCTCACTTCTACTTCCATTGACTCATTGGATTTCTCACCTCCAACTCCATTCGAGCCATCTCTTGAACCAATTGTTCCTGATCTGTCAACATGAACAATTTCTCCCTGCTCTTTCTACTTAGAGCATCTGCTACTACGTTGGCCTTGCCGGGATGATATAGAATTTCACAATCATAGTCTTTGATCAATTCTAACCATCTCCGTTGCCTCATATTTAACTCCTTCTGTGTGAAGATATACTTCAGACTTTTGTGGTCCGTGAATATCTCACATTTCTCTCCATATAAATAATGTCTCCAAATCTTAAGGGCAAACACTACCGCTGCCAGCTCCAAGTCGTGGGTAGGGTATCCCTTCTCGTAATCCTTCAACTGTCTGGACGCATACGCAACGACCTTGCCATTTTGCATAAGCACACAGCCAAGTCCCTTGTGCGATGCATCACTGTAGACCGTAAAACCTCCCGTATCGTCCGGTAAAGTCAATACAGGTGCTTCACTAAGTCTCTTCTTTAGCTCCTGAAAACTCTCCTCACACTTCTCCGTCCATACATATTTCACCGTCTTCCTCGTTAAATTTGTCAACGGTGTTGCTATCTTTGAAAAATCTTGAATGAATCTCCGATAGTAACCCGTTAACCCCAAGAAACTTCTTACCTCCGTCGGCGTCCTTGGTTGTTCCCAATTCATCACCGCTTCAACCTTCGCTGGATCTACTGAAACTCCCTCCTTGTCAATGACATGACCTAAAAATTGAACTCTCTCCAACCATAATTCACACTTCGAAAACTTAGCATACAATTGCTCCTTCCGTAAAATCTCCAACACCAATCTTAGGTGTTCAGCATGCTCCTCCTCCATTTTGGAATAAACCAAAATATCGTCAATGAACACAACAACAAATTTATCCAAGTACTGTTTGAATATTCTGTTCATCATGTCCATGAATGCGGCTGGCGCATTCGTCAGTCCAAACGACATCACAAGAAACTCATAATGCCCATATCGAGTTCTGAATGCCGTCTTGGGTACATCATCCTTCCTGACTTTCAACTGATGATAACCAGTCCTCAAGTCAATCTTTGAAAAGTACTTCGCCCCTTTCAATTGATCAAAAAGATCATCAATTCGTGGCAACGGGTACTTGTTCTTAATTGTCACCTTATTCAGCTCTCTATAATCCATACACAGTCTCATTGATCCATCTTTCTTCTTTACAAACAACACCGGTGCTCCCAATGGGGAAACACTGGGCTGAATGTACTTATTATCCAACAACTCCTGTATTTGGATCATTAACTCCTTCATTTCTACCAGAGCCATCCTATATGGTGCCTTTGATATTGGTGTTGTCCCCGGTACCAAATCAATTACAAACTCTATCTCTCTATCTGGCGGTAAACCTGGCAATTCATTTGGAAACACGTCCATGAACTCCCTCACTACTGGTATTTGCTCCATCTCGGGATTCACCATTTGTGTGTCCATTATGTGAGCCAAATACCCTACACAACCTTTGTTCAACAGTTTCTTGGCCTGCATCATCGCCAGACATGCTGATTGTCTAGACGACTTGCTGCCATAAAATACGACCTTAGACCTATTCGGTGTCTTAAGGTGTATACACTTCTTTTGACAATCAATTATAGCTCCATGGTTAAACAACCAATCCATTCCAAGTATAACGTCAAACTCCCCCAAACGTATTGGAATTAAATTTACACTCAACTTCTGACCCCTGATTTCAGCACAACAGTTTCTATGTACATACTCTACCAGAATCACCTCTTTATTAGCAACTTCTATGTTCATTGGGTTCTCTAGTTTTTCTCTAAGCAATTCTAACCGTCTAGCGAATTCATCAGACACAAATGAACAGGTAGCACCCGAATCAAATAATACATAAGCATTTATATCATTGATCGGAATAATACCTGACACCACGTCTTTTGATTCAACGGCGTCCTGCACCGTCATGTTGAAAGTCTGTGCCGTTGGTTTATTCTGTGGCACCGGCCCTCCAATGGTCAGTTTGTTGTTGTTGTTGTTGTTACTTCCCCTAAAGCCCGAACTTCCCCCGGTATTCTTCTTTTTTGGACAATCCTTAAACCGATGGTCCATGGCCCCGCAGGCGAAACAACCCTTCCTCTTTGGTGTGGGACAATTATGAGCGATGTGCCCCTCTTGCCCACAGTTATAACAGACGTTCTTTCTCCTCATGCACTCCCCAGAGTGATTCTTCCCGCACTGGCTGCATTTGCTGGCCTTCTTGGATTCACTTCCCTGGGGTGTCCCCGAACTGCTATTGTTATTCCACTTGCGCTTGTTCGAGTTACTGCCCCCGCTGCTACCCTCTCAGTTCCCCCCATCGTTTCTCTTCTTGTTCCGTTCTTGGTTGTGCTTATTCAAAGTTTCGTTCCCTCCTTCAGCTATGATAGCTTTCTCCAGCAATGTTGCAAAGTTTGTGATCTGGAGAACAGCTATCCGACTGTAAACCCACGGTTTCAGCCCCTGTTCAAATCGCCTGGCGCGTCTCGCCTCAGTGTCCACTTGATGTGTAACAAATCTCGCCAATTCATTGAACTTGGCGGCATATTCAGATACGGACAAGTTACCTTGCTTCAGCTCTAGGAATTTGATTTCCATCCTAGCCTGTGTACTCTCTGGAAAGTAGTTTTCCAATAATACCTCCTTGAATCGTGCCCATGCGATTGTTCCCGCCCCTGCTCTACTTTTATTGGCCTTCCACCAGTGGTTGGCCTCCCCTTTCATCATGAAGGTAGCAAATGAGGTCATTTGCTCCTCCGCTACTCGTGCGACCTCGAAGACTTTTTCCATCTCCTCTATCCAGGTCTGTGCTTCTATAGGATCCGTAGTCCCTTTGAACTCGGGTGGTCCTATCAGTTTAAAGTCTTTAAAGGTTGCTAGTGGAGCGGCAGGGTTTGTTGCTCTAGTAGCCTCTGCGTTGCGTCCGCGAAATGCTCCCATTAGCATTTCTACGAACTCTTGGACAGGGTTTGGTGGTACCCCTCCTGCGTTCACTGACTCTTCGGGTGGTGGTGGGGGTAGTCGTTGATTTCTCCTCTGTGGCGGCATTTTCTGTATAAAGAAAATTTAATTTATTAAAGTTGTTTCAATCTTTTTACTTTCGTTTTGTAGCTTAAGTAATTTAAACTAAGACACAAATAATCATCTCGACACATATAAACATAAACGAAAATGCATTTATATTCATATGCTAAAACACAGTGCGTAGCACTTTTACATCATAAGCATACTGCTATAAACGCTGCTAACCCCGATAGTTAAAACAAAAGACGGGATCTAACATATCTCACAACTTCATAGAGTTGGGATTTACAACATACTAACCTTCTATTAAAACAAACGTTGGGTTTCTACTGCATATATGTACATACAACATAAATAAAGGAAATAGTACAACTAACGGCGCATCCCTCGACGAACCGCATCGTCGTACTCCTCATCTCCAATGGCCCTGACCACGCCTCTACTAATGGTGTGCAAGGTCTGGCCCTCCTCCGCAGGGTAGTAGTGCACCCTACTCTGGAATCTACCAAAGGATGAACGATAGACGTAACTGAGTCTATCTATCCTCACCCTCTTCTCCCTAACCTCGTCCTCCAGCTCCATCATCTGTCCGTGAGCTGCATCACGCTGGATCTCCATATCTAGTCTATCCTCAACTGTCTGCTGCATCTGGCCCCTCATGGCCTCCCTCTCTGCCTGCGTCTGCTGAATCTTCAGCTCAGCGGCTACTAAATTGGCCTCCATCTCTGCCATCCTCGCCTTCAGCTCTATGTTCTCGCCAGAGAACATATAAGCTGTATCTCGGTATGCTCCTCCGTCTGCTGGTGGATCTGGTTCTGCTCCTCAAGGTGTTGAACCCTCTCCTCTAGCTCATTGTTAGCCGTAGTGAGAGTATCGATGATGTCACTGGCGACAGTGCCCATGCCATCAACATACTCAGCTGGCTCCTTATCCTCATCATCATCAGTATCGGCCTCCTCCTCACTATACTGCCCCATAACTCCGCCCCAGACAGCGTCCTCTCTATCTCCCTCCTCGGGATCTGACTCTGGCTCCTCGACAGGTGCAACCACCCGTGGTTGTGCGGTATCCATAGGGATATCCGTATAAATCACCTCCTCTACAGCAGTGCTCGACTGACCTATCTCCGTCATCCTATAATAACATAAATAACACATGTTAGTACAACAATAAAATATATTCATTGATGAAATGAAATGATATTTTATCATGTACATCTCGGCTCGATGGATTTTCTTAATCCATCTCAAAAAATACACAACATGATGAATCTCCCCGATTCATCTCCTAACGCACTCGATAAGAGTTTAGTACTAAGGTTATAACCTAGGTTTCGCAATCCTAGCGTTTCTAACCTACAGCTCTGATACCAACCTGTGACGACCCCAAATCCGGGTTCTTTAACCTCGGGTTTGGTTCTCACTGTACAATACTTAACAATAATGAAATACATAAATTGTATTCAAACTTCGCGGAATAATACAAAAGGTTCCTTAATCAAAAGGCTACACTTCCCAAGGTCTATTACCTTAATCTTAACATTACATATCTTAAGGGAAATACAAAAGATTTACAACAGTAATTACATAACAGTAATATAAACTAGCATGCAATTACTAAAACTAAGCATTCGCTTTCCCCTTACCTTTGTCCGATTTAGAGCTTTCGGGAATGGCTGAAATATAGTCATGATATAGCAAGAATGAGCAACTAAATGGCTCAGCAAGTTTATAAACAACAATCATACGATATATCATGATGAAGGGAAATAACTTCAAGGTTTCAACAATAGCAATTGTGAAAGATAACAAGAATCAATGTTCAATAAAAGAAGGAATTGACTCTTTACTGCTGAGTGGTCTTTAATGACCATGAACTGCTACTAAGGTAGAACAGACATACAATGTCTGACTCCTTGTTAAAATAACGGGACACTTGAGGGGATCAGTCCTCTCATGTCCTATGTATATGCATCACATTTAGTTTTCTTGCGCGTTGTCGGGTCTCCGACAAATAAAAATCCCCTTTAACTAGGGTTGTTCTATCTCAGTCTTACTGTAAGGACCCGCACCAGCCAATGGTTTGGATAAGCTTTTATGATATTCAACTAAATGAATTTAACATGCATTTGTCTAGCCGAAACAATTAGCTTAGACGTTCTTAAACAGTTTGCAAAAGCACTATGTGCGAATACAATAATCAATAACGATGTGAAGTAATTTTCGATAATTAATTCACTCAAAGGTCTGTCAAATATCTACGAGTGTAGATACTTGCTCAACAATAATTGAATTGCTCAAAGTAATTAAAGTTGAATAATAATTGCAACAATAAGTACAAGTTAAGGGTAGAAGACTTGCAATAAGAATTACAAGTTAAAGTTAGAAAACTTGTCTCGTGCGTCGTTTACTGCTAACCAAATTAATCTAACAATCCTTGAACGGACCTAACAATTAAATCAATTTGATCTTAAATTAGTATCATATACTTGTAAGTATAATGACTTTTATAAACCTTACGAACCACATAATTGATTAATTATGGGTAATTAAACACTTAGAAAATATTATCATTATTTGATAATATTTCAAACACAAAGAACTTATATTAATTGTTTAATATAGTTCAAAAATAAATATCTAATATTATTAATCATTTAACAATATTTTATTAAGTATCTAATATTATTAATCATTTAATAATATTTTATTAAGTATCTAATATTATTAATCATTTAATAATATTTTATTAAGTATCTAATATTATTAATCATTTAATAATATTTTAATATCTTATTAATATTATTAATTATTTAATAATATTTTAATTATTTATTAATATTATTAACCATTTAATAATATTTTAATCACTTATTAATATTATTAATCATTTAATAATATTTTAATCACTTATTAATATTATTAACCATTTAATAATATTTTAATTATTTATTAATATTATTAACCATTTAATAATATTTTAATCACTTACTATTGTCATTAATTATTTAATAACATTTTCATCATATACTAATGTTATTACACATTTCATAATATTTTAGTTACCTACATATTTAATTCTTTAACAATAGTTTAACAATCCTCAAATCATACCAATAGTTAACTTTTTAATAGTTTTTAGCTTTTGTCTTTATTTTATACATTTAATTACCAATTAGTTACTAATAAACTTTATATATATATTGATTTAATATTCAAACACTTTCATTTTACAAGTTTATCTTAGGTTTTAAGTCCCTAACGGTGTTTTGTTTAGACTTTTCATTAACCGACAAGTTAAACCGGAGTTCCAACTTGATAAAACTTTAAAATATCAAAATTTTGACTTTTTAAAACTGGGTCAGCGCTGGCCATAGGCTTATTATAGCGCCGGCGGCGCTCAAAGCAGAAGGTCCGAGCGCTGGCGGCGCTCGTTTTGGCTGTCCGGACCTCTTTTACTCAAACTGCCATAACTTATTCATACGAAATTATTTTGAGGTGATTTTTTGAGTCTAAATTCATTAGAATTTCATGATCTACAATTTATCTTTGTATCACAAATCCAAATTCCAAACGGAACTGGACTAAAAACTTCTTACAATGACAAAGTGAAAAACTAACTTCACAAATCCTTGATTTTATTGGTTCAAACTTGAAATAAATAAACTCTACACATCCAAATGACATCAACTAAGTGTTGTTGTCTTTATAACTTCTTATTTTACAACATTCCATGGTTCAATCACATTTTTGAAAATGTTTTACACGAAATTTACGGATCGAACCACCTAGGGTTTAAAAACGACATCTTTTGTGGTAAAAGCTATAATTTCTTTGTTATTCAATATTTTTGAAAGGTTCAAAAAGGTTTTATCTTTAAAACTCATAGATCTAGCTTTCTAGCCATAAAAATCCACTTTTCGATTTGTATATTTCAAAATACAACCATAAACCTAGCATGCATAGTTAGGGTTTACCGGTAAAATTGTGTTATGAACTTTTCTACCATTTTTTTATGTATTTCTAACATACCAAAACATGTTATAAACACATAGATCTATGAATATACATATATTACATAGTTAAATACTTCTAGATCATCAAAACGAGTTTTGATCGGTTAAAAATAGATTTTAACCGTTCAAAATCATTCTAGACTACAAAAATGAAATTTAAGAAGAGATAGAGCACTTTTAAACCTTGAGGTCTTGGATGCTCTTCTTCTCCTCCTCCTACCAAAGTATGTTGTGTAGTTAGTGGACATTCACCAAGCTCAATCTCTAGCTATATCACTCAACACCTAAGTGTTTCTTCTATTTTTCTCTCAAATGCTCTATATTTTTCTCTCTAGAATTCTTGCAAATGAACTAACCAACATCACCAAGGTTGTGGGATGTCCTATTTATAGCCAAAAGTTAATCCTACATTAGCTCTCTTAATTCACCAATGTTGGTGAATTTAGAGCTTAATCTAGCTTACTATTGCGTGGATGGACATTGTGATTGACTAGGTGATTGACTATGGTTGTTGGCCAACCTTGTCATAGAGTGAATTAGAAGCAATCTAGGAAATCAAGCAATCCAAGTGGGGCCCTCAAAAATCTCAGCAAAAATGGATTGTCCAAGCCATTTTTCCTTTATTTTTAATGCTAAAATGTGCATATATACATCTATATATATATATATATATATATATATTGACCAAAGTTTGACCTCCTATTGGGCTCCATCTTGGGCTTGGGAATAATTTCTATTGGGCTCATTCAATTAAATTGTTTGGGCTCAATTTATATCACACATTGGGCTAGCATTTAAATAACTATGCTATCTTTAATTAAAATAAGCATTGGGCTTGTTTAATTAATTATATGGGCTAGTAATTAAATTAATTACATGGGCTACTAGGTTAATATTTTTAACCTAGTTTATCAACTCATTTGGATTTAAAATATAATCCAATTAGATTTGCTTTAATTAATTATACACATTACTTTAATTCTTTAAATAAATATACAAGCACATAAGTACATTTATTTAATTATCTAATGCAAAATTAATTAATACAAAAAGTTTAATTTCATTACTAAATATTTATTAAGTATATTTACAATGACTAATGAAATTCATGGTCATTACAATGCAACTGCCAATTGTGATATCAAAAAATTCTTTTGTAATATTTTACGTTATGATTTTCTTTATAAACCAAAAGGTGGTAAGTAATTTTAATTAACCAATGGTCTTCATAAAGCGGTTTTATTTCTTAAAATTAATTATCAATTTAATTTTTAGGAACATTGTGTCTTTTTGTGTGAAATTCCCTTTCGAAACTAATAGTTTGACTTTCGGCCCGAAAAGTATTTTAGTTGTCAAATTTAAACCGCAAAATCTTCTTATGTCTAGTACCCATATCTAAAAGATAAAAACTAACTATGAATGATTCAGAAATATGAATGGTTATTATGGTTACACATATGTTTTCCTCCCATCTGATAAAGCGAGTCATCAGGGGTTCGATAGTTCTATTTTTTACTGATGTAGAGTTGTACAATAGGTCAGATTAATTTGATTTGGCCTGGGTTTGTCAAGCTTTTGTCATTGATCAAGTTAGATCAGGCCTATCCCATAAAACTCTGATCTAATAAGGCCTGTAGACCAAGCCTAAACTAGTCCTGCAACTCTTTTTTTTTTTTTTTTAAATTGTCCGTGTGGCTTGAGCGGGGGGCAATGGTTAGGGTTGGCCACCTGACACTTTAGGCCTTAACAGTTAGCAGCTTACTAGCTTAAGCCTTACTCCTTAACTTGTTATTTTATTTTTATTTTATTTTTTTTGGCCTTTTGGTCCAATCAAATCATCATCCATCCAAATTTCAATTTTCAAGGTTGCAAAGTCCAAACCGTCCAAACTGAATACTCCAATCCACCTTTTATATTCCATGCACAGATTACTAGTATCAATAGTATTTTAATAAACTAACTGTTAATATTAAATTTTAATTAACTAACTTGTGAATATTAAATAAACTAAGTAGCACATTAATATGAAAATTTAAACAACTAACTTATTAATATTAATAAACTAACTAGGATATTAATATTAAAATTTAATCAACTAATTTATTAATGTTGAATAATTAAAACTTTAAACTTGATTGATGTATTAATTAAAAGTAATGTATTACAAATTTACAACTTACAAGTTATAACTTATAAATTACAATAGTGAATAAGTAATAATTTATTGAATCAATAATTTGATGAATAATTATAAGTTTATAACTTTAAAGTATAACTTAAACAATAATCAAGATTGAGTCTGTTACAAATATGTCTTCAAATTTTTTAAAAATATATATTCAAATCTTCAAAAAAATATTTTTCTTTAAATCTTCATAAAATACTGATTATTGGTTACACGTAGAGAAATCCATTGTATTATAATAAAATATAATAATAATACTAAATAGAGAGATGTGAAAATAATAAATACAAAGAATACTGATTATTGGAGTTGTGGTGTGAGAAAGTTAACAGATATGTGAAAGTTAACAGATATGTAATATTCTAAGAATTTATGAATGGTTTGCACTGCATAAAATAATTTTTATAGAGGTAAAATATAGTCGTTTGAAATATAGTTGTTAAGTGTTGTATGTGTTAACACGAATTTTTTTGCTAACTTTTTTTTTGCATGTGGTAGTCTAAAGTCTTGCAGGTGGATTTTTTCCGCAGCGGAAGTTTTTTGGTAGAATGGAACTCTTTTTTTTTACCATTCTCATGTTTTTGTTTTTTTTACCGTTGCATAATGCACATGCATTTTTTTTTTTTTTTGACAACATAAACATTATGATTGTTTTTTTTTTTTTTTTTTTTTTTTTTGCAGCATGCATGTTGTTCTGTTGATTTTTTTTTTTACAGCATGTAATAATGATTCATGAATGAGTTGTATAGTTTTTTTTTTCAGTTAGAAAGAGACTTTGATAACAAATATATATATATATGGGGAATGATCCATAACAAGCGTTTGCTATGAACACTATTCCAGCAAATGCATCTTCAACCGTTGAAATAATGATTTTAATGGATAAGATGGAGTCTCACCCGCTATCTAAGATAACGGGTAGAAAAAAAAATTTCTCAGTCCCGTCATCTTAGTTGACGGGTGGGAATAAAAAAAAAAAATTTATTTTCACAATCCGTCATCTTAGATGACGGGTGGAGTTTTTTTTTTTTTTTTTTAAACTAAGTTTAACAAAAAAAAAATTCAAAATCAAAAAATTTCTCACCCGTCATCTTAGTTGACGGGTGGAGTTTTGTTAAGTTTTTATTTTATTTTATTTTATAAATATAAGTTTAACAAAAAAAAAAAAATCCCACCCGTCACCTTAGTTGACGGGTGGAGTTTGGTTAATTTTTTTTTTTATAAATGTAAGTTTAACAATCCCACCCGTCACCTTAGTTGACGGGTAGAGTTTGGTAAATTTTTTTTTTTTTATTATTATAAATGTAAGTTTAACAAAAAAAAATAAAAAAAATCCACCCGTCACCTTAGTTAACGGGTGGAGTTTTGTTAAATTTTTTTTTTTTTTTTTTATAAATATAAGTTTAACAAAAAAAAATAAAAATTCCACCCATCACCTTAGTTGACGGGTGTAGTTTGGTTAGTTTTTATTTTTTTTTTTATAAATGTAAGTTTAACAAAAAAAAAATCTCAACCGTCACCTTAGTTGACGGGTGGAGTGTATTGAATCTAAGTTTAAAAAAATTCAATTCAATTCCCACCCGTCATCTTAGTTGACGGGTGGAGTGTATTGAATTTTTATTTTTTTTTAAGATAACTTTAAAATAAAAAAAATAATAACGGGTGGAGTAGTGTATTGATTTTTTTTTTTTTATTTAAATATAAGTTTAACAAAAAAAAATCAAAATAAAAAAAAATTCCCACCCGTCAGCTTAGTTGACGGGTGGAGTTTGATTTTTTTAATTTTTTTTTTTTTTTAAATCTAAGATAACGGGTGGAATTTTTTTATTTTGCTTTTTTTTTGTTAAACTTAGATTTAAAAAAAGAAAAAAAAAGCTTAACAAAACTCTACCCGTCAACTAAGGTGACGGGTGAGATTTTTTTTTTTTTGCTAAACTTCTATTTAAAAATATATATATATATTTAACAAAACTCCACCCGTCAAATAAGGTGACGGATGGGATTTTTTTTAATTTTTTTTTTTGTTAAACTTACATTTATAAAAAATAAAAATTAACTAAACTCCACCCGTCAACTAAGGTGACGGGTGGGATTTTTTTTTTTTTTTTTTTTTTTGTTAAACTTACATTTATAATAAAAAAAAAAAAAATTAGTTGACGGGTGGGACTTTTTTTTTTTTTTTTTTTTTAAACTTACATTTACGGGTGGGATTTTTTTATTTATTTTTGTTAAACTTATATTTATAAAATAAAATAAAATAAAATAAAAACTTAACAAAACTCCACCCGTCAACTAAGATGACGGGTGAGAATTTTTTTGATTTTGATTTTTTTTTTTTTAAACTTATTTTTAAAAAAAAAAAAACTCCACCCGTCATCTTAGATGACGGGTTGTGAAATTAAATTTATTTTTTTTTATTCCCACCCGTCAACTAAGATGACGAGTGGACTGAGAATTTTTTTTTTTTTGCTACCCGTTATCTTAGATAGCGGGTGAGACTCCATCTTATCCATTAAAATCATTATTTCAACGGTTGAAGATGTATTTGTTGGAATAGTGTCCATAGCAAACGCTTGCTATGGATCATTCCCATATATATATATAAAGATGGGGTATGTCACTTTTTAAATATTAATTTTAATTGCCAGGCATCATGACATGGTGGACGTGTTTCTTGGTGAACGAATCAACCTAATTACTATCATGAATTATTTATTATGTCTTCTTAAATGCAACATGTGAGCTATAACCCACCTATTCTTCCGGTATTAGCTTATATTTCTTTTCAACCAAGCCGGGTCTTCAGGTCGGACCAGTCCGAACCAAGCATCAGGGCAGGCTGGGCTTTTTAACAGGGCGAATTTGTGCTAAAAAAAGATTGTCTGTTTATAGCCTTACAGGCCGATCCAAGCCTTGACCAGGCAGATCTTTGTCCAGACAGGGCTGCAGGCCGCAGACCATTTGTGTACCTCTACGTTGATGTATGCTAATTGCAATAACTACTTATCCAATCAAATCAAATCTATTCTAAGGTGGGTGATAAATAGTTGTATCCATATTAAGTCATTTTTAAATAAGTAGTGTTTGAATTATGACAAATTGAAATTAGATTTAAAGTCTTTAACTAGACTGTTACACTTTAAAATCGAATAATAATACAATCATACAGAATATTATATGAAGAACAGAAACATAAGAACACACGATATACCCAGGTTCACCAATTTGGCTAGTCCTGTTTGTCTGACGTATTCATTAAATGTTTCACACGCTCTTCAATGATTCACACACAAAACAACTATTTTTATAATAACTAAAAAATCCTAGCTGTTATAACATGGGCTTAAGCTCAATACATTAGTAAATCAAAGACTGGACTACTAATTAAATTCCTAAGCCCAATTACACATTGCGCTTGGTGAATAATTCTTGATACCCATCTCAGATGTATACCACTCAAACTTTGCCAAAGTAATTGCTTTAGTCAAGAAGTCTGCGATATTCTCATGCTAGTCAACCTTCTCCAAGAAAATCAGTTTCTCAACGACCTTCCCTCTAATAAAATGATACAAAATATCAATGTGCTTAGACCGTGAGTGAAATGTAGGATTCTTTGTTAAGTGAATAGCAATCTGACTGTCACATTTAAAATTCACTGCATTCTGCTTAAAACTAAGCTCAGCACACAACCTGCGAATCCATATTGCTTCCTTACATGTATGAGTAAGCGCCATATATTCTGTCTCAATAGACAAAAGAGCAACAACACTCTGCTTCTTGCTCATCCTACTCACATGACCACCAAACAAGTTGAATATATAACCACTTGTTGATTTTCTGTTATCAACATTTTCACCCCAATCTGCATCCACTGATCCTACCACTTTAAAGTTCCTCTCATCTCTTTTACAGCTAAAATGCAATGCAAAATCAGAAATACCACAAAGATACTTGAAAACTTTTTTGATGGCGGTCCAATGCTCCTTCCTGGGATTAGACATGTATATGCTCAATACTCCTACTGCTTAGGTAATATCTGGCCTCGTACAAACCATTGTATACGTCAAACTTTCAACTGCGCTTGCATATGGAATGTAAGTCATCTCATCTTTTTCCTCATCGGTCTTAGGACATTGATTTGCTGACAAATTTTTTTCCTGTAGCCATAAGGGTTCCAACCGATTTACATTCAAACATGTTGAATTTCTTTAACACCCCTTTAATGTATTTCTTTTGCCCTAAAACTAATTTTCGATTCATACGATCCCTGTGCATATACATACCCAAAATGAAATTTGTTGGCCCAAGATCCTTTATATCAAACTGCTATGTCAACAATCCTTTCACAGACTTGTTCATTTTCCTGTTATTTCCAATTAACAACATATCATCAACATACAAGGTTAGAATAACATAATTGTCATCCTAGGGGGGACAAAATGAGGAGAGAAAAAAGAAGATTAGGGAGAAAGATATCAAATTCATTCAATACGAAAATCTATTGAGTACATTCTCTGATATTTGATCCCTCATCATTGCACAAAAAAAAAAGGAAATGGTTCTAACCACATTTTCGTCAAGAGTGAATGGTGGGTCCAAGTTCCGAATAAAAAGGATGTCTCGAAAATATGATATTTCTTCAAAAATATCTGGAGAAAGTCCAAAATCTAATCAAAATGATTTGCCCTAAAAAAGAAAGATAAAGGTCACCTAAAAATAAGAAATAAAGGAAAAGAATTCGAACGTAAAGAACAATACGGATGAACGGGAGAATGAGAAGAAAAAAATTGAAGGAGGCCTTGAAACACCCTTAGGTTCCCCCAGGTTCAGCCCCTAGGGTTCAACCACCTAGAAGGAAGTCTCCTCTCACCTTTTGTTTCTCTTGGATTGTTGGATGCTCGTTTGGCTTCAACACTCCTTCGTAGAGAGAAAAATATTTCAAGTAAGAAGAATATTTGTGAAAGCTTGAAAGAATGAAGAACATAGTAAGCTTGGAATAAATAAATAATATTCCAAGTATGTCCAGAAATAATTAAAGAAAAAAATGAAGAACGAGAAAACCAGGAAAAAGGACAAGAGAGGGAATACCCCCTAGGGTTTGGCCCTTAAGGTTCAGCCATCCTAGGTTTCGAACCCCTAATGTTCAACCTCTCCAATTATTTAGATGAATGATCCTTTCTTTATGCAAGTTAAGTTACAAAATGAAATAAGGACAAGAGGAAGAAAGACTTGAGGTCGCCCCTTAGGGTTCCACCACCCTAGGGTTTTGCTAAGGCTTCTTTCAAAGATCTTTATCGGTAAATTTTTGGATTGGGACATGTTAATGAAGATGAAATGGAAGGAAAAATGAAGTTTGATCAACGAAATAACGATTAGTATTGAAGATTGAAGGGGCTTCCGTAAGTCTCTAAGCATAAGACTTAGGTAGGCAACTTCAAATGAGAAATGGTTGAGGGATTTGGATTGACGACTAGAACAATGAGACGTCCTAAGCATCATTTTTTGGCAATGAGGGCCATTTCTGGTATTTAACTAGAGATCACATGCCAGGCATATGACCTAGTCATGTGCTAGGCACGTGACCACTTACCAGACATGCCACCTCTATAAATAGTCCCCTTATTTTAGAGAAAAGGACTTTATATTCTCTTTACACTCCAAGACACACAAGAAGGCTCTCTAGAGTTCTACCACGTGTTGCCTTGGTGATCGCCTACCCGTTTTTCTCTTCTCTATGAACCTTCAATCATTCTCATACTCTTTGTGAATTTCTCACCTTAGATAATTCAATTGAGCGAGGTACGATTTCCTTGCTTCACCCTTATATTTTTTAAAGAACCACCCTTGTTCCATTAGTTCAAAATTTTGAAAAAAAGAAGAAGATGGATCTGGAAGGGAAAAAAACAAATTTAACAACCTGCCATGTCACCATCTTGCCCCTACGATCACCGCCTCACAACTTGTTATCAATGTTTTATATACTCGCAAGTGCACGAATCGAATACTTAGTATAGCTTAAACAAGTGCGAGGTTGAACCCTAAGGACTTGATGGAAGGAACTTATTATCTCACTCACTAATTCTAATTAATTCCTAATCTAGCTTAAAATTTGAGAATGAAGATTTATCAACTAAAAACACGAATAAACTAATCAATAATAAAATATTATGGCGAATAAATTAATCAATAATAAAATTCTACGGTAGCATAATCATATATTTGATATCATCTTCCTAATATTCATGTCCACTAAACTCTACTTTTTATCTCGCACTAATTTGGTCTTTCGACTCTATTAGATACGAAAAATAAAGTCTATAAAGTTCAATTAATTTTTAAAATTCAATTGTTAATTCTTTCACAGCCAAATATATGTATAAAATCAAAACACTCATTATTTATATCAAAACACAGTTTATATCCGCTTTTAACAAATCATAAATTGAATCCAATAAATAATAATGAGAATCCAATCTTACTTTTTATCAATAAAAATAGGCATCTGATAGAAAGAATTATTTTTAACATGAAAATACTAAATCTGTAGAGTCAATTGGCATGAATACGTATAATGGAATCAACCAAATATACTCATCCTCAACCAAAAAAAAAAACCTAGTCTAGTATGCTTAAAATTAGAACACAAGACATAATAAAATAATGCATAATTAAATAAACAGAATTCTTATTTGAATGTACCAATTAAATCGCAGAAGAAAAGGAAGAATAAATAAATAAATAATATAATAACAGTGCTCTCCTTAATATTCAAAAACAAAGAGTGAATTCAATAAAGGAACTATTCTAATGAATTGCTAGAAGAAGAAAACAATAAACTACCATGAATAATTCAAGGGAAGAAGTAAAGAAATAGTCTGCTCCAGTCCTCCTTCAATTCGCTGCCTCTCTCTCCCTTTCTCTATTAATCTGATTATGTATCTCTCACGCTCTGCAGCTCCTCTTTTACTAAAGGGACAATTACACTTTCTAGTACCGTTTAAAAAAAAATTACAATAGTAGTGCACTAACAAAAATAATTATAAAAAAAATGCACTAACAAAAATAGTTACAAAAAGAGTGCAAATGAGAGAGAAAGAGAAAACAAAGGAGAGAGCAAAGAGGACACCTGTCCCCTACTTCCTCCCTCCCTCCCGCCTCCTCTCGCCTGCCTCTCCCCCACACTCCCGTTCCCGCTCAATTTTGTTATGTATTTGTATTATTATGATGTAATTGAACTTAAATGATTATTGTAATGGATGAAATGTAGTTTCATGACTATGATGTAATTAATGAACTGAGTTATAATTTGTTTGAAATGAAGAAAATGACCATATTCAATTATTTATTTTTTGTAATCAATAAGTCTATTTAACATATTCCTGTTTGAACAACTATAACTTCATCAATAAGTCTATTTAACAGAGTTATAGTCTACAAATATATGTATGAAATATTACTAAAGACTACTAATATATGCTAGTATTATTATTTACACAAACTTACAACAAAATAACTATTAATTCCAGCCTGTGGTCGTATCATCCAACAGAGAGAGAACATCTTCTAATAACAATAGTGGGTACAAGACCATCCTTGACCATAACAAATATGGGGATGAGGGAGGAGGTGCGGGCGTGGGGAGATGAAGGAGTGGAAGGGTGGGGACAGAGGGAGGCGGGCGGAGGGGATGAGGGTGGGGTAAATAGAGAGGAGTAAATATGGTAGTTATAGTTCTCCTTAATTTAAGGGATAATGATTTAATGGGTTTATTATTGTTGCACTCTTTTTGTAATTATTTTGTTAGTGCATTATTCTTATAATTTTTTATTAATTATTGTATACTTATGTAAAGAACCCTTTATTAAAACCCTCCTCTTTACAATTTCGTTTTGGGCTTTTAATTCAAAGGCTGGGAAGACTTGGTTATTGCACTTGGCATTGCGAAAGATTTGGGCCGCCAAAAGCAATGGGCTGCTGATTTTTCTTCAATAATGGCTTGTCCCACAACTTGCTAAATAAACTAATTTTGCTGGCACTAGAATTTGAACCAACCCCGGCCTAACATGTTGCATTCTTCAGGCGTTTGGCATTTACCCAATCGGGTTCCTTAGGAACAATGAAAGAGAATCCAAATTTAATTAGCAGGAGTCAGTGTTCGATTGCTGCAAGGCCGAGTGAGATGTTCCACTTTCCTTTCTTAATCATACTAGAAACACAGTTGGTGCATATAAACATTACTATCAGAAACTGAAATATGTTTAGCCACGCTCCGATGGTCGCAGCGGCACGAGGAATAAGCCTTCTCAACATAACCAGCAGCGAGCTTCAATGCGTATTCCAGTAACGAACTGCTATCTATTTCAGCCGTGATTCCCCTTTAATATATATTGACGACTTCCTCCCTATGCTGCAAATTGAGCTTCAATCCATGCTGCCTTTTGAATGACATATTCAGAATAATTTCCCATGTAGGTTCTAGATACACCCATATCAGTTTCCACAACTTTCGTGCATAACTGGTCAAAGAAAGCCCTGTCATGAGATATGATAACCATTGGCACATCTTGCTTATTAAGATGACCTTCAAGCCACTCGGTGTCAAGATCAAGGTGATTTCTAGGCTCATCCAAGAGTAACAAATCTGGATCTATAATTTGGTTTTTTTTATAAAAAATTCTCTTGTTCGTCAAAATTAATATAAAATTAAACTAATAAATTTATTTTTAAAAAAAATAAATATATAAATAATATGCCCATCACAACTATCGCTCATTACAACCCAAAATCGCCGACATCACTACAATCTGATGGAGTTTGAAGCGAGCGATGGTGATGGATCTACAATCTGATGATCTTTCATAATAGTTTTCCGCTATAATTTACTTTATAAATCAAAAGGTGGAAAGTAATTTTAATTAACCAAAAGGTCTTCTAAAAGTGGGTTTTATTTATTTTAATTTATTATGGATTTAAATTTAGGAAAAATTATGTTTTCCTGCATGAAATTCACTTTCGGTCCTCAAAAGTCAAAGCTAATAGTTGGACTTTCGGCCTGCAAATATTTTATTTGTCAAATTTAAACCATAAAAAAAATTCATATCTAGTATCCTCTTCCAATTTAATTACAATTTTGTCATTACCTTTTTTTTAAAAAAAATTAAATCACTTGCTCTCTATATTAATTTTTCCTATAGAGTAATGATTCATCTATTAATTTGTCATCTAATAATTTTTTTTATAGAATAATTATTCAGTAATCTTGAGCACTTATCACGTGGTGTCCTATAATATTTATGTGATATTATTTCAGTATTTAAAATGAAATAATTTACTTTAAATATTAAAATAACAATACATGTGAGATATCACTTCAGAAACATCTAATAATTTTTTCTATATTATTAACACTATACTATGGACGCGTTTGATAACCGTTTTTTTTTTTTTTTTTTTTTTTTGCTTTTTTGACAACAGTTCACAAAAAATGTCGTTGAATAAATATTTCTATTTTTTTTATTCCGCAAATGTTTTAACTTTTGGTCCTAGAACTCAAAAAAAATAAGAATATTTTTAAATTTAAATAATATTTAGAAAGCTTCCAATTACAAAGTCTTTATATGCAGACTTTTGAGACGACCAATGCAAAATGGGGATGACAAATACATGGTCCGGTCCAATAGAATTAAGACAACAATTAAGAAATTTTAATAGTTAAGTAGAGTTAATCATTAAGAAAACTTAACTCTTAAACTATTTTTATAATAGGGCTAAAAAAAAATTGAATGCTCATTTATTAGGAGTACAATATACTTCCTCCATTTCTTTTTATCTGTCCTTTTAGAGAAAGAATTTTAATTTTTTTTATTTGTCATTTATAGATTTTATAAAAATATTAAATATTTAATTTTTCATATTATTCTTTATAATAAAATATTAGTTTATTTCTCTCTCATCATTTCAATAAATTTTAAAAGGTTAATATTAAATTTTTATGCACAATTTAATCAATCAACAAAATATTAATTGTATTTCTTAATCAATGTATATAACTTTAGAAAGACAGATAAAAAAGAATTGAGGTGGTAATTCATAATCAAGTACATCATCACTGTCACTATTAAAATATCAAGAACCAATCAAGTTTCACTATAATAATCACTATCATTATTACAATATCAAGAATCAATCAAGCCTCACTCTAAAAAGGAGGGAAAAGAAACTCATAAACCAAAGAAGTCTCAAATAAAAAAATACACATTTTACATAAAGGAAGAAATAAATTTAACTAAGTAAAAACTAAACCAAAACTCTATCAAGCCTCACTGGAAGAGAAGGGAACAAACTCACAAACCAAACAAGTCTCACATAAAAAAGAAAACACATTTTACATAAAGGAAAAAATAAACTTACTTAAATAAGAATTGAACCTAAAACCTAAAAGTCAACATCTCAATCTTAACAACTAGACTAAAACCTTAGTGACATATGACCAAAATTTCACCTAATATAATCTTAATATCAATTTGAAATTATCCAGTATATGTGTGTGTGTCTAAAAAACGCATCTACAGCAATTTATTGTTGAAAGTACTGTTGTAACAACTAAATGTATGGCCAAATTGACTTTATATTTGTCTACCGCTAAAAACTCTAGGGGCAAAACTAATTTTTTATTTTTTGACCGATCGCTAGAGCTCCTAGTGGCAGAGAAAAATAAAGTCAATTTGTCTTTCTATTTGATTGCTACAACAGTACTCCCAGCAATCGATTGCTGTAAATTGCTACCTATATATATATATATATATATGTTTATATGTTTATCCTAGTAACAAAAACGCAAAACTTCACAAGCAAAAGAAATACACGAGCTAGAGAAAACAAAATGGCAGCAGAATCCCAAGTGATGAGCATGAAGCTTCTTATTGACAAGAAAAACAACAAAGTCCTATTTGCCGAAGCAAGCAAAGAAGTGGTTGATTTTCTTTTCAACATTCTCTCTTTGCCTATGGGTACTATTGTTAGGCTTCTAACAAAACAAGGTATGGTGGGTTGCCTTTCAAATCTTTACGAGAGCATTGAAACATTAAGCAATGATTACATTCAACCAAACCAAAACAAAGACTCTCTTTTGAAGCCCAAGGTACCTACACAAGTTCCTCTTTTGTCCCTAAATGATGTACCCAATGTGAAAAAGTATTATAGGTGCAGTAATAACTATTCACATAATTGTATAACTGATTGTTCTGAAACTGTTTGTCGTGATTGCCGGGGACGTATGACGACCGAGGTGACTTTTGTGGGTGGCGCCGAGGTGCCGAGGGAGGGGTTGGCTGGACGAGAGGGTGGATTTGTGAAGGGTGTGGTGACTTATATGGTGATGGATGATTTGGTGGTGCAGCCTATGTCTACTATTTCGGGCATTACTTTGCTTACTAAGTTCAATGTAACAGAAATTAGTTGTCTCGAGGAAAAGATGGTCAAATTGGACATGGATAAGGTATATTTGATTGATGATTGTGCATTCATTCATTTTTGGTTGATCAATATTTATTCGATTGTTTACGATTGCATTTGTATATTATGATTAGGGTGTGGAGCTGCTGAAAGCATCACTGGTGTCCGAGTCTGTCCTGACCGATGTCTTCCTCGGCAGTAAGATGGCTTAAAGTTCAATCAATCTGCACTATCGATCTTTTGTCTGGGTTATTGTTATGTTTTCAAGTTCAAAATGATATTCATCAAGTGTATCTTTGTTGAAGATCACATGTTTATCAACTAGTATCTTATGGCCTTCTGTTTTCTTAATTTTATGCCTTTTGTTCTAAAGTTAAATTTGCCTCATAGCGTCACTTGGTTTTCTTATATTATCCCTTAATTAGTCCATTAGTAACTGTTCTTATTTCTCTTTCAATTCATTTAAGATAGATAGTAACTGAAAAATGTGGAACTAAAATAAAGCTTTACATTTGTTCTTGTGGGGATCTAGTACTTGGCCACATATTTAAACTTCTTGCCGTGGTTTTTTATTCGGATTAAAATTTCAAATAAATTTTGACGATATAAACTTTCATTAAAAACTTAAAATAAAATTAAAATAATTTTTTCTCATAATCATAACTAAATAAATTTACACTTTATTTAAATGTTTATCTTAATAAATGATCGATCAAATAAACAAATAATATATAATTTAATAATCTACTATTTAATAAATTTCTAAGAATTTAATAAATATTACATCTTTCTTCTTAAAATTAGAATTAAATATTTATTTTATATCTAACTAATTATTTTAATAATTAAGATAATAAATTATTAACTATATCGAATGTTTTTATTTTTTATTTTTGATATTTTAAATACACATTCGCACATTCAAAAATTCAAATCTTAATTTCATGGTAATCACGAGGCCAATCGTACCGCATGCTAGCCAATGCCGGTAAAAAGTTAAAGTCGATTTCAATTGCTTAACCGTACAGGGGAAGTTCTTAGGCCCGCGTGATAGCTCTTATTCCTAAGATTGCTTTCAATTACATAGTCTGTCTATGCAGACTTTTGAGACGAACAATGCAAAAAGGGGATGACGAATACATGGTCCAATAGAATTAAGACAACAATTAAGAAATCTTAATGTTTAGGTAAACTTAACCTTTAAGTTAATTGCTAATTTTTTTTTATTTTAATATTCATTTTTTAAAAATATAATATAATCTATAATATAAAACAGAACAGTTCAAATTTCAATATTTTAACATTTAACGTCTCAAATTAATTTAGACTTCAACATTCAATAGCCTCAAATCAATTTAGGTTTTAACATCTAACGGTCACTAATCTATCTCTTATTTTTCCCTCTAATTCAATATATTTTTAAAAAAAATTTATCAACTCATATTTCTCGCCCAAATTAAATTTACCACTACACTATAATAATAATAATAATAATAATAATTAATATAACAATAGTAATAATCATAATAATAATAATAACAATAATTATAATTATAATAATAATAATTATTATTATACTACTACTACTACTACTACTACTACTAATAATAATAATAATAATAATAGTATTAATAATAGTAATAGTAATAGTAATAATAATAGTAATAATAATAATAATAATAATAATAATAATAACAATAATAATAATAATAATAGTAATAAAAATAATAATAATAACAATAATAATTATAATAATAATAATAATTATAATAATAATACTTATAATAATAATAATAATAATAATAATAATAATAATAATAATAATAATAGTAAAAATAATAATTATTATTATAATAATAGTAATGATAATAATAATAATAATCTAGATTTTACCCCTTTTAATAATAGTAGTCCACAACAGTTTTAAATTTTTTAATTTAAAAATATTGGATACAGTACTCAATTGTTATATTAGTTACACCGAACCTTTAGGCACGAGTTATCTCTAGTTTATAATAATTAAGAACATCATGACTATCACTATTATAATATTAAAAATCAAACAAGTTTTAATAAAAAAGACAAATTTATACACAAAATAATTAAATACTGTATCAAATATTTCATCTATCTATATTATTAAAAAGTAAAATATGACACGAATTTTAACGTTTTATCTTATTTTATAAATAGTATAGATGAATATAATATTTAATTATTATACGTTTATACTTATTTTAATAAAATATGAGAAAATAAACTCAATGACCAAACAAGTCTGTCACGTAAAAAAGAAATAAACTGTCCCTTTTAATTTTTTTGGGTTTAACGCATTTACAAATTAAAATCGATTTGAATTACTTAGTAAAGAATAAAGCAAGAAACTCTCCCTTTTAATTTTTTTGGGTTTAACGTATTTACAATTTGAATTTCAATGAATTCTTTCCAGTGCTTTAAGGATTTGTGCCCCACATCATCAATGATGTTGTAAAAAGCAGATTCATCGTGCTTTGCCAGATCATAAAGCACAGATCTATATGGTCGGCATAATACTTATATGGACCAGAGCACGTGCCTAGGCTGTCTTTTCTGTACGACTTGGCCCTTCAATCTTTGATTTTTTCGTAAGCCCATTCTAATATATCCTCCGGTACCTGATCGAACGGATTACGGTGGGTTTCCGGTCGCTTTTGGAAAAGACGGTGATGATTGGAACTGACTTGTCGTATTGGAGAACGAAAGACTTAGGATCACGCTCTTTATTAAAGCGAATTTGAATTACTTGACTGTGTAAAAGTTCTTAGACCCACAGCTCTTATTCCTTTGAAAGCTTTCAATTACAAAGTCTTTATATGCAGACTTTTGATACGAACAATGCAAATTATTTTTAAAACATATTTATTGATCTATAAAAATATAATATAAGAGAAACATAAATAAAAATAATGGATATAATTTTTCCGCTAAATTTAAAAACTGTCAAGTAATTTTCTTTTGTGACATGTGATAAATGTTCTAAAACTTAAGGGGGGTGGAATTAAGAGTTTAAAAAAATATTTTGAGAGACAAGTTTAAAAATAACTAACTTTAATGGTGGTAGGCAAAACCAATCTATGATATAGGAATTGATTGCCAATATATTGATATAGGAATTGGCCGGAAGCTAGAGTTTGTGGTTGTAGGTAATTGGAAGGGTTTATGTTCTCTATATGCGGTAATTGTAGAAATAAAGAATTTAAGCAATTTATAACTATTATTTATTCTTTTTAATGATTAAAAAGAGTAATGTTTAGAAAATCGGATCGGATTGACAGTCTGAATATTTGATTGATGATTGTGCATTCATTCATTTTTGGTTGATCAATATTTATTCGATGGTTTACGATTGCATTTGTATATTATGATTAGGGTGTGGAGCTGCTGAAAGCATCACTGGTGTCCGAGTCTGTCCTGACCGATGTCTTCCTCGGCAGTAAGATGGCTTAAAGTTCAATCAATCTGCACTATCGATCTTTTGTCTGGGTTATTGTTATGTTTTCAAGTTCAAAATGATATTCATCAAGTGTATCTTTGTTGAAGATCACATGTTTATCAACTAGTATCTTATGGCCTTCTGTTTTCTT